>CM039719.1:35095297-35657797 GCA_022539455.1 Dendrobium nobile
ATCTCTAAGAATCCTATCCAACATTCAAGGACTAAGCACATTGACATTAGGCATCACTTCATTAGAGATCATGTGACTAAGGGAGACATTGAGTTACACCATGTGACAACTGAAAATCAACTGACTGACATCTTTACTAAACCCCTGGCCTTCGACACTTTCAGTTCTTTAAGGTCCAGATTGGGTGTGATTGACATAAATGCAAGAAACTTGATCTTTAAGTTACTTTCTTTTGCTTTTGTTTTTTTTATTACTTGCTCTTAGTTTTTGGTGTGTTTTACTTTCTTTTGTATGTTTTTTTTAAAAAATCATCGCTGAAATGACATCATATTCCTCGTCCTTATTTTTAAAAAATTTTAGTCAATGTGTTTTTCATCTTTTAATCTCTTAGATGATAAAAATACTTTGTGATTGTGTCTCTTTCTCTAACCTATTTTAGTGGTATAGTTTTCTTTTCTAATCAAAAATCTATTTCAAATTAAAGATTGTGTATGAAATTAAGATCATTTCTTAAGCTTGCTTAAGCAAATCTATCTTGTATTTATGATGATTAAAGTCTTTTTGTCACATCAAAATCCCTCGTTACTCTTGTCTTTGATTATTAATTCTGTTTGTGATAATTCTTCCTTATGTTAGAGAGTGAGCTCCTATTCTCTAATATCTAAGAAGATATACTCACAACTAAGATTTTTTTAAGAGATTATAAAAGAGAATGTAGCTTGCAAAAATAAAAAAAAAAATTTGGCCAATGATGCCAACAAAAAAATCGCAAAGACGCCAAATTGAAAATCAATAAAAAGATGCGCAAAGCGCCACTCAAAAGCAGGCTATTCTCTCTTTTTAAATCTTTTAGAACTTAGAAGTTTTGATTCTCAAAGGCTTGATTTCGATTGTTTTGCGATCATGACAGATTTACTTTGGTTCATTATTACATAAAGATATTTTTTCTTAAACCAAGTGATGGATGAATTCTTTTTCTCATATCCAATTAATTCTTTGAGTTAGGTCATTGATTTCAAAAGATGATTCTACCCTAAGAAAACGTCTGAGATAAGGGTAACCATGACCGGATATTCTATCATTCTTTGGATTGTTGAGATTGATTAACTCATTAACCCACAAGTTTTTAAATCAATCACATGGAATACTATATCATTTTCATGCCTTGGTTAAAAAACAAATTGTGGTTTGCCATTTTTTTTCCTCTGTTCCCTCCTCCTTTTTGATATGTCAAAAGGGGGAGAAGTTTATGATGTTACACTTGTCGATCCCATAATTTGTACTGCTGATTGTTCTCGTAGTGTTTTGCCATCATCAAAAAGGGGGAGATTATTGCAAATCTATTTCATGACTTATGTTTTGATGATTGACAAACACTATTGATTCTCTTGGACTACCTGTTATTTCTAACTTTTCAGGAATCGAAGATGGGACGAACAAACGAAGTCAGTTCAGGACTGCGTAGGTTTAGGGTGTACTTTATTTTTTCTCTTCTTGAGTCTATTTGTAATGTTCAAAGAGACTGATGCTAAGTAACCCTCTTGGTTAGCTTGGGCCAGTTCTATAGGGATTAACATCCCTAATGAACTTTCAAACAAGAGCTCTTAAATAGAAGAGCTTCAAAGAAGCTCATTAATTGCAAGTTGCCAACAATATCGTCCAGGCCGATATGGACATCGTCCTGGCCGATCAGTACAAATCTCAGAAGATCGGCCAGAGGATTTCCCTGAATGCAAACTGGATGATTTTAAAATTGGCTTGATATTCCAGGCCGATCTCACGATCGTCCCGGACGATCAGTTCAAATTAGAGGAAAAATCGTCTAGAGCATCGCCCTGAATTCAAGCTGTCTGATATTTATCATCCAGAAGTAACTAAGGTTTTTAAATAGATCATCCTGGCGATCCTACGATCATCCAGGATGATATGATCGTATCAATCATCCTTAATGACTTCCTTGATTTGTCTGATTAATTAAGGCATAATTATGAATATCGTTCAGGCCGATCCAAGATCATTCTGGCCGATTACCAAAAATTACAAAATAGACTTTCAAGTGTGTATGTGTAGGGTTACTTAGCATCAGTCTCTTTGAACATTACAAATAGACTCAAGAAGAGAAAAAGCAAAGTATAGACTGACTCAATCCTAAGCTACGCAATCTTTAACTGGCTTCGTTTGTTCGTCCAATCTTCATTTCCTGAAAAGTTAGAAGTAACATGCAGACCAAGAGTATAAATAGTGTTTGTCAATCATAAAAAACATAAGTCATGAAAATAGATTTGCAACATTGTTCAATGTTTTGAACAATCTTTTGTTGCTGCCTTGACCTGAGAAGACTTTGAGGAGAGAAAGAGAGAGAGGGAGAGAGAGAGGATCTTGCGAGGGGGAGCTTGTGAGGGGATTCACAAGGGTTGCTTCAAGGATCGCTCTGCTTCTTCTTCGTCTAGAGTTTCTCGTCTGTGGAAGGGTCGGTAGAGGTGAGGATTCAGCATCTGATTGTGGTTCTCTGCCAGCTTCAGGAGGAAACAAAAGGAGATAGGTTCTCTGCCTTGCCAGGGTGGCAAAAAGAGGTTCTTTGTAAAGGCTTCTCCGCCTAGCTGTGGGGGTTAAAGGAGAGTCACGATTATAGTGCAATACTCGGAGTGCACCTTCGGGAAGTGGACGTAGGTCGAGTTGACCGAACCACTATAAATCTCTGTGTTCTTGTTTCTTTCTTCCACACTTTTATTTCCGCATTTTTTTGTGGTGTGATTTTGGTTTATGAGATTTTACTTCTTTGTGAAAAGAAAATTTTAAAAATACCAATTCACCCCCCCCCCCCCTCTCGGTTAGCTTTGGGCCAGTTCTATAGGGCTTAACATCCCTAATGAACTTTCACCTGTGCTGTTGGAAACTTTTGGTAGGGAGTGGGTTCATCTTATCTTGCAGGTGAAGATTATACAAGATGGGGAGGGGGGTCGAATGGAGCTTCTTCAACAAAAATCCAAAATTTCTATTATTGGATTGGTTTTCAATGCTTTGGTGCAAGAGAACTATGTGTTTCAACATTGGAAGTGGATCAAAAAAGCTAAGCTGAATGCTCAGGTGGAAGTGTTTTGGTGGAGATTAAGTAGAAATGCAATCCCTTACTTTAATTTTTATGGTATAGAAGATTATTGGGCAATGCCAATTGTCCTAGAGGCTGCAATGTAATTGAAGATGTAGAGCATATTTTGTGTAAATGCTTGAAGTTAAAAGAGGTAATTTATCATCTAAACCAATTGGGATTTGGAATTCCTATATTTTTTAGCTTTGAAGATTGTCTTAGATGGCTAGAATCTCTTGCTTTGAAGAAAGGTATGATCGTTAATCTATATTATATAGCAGTCTTCTTATCTTGGAAAGCTAGGAATAGAAGTATTCATGAGGGAGTGGAAGATAGCCATGTTTTGATTGCTTCTAATGTTATATGTTATACATCAGTTTCCTACAGCTTTAGCCATTTTAATTTGGGCAACTAGGATGTTAACCAATCATATAGGCTGTCCAATACTTGGTATCCTCATCCACCCGAATGGCTAAAGGTTAATGTAGATGCATCTCTACTTTATTCTTATACAGTAGGTATTGCTGGAGTATTTCGGGATTGCAAAGGTAGATTCCTCTTTGCTTTTGGTAGATCTTGTGTTCATTGGGACATATCACAACTGAAGCTTCTAGCAATTCATTCTTTAAAGGAGGTGATCAAGGATTGGGTGTTCAAGTACAAAGGTATCATCATTGAAGGTGACATTCTGAACATCATTTCTTTTCTTCAAATAATTTGGAGAAAGGGAACTACAAAGAAGAGGATCATGGATTTCAAAAGGATTTTAATTTTGTCATTTTCAATTGTATAAGTAGGGAAAGCAATACGTTACCCAATTTGTGTGCTAACTATGCTCTTTTTAGTAGCTTTAGTTGGGAAGAGTTTACTTTGAAAAAGGTTCCTCCTTCAATTTTTAACATTTTGAAAGAGGAATCCACTTTGTAGTTGTTCTTTTTGCTCTTGTTTTTAATATAATGCAAGCACTGGCTTTTCTTTCAAAAAAAAAAAAATAGTAATGAGATTTGCGATAAACTTTGCATTACATATGAAGGAACAAAAAAAGTAAAATAATCTAGGCTAATCATTATTCTTCATTATTATAAACTTTTCTTCATGAAACCTAGCAAATAAATTTTCAAAATATATACTTTGTTTTCACAAGTTGTTTCTTTCCTGCATGCCTTGGGAAGAGAACTTACAACGTATAAAAAAGTTAACAAAATTATTCATTGTTTATTTTTCTTCCAATGATGCAATAATAAGTGCCATTATTGAATCTAAAGATCTAACTTTTTATTTCAAAGATAACTTACTTAAATCACTCATTTCCTACGAGTAAGGAGTGAGTCAAAAGGTAGCTTGATGTAGGTGAAAGGAGAAAAGAGAACACTGTAGCCTTAAAGGTTAATAATTATGATAGCAACTCTTTTAGACAAGATGATGACATTTCCCTAATGACTAGACAATTCAAGAGCTTTTTAAACAAAAGAAAAAAACATCATCAATAATGGAACGAAGTTAAAAATGATAAAAGTTCTAAAGATTCTTCTGAAGTCATATGCTTTTGATGTAGCAAGCTAGGGAATCTAAGGTCAGATTGTCCAACTCTTAAAGCTCACCCAATCAAGGAGAAGGGTGAAAAAAAGCTAAATTCAGGAAGAGAAAGAAAAGGACCCAAAAAGCATTCTGGGTATATTCAACATCACATTCTTCTAAAACTAAAGCAGAAGTGGAGGTCATAAACCTATGCTTAATGGTAGCAGATAATCGTGATCATTTTGATCAAGAGGAGGTTTGTGAAATTACTTATGATCAATTATTTAAAATTTCTAAAAAATTCATACTGCATATAGGAATCTTAAAAACTCACATGCTAGCCTTAAATGGATTTTTCAAATCTATAAATAGGAGCATGAATTCTTAAGAAAATATCATTCCACTCAAGATTGTAATCACATGTCTTTATTAGATGAATTTGAGATTTTAAATGAGAAGCATTCTTAATTAATTTAGATGCATGATTCCTTGAAAATATTAAATGACAAAGTATAAACTGAATATAAGGGAATCGAAACTCTTGCATCAGAATTTGATAAGAAGGAGCTTGCATTGAAAGTAGAAAATTTAATTCTTGAAAGTGCAAACCAATTTTCACAAATCAAAGTGAATGCTTTCAAAGAAAATAAAAACCCACCTTTACTTTAAGAGTTTTAAATCCATCACATCAGCATGCATCATTCAAAACTAGGAAGAGGATCCATAACCTAAATAGGTTAGTAAATCCTTTTCCTAGTGTAAGATGTTTTTCCTAGTTGTATGCTAGGGCATATTTCCCATATTTGCACCGTTCACCATAGAATATATTTGGTGTCGAGACCAAAACTTTAAAACTTGTAGAATAGCATGCATGCATTTCATTCTTCTTTCCATAAGATGGGACTCAAATATATTTGGGTTTCTAAATCTAACATTTGATGATTTTATAGGGATGCTCTCATAGAAGGCCTCATGAGAGCGTGTAGTACATGACAAGAGATGCATATCTATTCATTTTGCTAAAGGCTAGGGCAGTAGGCAATGTGACACTTGGAGATATTACCACCAAAAGCGTGGTGGGATTAGGTATAATTTGTAACTCCATAAATTTCATTATTGAAAATATTTTACTGGCAGATGGCTTGGAACAAAACTACTTACTATAAGTAATATTTGTGATAAATGATTTAACATTAAATTTTTTTCTACCAGTTGCATGATTAGAATAAATGGAAATATTATACTGCAAGGAAAAAGAATCAATAATATTTGCATGCTTGATTTAAACTTTGTTGAACTTACAACTTATTTTTGCCTAAAAACTATTGCTAATGAATCCTTGTTGTAGCATAGGAGATTGGGTCATGCAAGCATGAAAAACCTTAGAAAAATTACCCAAAAAGACCTAATGAGAGGAATTCCCAAACAAGAACTCTCTAAGGATAACTTGTGTGATGCCTGTCAATTAGGAAAACAAGTTAAATCCTCCTTCCACTCAAAGAAAGACATTAACACTAGCAACTCTTCGAAGTCCTCCATATGGATCTCTTTGGACCTGTCAGCACTACAAGCCTAGGAGGGAAAGTCTTTGGGTATGTGATTGTTGATGATTATTTGAGGTTTATTTAGGTTAGATTCCTATCTTATAAAAGTTAATTAATCAAAAAATTTAGATCATTCTCCACATAGATTCAGAGGAAGATAGTTTATGAGATTCTTATAATTCATGGTGATCATGGTAGAGAATTTGAGAATGCAAAATTTGAATCTTACTGTAAGGATTAAGAGATAAATCAAAAAATTTTAGCTCCTAAAACCCATCAATAGAATGGGGTTACTAAAAGAAAGAATAGGTCCCTAATAGAAGCCACTAGAGCTATGTTAGCTATTTACTCACTTACTAAATATTTTTGGGCAGAAGTGGTCAATATAGTTTGTTATGTTCTGAATAGGATAAATATTAGATCCATCCTGAACAAGATACCCTATGAAATTAGTAAGGGTATGACACCCAACCTCTCTCATCTTCATGTATTTGGATGTAAAGTGCTCATTCTAAATATTAAGAAATCTATAATAGGAAATTTTGACCCCAAATATGATGGAGTGTTGCTAGGTAACTTAAATGTTTGGAAATCCTATAGAGTTTTAAATAAATGAATAGTGGTAGTAGAGGAGACCATTCATGTTGTATTTGATGAATCTAATAATTTTGGAAGGTCTAGGGTAGAGGAAGAAGAGATTGTAGGAATTAACTATGGATTAAAATCTTTAAATCTAGAGGAAAGGATATAACTTGAAAATAACTTGTCTAGAGAATGGAGATATTCTTCAAGTCATCCTAAGGAACTTTTCTTAGGAGACCTATCTAAAGATTCTAGAACTATGCATTGGCTTAGAAAAAACGTAAACCACTCTACCTTCATTTCAATAACTTAACCCACAACATAAATTAAGCCCTATCTAATGAATTTTGAATCCTAACTATGTAAGAAGAGTTAAATAAATTTGTAGGAAATGATGTTTAAGAGCTAGTTGAAATACCTAAGAAATAAAGTATGGTTAGAACTAAATGGGTTTTAAAATATATAATGAAGATTTTTTTGTTGTGGTGAGGATTAAAGCAAGATTGGTGGCTAAGGGATGTAACCAAATAATATGGATTGACTTCGAAGAAACCTTTGTCCCTATAGCTAGATTGTAAGCCATTTGGGTGGCACTAGCCTTTGCTTGTTTTAAGGGATTCAAACTATATCAAATGGATGTTAAGAGTGCCTTTTTGAATGGGGTAATAATAAAAAATGCGTATGTTAAAAAACTCCCAGGCTTTGAAAATTCACAATTTCTTAATCATGTGTTAAAATTAAAAAAAGCATTATATAGACTAAAATAAGAACCTTGGGCATGCTATCAATGGATAAGCTCATTCTTACTAGATGGATCCTTTGTTAAGGGGAGCGTAGACACCACTGTATTTCTAAAAAAGGTTGTAGATGAACTAATACAACAACAACAACAACATCAAGCCTTTATCCCACTACGTGGGGTCGGCTACATGAATCCTTTTTCTCCATTGTGTCCTATTATAAGTCAAATTCTCGTTTAAATCTAATAAAGAAAGGTCATTCCTAATATTTTCTAACCAAGTCTTTTTAGGTCTACCCCTACCTTTCTTAACATAAGTCAAATCTAATACCTCTACTCTCCTAACCGGGTCATCGCAAGGCCGCCGTTTTATGTGACCAAACCATCTAAGGCGACTTTCTCTAATCTTATCTTCCACTGGAGCTACTCCAACCTTTTCACATATATGCTCATTTCGTATCCTATCTCTAAGGGTAAAGCCACTCATCCACCTGAGCATCCTCATCTCTGCCACACTTAACTTAGTATTATGCTTCTCTTTTAAAGGCCAACATTCGGCACCATAAAGCATTGCAGGCCTCACTACCATCTTATAGAATTTTCCCTTAAGTTTGAGGGGTACATTTCTATCACATAACAAGCCCGATGTATTCCTCCACTTCAACCATCCAACTTGAATTCTGCTGATAATATCCCCATCTATTTCACCATCACTCTGAACAATAGATCCAAGTTATCTAAAACGTGTACTCTTATTAATGACTTGATCGCCCAAAGTCATAATCCCCTCACTAGGTGTATTACTAGTAAAATTACACTCCATATATTCCGTTTTAGATCTACTCAAGCGAAAACCTTTAGACTCTAAGGTTAACCTCCATAATTCAAGTTTACCTTCAACTCCCTCTCTAGTCTTATCAACAAGAAGAATATCATCAGCAAAAAGCATACACTAAGGTACATCCTCTTGTAAATGTCTAGTGAGAACATCCAAGACTAAAGAAAAAGATATGGGCTTAAGGCTGATCCTTGATGTAACCCAACCGAAATAGGGAAATACTTGGTCAATCCACCTTGTGTTTGAACACAAGTAATAGCTCCTGCATACATATCTTTAATGATTTGAATATAAGCATTATTAACTCCTTTCTTTTCAAGAACTCTCCATAACACTTCTCTTGGAACTTTATCATATGCTTTTTCTAAATCAATAAATATCATATGTAGATCCTCCTTATTTTCTCTATATTTCTCCATCAAACCTCTTAATAAATGTATGACTTCCATAGTCGACCTACTCGGCATGAATCCAAATTGATTTTGAGAAACATTTGTATCACGCCGCAACCTATGCTCCATAACTCGCTCCCATAGTTTTAAAGTATGACACATTAACTTAATACCTCTATAATTCGCACAATCTTGTGCATCACCTTTATTCTTAAAAATAGGAATTAACACACTCATTCTCCACTCATCTGGCATCTTCTTAGTCTTCAAAATAGTATTAAAAAGTTTAGTAAGCCATGAAATTCCTTCATCTCCTAAGCATTTCCACACCTCTATTGGAATATCATCAAGTCCAATAGCTTTTCCCCCCTTTATTTTCTTTAAAGCCTCTCTAACTTCAGTTTTACTAATACGCTGATAAAATATAAATCTTTATTTTCATCTAGGGTGCTAAGGTCACTATAGTCAATCTTATTTTCACAATCTTCATTAAAAAGTTTAGCAAAATATCTCATCCATCTTTGTTGAATATCATCTTCTAAGAAAAGTATTTTTTGATCTTCATCTTTAATACAGTTCACTTGAACTAAATCCTTACTACTCCTATCTCTTTTTTTGGCTAACTTATACATATATCTTTCTCCCTCTTTAGTATCTAATCTTCTATATAAATCACTAAAAGCTAATGCCTTTGCATCGCATATTGCCTTCTTAGCATCCTTACGAGCCACTTTATATATTTCCCAATTATCAGAATTTTTAAAATTAAACCAATTTTTATAACAAAGCTTCTTATTTTTAATTTTTTCTTGCACATTAGGATTCCACCACCAACTATTTTTACTATTGAGAGCTTTTCCCTTTGATACTCCAAGGACATCTTTTGCAATATTCTTAATATCACTAGCCACTTTCTCCCACATAATATTAGCATCCTCATGCACAGACAAAATCTTAAGATCTAAAATCTTATTTCAAAAAATATTTTTGTTAATATTCTTTAAATGCCCCCATTTTATCCTAGATAATTATTTTACTTTATTTTTTATTTTATTCACCTTTATCTTAAAGTCCAAAACTAATAATCGATGTTGGGTACATAAATTTTTACTCTGAATAACTTTACAATCTTTACAATCTAAACGATTTAATTTTTTAATAAGAAAATAGTCATTCTGGGTTGTATTATATCCATTTTTATAAGTGATGAGTTGCTCATTCCTTTTCTTAAATAAGGCATTAGCAATTAAAAAATCATAAGCTAAAATAAAATCCAATATGGTCTTTCCACCTTCATTCGTCGTTCCAAATCCATGGCCACCATGAATGCTTTTAAAATCATCTACCTCTCTACCAACATGTCCATTTAAATCTCTTCCAATAAAAACTCTTTCTTCAAGAGGTATATTTGGTATTAATTCTTCTAAGTCATTCAAAAAATTTAATTTAGAACTCATATCCAAACCTACTTGAGGAGCATAAGCACTTATAATATTAACAATCTTATCATCAATAATAATCTTTAAAGCTATAATTCTATCTCAAATCCTATTAATTTTTATAACATTATCCTTTAAACTCTTATCTATAATAACACCTACACCATTTCTAGTACGACTCCTACCCGAATACCAAAGTTTAAATCCTAAACTATCAATTTCCTTAGCCTTATCTCCAACCCATTTAGTTTCCTGAATGCACAAAATATTTAACATCATATGAATCATAGTATCTATTAATTCCATTAATTCTCCTGTAAGGGAACCTATATTTCAAGTTCCTATCCTAATTTTAGTTTCATGGACTAGCTTCTTTGCCCACATCCGTCCTTGATGTGGGAACCCTTGCCTATTTAACACTGCACCCGGCCGCCGGTGCAGCGGCCCTTGAACACTTGTCATTGTATTCAGGCCATATAGCACGTCGCTTCCAGGGGATGCCAATTAACACAATTTATTAAAGGATTCATGTTATTATTATTCGACAAGTTTTACGCTGGCTGTCGACTACCTAACGCAACCCTGCACTTTTCTCATCCAGGACTTGGGACCTGGCAACGACAGTGTTTGTAGATGAACTAATAATTTTACAAATTTATGCTGATTATATTTTGTTGGGATCCTCTGAGAAAAGCCTTGTGATGACTTTTCAAAAAACATTAAGAAAGGAATTTAAGATGAGTATGATGGGAGAGATGACTTACTTTTTTGGGATTTAGCATAAGGTTGAAGAATGATTAAACTTTCATTAGTCAATCAAAATACATAAAGGACAAACTTAAAAAATAAGAAATGGATAAATACAAGCTAATTAACACCCGCATGAGTTCCACTTTTTAATTAGATAAGGATTCAAATAGAAAATCTATTGATAAAAAATAATGAGGAATAATTGGATTACTTCTTTACTTAACTACTAGGAGACCTCATATTATATTTAGTGTTTCCATCTATGCAAGATTTTAGACTGATCCAAAAGAGTCTCACTTGATTGTTGTGAGATTTCTTAAGTATCTCTTAGGAACCCCAAATTTAGGAATATGGTATCCTTGGCATAACACCTTTGAAATCATAGGATATTCTAATTTAGAATTTGTACGATGCTAAGTTTAGAGGAAAAGCACCTCTAAAAGATATCAATTTATAAGATTGTTCTTAGTATCATGGTCTAATAAAAATTAAAACTCAGTTGCCCTGTCCATTGCTAAAATTGAGTATATAGCCCATCTTCTAGTTAAAACAACAAATTTTTTAGTTAGGATTTCCTGTAGGCACAATTTTAATCCTATGTGACAACATAGTTCCATCTGCATTTTAAAGAATCCAATCTAAAACTCCAGGACCAAACACATTAACATAAGGTACCACTTCATTATGTGCCATGTTACTAAAGGAGACTTAGAGCTACACCATGTAGCCAATAAAAACCAACTTATTGATATCTTTATAAAACCCCTGGCCTTTGAAACTTGGAGCATCTTAAGAAACATATTAGTTATAATGAATATTATTGCTTGAAATTATTATTTTCTATTTTTGATGTTTTGTTTTTATTTTATTTATATATATCTATCACTATTTATGTATTATGTTTTATGTTTTTCATTTTTCTATTATTTTTCCTTCAGTGTTTTTAAAGAATTAAATCAATACTCACTTCTAATATTAAGTTCTTAACTGATATGTTTGCCTTGCTTTTGATTTTAGAAATTAGTAAGCAATGATTGACTTCCCTAAATTAGTTAAAGGAAGAAGCATCAATGATTATCTCTCTTCCTCTAACTCCCTTAGTGGGTTAATTTGTTTTGAATCAAAATATATTTAAAATAAAAAACTGTACTTTGAAAGAAAAATCTATTTACCCTTACTACAATAATCTATCTCATATAATGTTCCAAGTAAACGAAATCACTATCAAGTTTTTATAATCTGGTTGTTGCTTTTATCAAATGGATATGATTTTTATTTGTGGTTTTTCTTCCATATATTAGATAGTGAGTATTTCTTCTCTTATATCTAGAAAATAATCTCACAAGTGAGAGTTTTTAAAGGTTTTAAAAGGAAACTAGCTTGATAAAATAATAACAGACAAAAGATAAGCACAAAAATTGGAAAGATGCTCAATAGCTATCAAATTATTTCAATATACAATAAAGTGTATAAAAAATCAAAAGATACGAAAAGTGCGCCAGCTAAGTGAAAAAAAGGCACAAAATGAGCCCATAAAGAAAAAGCTTTCTTCTCTTTCAAATCTTTAAAACTTAGAAGAATCCATATGACATTTTATTTTTTAAGCACTTGAATTTGAAAATCTTGATTTTTGTTAATTACTTTATAATATTATTCTATCATATATTTTTCTTAAATGAAATTTGAAAAGTTCATTTTTTATATTTAATTTCTTTTCTAAATTAGATTTTTGTTTAAAGGAATTTTAACTTGTAAGGAGTCCGACATAGGGTTTATAAGATCAATTTTCTACCCTTCTTAGATTTCAGCGTTATCAATTCATGTATTACGGATCTTTAATGTACTCACAAGGGAAACTTATTATTTATTGTTGTTAATCAATTAAAAAAAAGTGTGTTCTTTTATTTTAATTTATGGCTAGTTTTTTTTTTTGGATTTTGTGTTATTTTATGCTTTTTTTTTAAACCCTCATGATCATCACATTCTATGTCTTAATTTTTTACTTATTTTACTTACATCATCCAGGATGATACACATCATCCTCAATGACCTGAACAAAAATATACCACTCCAATCACAGCACATCCAACAACTAATCTAAATCAATTATTGGTGATTATGTTGTAGGATTGATATATCATATTGGACAATCCACTTGGTTGGCATCATTAGATGGTTTGAATGTTGTTAGGTTGATCCATTATGAGAAATCTTCAATGACAATCCATGTGTTCATCTTGCACGATCCAATTAGTCAACGACTGTACAGGATGACTCCTTGAGATGATTGCTTTGTGTCTAATCATCCAGTATGATACCTGATCGTACTATATGATATGACCAAACTTTTTGACAGATCATCTAGATGAATTATTTCACTTAATCATCCAACACAATGTTATGATCGTACTATACGATATGGCAATTTCTTTATAAATAGCTAATTTTCTTCATATTCTTCACACCATTCCAATTCACTAATCCTTTACTTCCGAATGTGAGATGTTCCTTCCTTATAATTGTTGGTGGGAAGCATTCTCATGCCCTCACAGATAGTTCCTTTAGGAGAACCATATATCCTAAATTTTCTAAAGAAGCTGATGAAGCAGCTTATCATCGCTACAAAAATGTTAAGCTTAACCCATCCATAATAGTTAGCCAAGAGGTGTTAACCTTTCAAGCGCTTGAATTTTTTGCCCATGCTATTCTTGGATTCATCTTTACTTTGTCCTTTACCTATAATTTTGAATTACTTTTTGAATTTTTTATGAGTTTAAGAGTCAATAGTGATGGTACTGCCCTCCAATCCTTTGCTAATAAGAGGCCAATAGAGATCACCTACCAAGACCAACATGAATTTCTCCACCATTCAACTACTGGTAAAAAATTCATATTCAAGCTATAAATCTTGATTCAGATTGGACCCAAGACAACACTGTTCAGAGAGAATCCAATGTTAACTCACAAATTTGTGTTATTAACACATTAGTACAAAATGCTATGATCATCCAATATAATCTTCGCAACTCCATAATTCCAAAAGCTATTGATCGGATAAACACTATCCTTATATTATCTCTTACATCTTATTTCATAATGGTTGAAATTAACTTTAATGTAGATGACCTTCTTATTCACTACATTAAAAATTTGATAGCCATTCAAGATCCCCATCATAAGAGATTGCCTAATCTAGCTTTAGGACATCTCATTTCCTTTATCCTTGAGTCAAAATACAACCTTCAATATCCTGCATCACCTAATCACTTTCTAATCTTCTATTCAAATAACTCATTCCACATCCTTCATAGTGCTTGTTTCCACAACATTAATTATGTGATTGCATAGAAGAGGAATAGGAAGATCAATCTCAAGCACCAGCTCTTATCCGTCAACAATACCCTATTAATCATGTAGTCCAGTGATTTGATTAGTGGGAGGCTATGTTTCTTATATAGTCGAGCAGTAGCAGCAACATGATTAGGACTTAGCTCAGTTTGATGCCTATATAGTATAACAACAGAAGCAACATAACCAGGATATGGCCTGGTTTGGTGAGTTGTTTTCCTCTCTTCACAGTTACTTTCGTGCACCACCACCTCAACCAGATCGGGGTTCTTCTTCATTCTAGTTTGTCAGTGCTTTTTTTTGTGTTCATACTAGTCTTCTTTTTGTACTTTCTTCTCTTTAGTGTTTTTTCCTTTTTTCTCCTTTTTGTGATGTTAAACATAAGAGTAGTGTGTTGTTTTTCCTCCTATGCTTTAGTAAAATTTACTTTGTTCTATTTTTTATTCTATTTTTGCTCTATTTTTTATTCTATTTTTTCTCTATTTTTTATTCTATTTTTTCTCTATTTTTTTTGTCACATATTTACTTAAAAATAAATTAGTTTATTTAACTCCCCTTACTTTCAAAATTTCATCTCTAAGGCAGAGTTCAAGAAAAATATCAAAGAGCTTCAAGAAAAATTTTAACAACAATGTTTGCCATCATCAAAAAGGGGGAGATTGTTGTGTATATGGGCCCAAATATAGTGATTTTGAAGATAAGATAAACTATTATTTCTTTACTACTGCTATTCCTACATATTTATTTTATTTTCCCTACTCACTAACCTTTTAGGTCCACAAGTTCACTTGTATCATCAATCAAGTCAAGATTGGGTAGACAATGGTTAAGTCTATTTGTAATTTAAATTTTAAAATACTTTTTACCTTTATTGAGTCAAGTCATGTATATGGTGGACCCCTAACTAAGTAACCTTGCTCACACACACTCAGGGGGAGTGATTTGGTAGCTTAAAAAATTGTTTAGCTTTTGACCTAATCGTATTTGATAGTTGCAATCATACTAGAAGATTAGTTAAAAATAGAAACCCGAATAAGGGTATTCCTGGAAAGGAGGTTTCCAAGGAGTGGGTGAAGGTTAAGTTGATTGAACCATAATCAATCTAGTGTGTTCTTCCTATTTACTTTTACGCATTTAATTTTTTCATTATTCTGTGACTTGTTCTAAGGTTGAATCTCATATTTTTGTTATTTTAAAATTACTATTTCTTCCCTAAAAATTTTTTGTTTTAAAATATTAAAAAAGATTTTCTTTTTTTGTTAAGAAATTTTTTAAATAACTAATATACCCCCTCCCCTGCCCACTCTTGGTTAGCTTCGGGCTAGTTTATAAGGGTTTAAAAACCCTTATGAACTTTTAACCTCTTTACATTGAACGGTTGCTATAGAAGTCATTACCTCTTCCATCTAGTTTTCTATCTGAGTTGTATGTTTATCTTTCTGACATAGGTGATCTATAAGACTGCTAGTCAAAAAAGGAGCATACTCTTTATCATCTTCATTTTGTTCTTTATTCTCAGCCTCTATCAAATTCATTTTTATTTTCCTCTTATCTTTTTGGACAGATGATTATGCATACAACACAAATACACTCTCATCCATTTCTTTATCTTGTAGATTGTTCTAAACTTTTTCTACAGCCTCTTGTTTATTCATTTGTTGAATACTCTCCTTTAGGTGATCCATCATATCTTTAATAGATTTCTCTGCTATGTTTTGAGGATTTATAAAACTGTATTCTTTAACAATTGATGATATCTCAATAGATTTTTCCTTCTATAATTTTTTATTTTACTAAATTTTTCCTATAAGTGACCAATGTAGTTGATGTGGAAACCATTTTTGGTTGCCAAATCTTTTCTCCATCAGATGATAAAACTGGTTGACTTGTTGATTTCATCCTCCTTCTTTCAAGATGATGATATGAATCTCAACCATGTGGTTGATGTCAACTGACTCTTAATGAATGTTGACCTAAAGAACTACTAGAGTTTTCAATGAGTATATTTCTTTATTGGACTGAATATGGTGGGGAAATGGGATTGTACCCTGAATTGCTAATGTTCCATATCCTAAATATTTTACGGGAGTATGTTGACCTTATCATTTGCTTAAATTGTATGATGATTTGCATGTGATATTTTCCTTTTTAGCTAGTAAATAGCCTTACGATAATCAAAGCAAGAGAAGACGAAGTGTTTAGAAACTACCAGGTAATTGGAGTCCCACCCTCAAGTACATCTTAATAGTTATGGTAGGTACATATTCAATCTTGATCACATCAGATTATCTCCTAATGAAGGTGAAATGAATATTATTTATTAATTTGAGCTAGAAAACTATTGCATTAGTAGATGAACCTTTATTTGCTATCATGTTCACATCATTGGAGAAATATATGATTAATTTTCTAAACATTGTCTCTTTATTTGATAAAAATTACATATAAATCTTCAAAATCTATTGAATAAAGTTGGACATAAATCTAAAGAATATGCTAAAAAAAAGTTTACAGAATCCCTATAGAATGATTAAACTAAAACTGATTAGAATTTTCTTACTTTTTATTTATCACTAACTTTAGATATGGGCCTAGCCATTAGAAATATATATTAAAGAAATGTTTTGAATTGAGATTTTGATTTTGTTCAGATGGATTGAGAAGAATTTAATCAAACTTATTTTGAGTAGGAGAGGGAATAATTGAAACTATATTTGAATTTTTATTTTACAAGTGCTTTGAACAAGGACCCTATCCAAAGACTTTTAGAAGTTAATGATAAAAAGAAATCGGGATTAAATAACTTTATATAAGAGATATTGAGAATTTGGAATGTATAATGGAATTCCTTGAGTTGCATGCAATATTATATGTTTGTTAAAATGTAAGACTATACATAGACAACACTACTATCAGGCTTAGGACTAAATCAATATCTGGTTGGACTAGTCCACTTAGATATTTGGATGAAACCAAGTAATTATGGAACACATTTAATTTCATAAGTAAATACTTAGTTCTTGAAATTTATGTAATCATACCAATGCAAATGTAAATGTAAACTAATAAATGGGCAGCACCATACTAGATATAGAACCAATTTAGTATTTAGGTTTGACAAATCCTCTTTATTTTAAGGATGAATCGAAGTAACCAGGGATACAATTACTTGCATAATCATAATTCATTACTTAAAATTTAAATAAATGTACAAATCCAAATGCTAATGTAAATGCAAGACTATAAATGGGTAGAACCCCTACATGACCTAGGATAGATTTAGTTTTTTAGTTCGCCTAATCCACTTAGTTTTTAAGATGAAACCAGGTAACTATGGGATATACTTACTTCAGTAAGCATATAATCTATGCTAAAAATTTCAATAAACAAAATATTGCACATGCAAATGCTTTACTATAAAAGGGCAGAACCCCTACCAGGCCGAGGACCAATAAAGCCTTCCAATTAGCCTAATTCACCTAGTTTTTGGAAAGAAACCAAGTAACCATGAGATATACTTATTTACAAAATCTTATAATGAATTCTTTAAAATCAAATTAATATATGACTGCACAAATAAATGTTAGATTATAAATGAGCAGGACCACAACAAGACCAAGGATCGATGTAGTATTTTGCTTGGACTAGTCTAATCAATTTTTTGAAGAAACCAAGTAACCATGAGATATGATTACTCATATAAGAATATATTAAAATGTTAATATACATGAAAATATACAACTAAATAAAGCATTCTTATACAAGGCTGAACTAAGCAAATATGATAGGGATATACAAGACTGTATAAAGCAAGAACACATAATACTTAACCAAACATGCATGTATATGACTCAAATTTAAATAAGCATGCATCTACATGAAATCTAATAACCTAAAAATTTAATTAAATCTTTAGGTATTTTAAAAGTTTTGTCTTCACTAAAAATGGAGAGAGAAGTTCAATCCTAAAGCCATCGCTAGAAAAATCTATGGATAATTTTTCCCTTAACAGCTAGTGCTTTGGTGCTCACAGGTGATTTTCTAGCGATCTAGGGTTCTTCCATCTGGGTTCCTTTTTTGTGATTTGCCATGGTTTCACGGTTTTTTTTCACTTATTTTTTTCTTCCTTCTTCTTTTATGTTATTTTTTATTTTTATTTTGATCATTTTCTTAGTTTTTATTGTTCAGGAAGATGTCAACTTTGTCGTCATCTTACCCTCCAAACACTAATGTTCCTAATGGTAAGTCTCATTCATTTAAGGAAGTTCATGCTGGCTCTTCCTCTTCTTCACCTAAGCTTTAGTTTATTCATACGTCGTTCAAGGGTTCTCCTACCTTTATGTTTGTCGACTCTGTTGTGTCTCAACTGGATGCTCTTTTTGCGCTTACTCTAGTAAAAAAAATTTTGCTCAAGTGTTCAAATCTTAATGTATTCCATAAGATCTTTATTAAGCCGAAGCTATCGAGATCATTCCATATCAGTTTACTATATTTGAGACATGTAGCGATTTAATTGACCAATGATTTGGATTATAGATATATTTTTTCTCGGAGATCCTACTATATTTAGGCATGCCAAAAGAGATTACTCAAATGGACACCAGATTTTGATGTCCATGAGGAATCTCCTATAACTCCTGTGTGGATTTCATTCCCCAACCTTAGGCTTCCTTTTTTGAACATGCAAATTCTTTTTGGCTTAACTTCTATTATTGGTAGGCTGTTGCAAATGAATCAAGAAATAGCTTATGTTTCATGCCCGTCTACCCCGTGTTTTTGTTGAGCTAGATATCTCAAAAAAACACCATAATGAGATTTGGATTGGTTCTGAATTAAATGGCTATTTTTAGAAAGTGCAATTTGAGAATTTACCTATTTTTTTCTCTCATTATAAGATGCATTGGCACGGCTTTAACGAGTGTTACAAGCTTCATCTGCATCTTAGGAGGGATAAAGAGCTTTCTAAACCATCCTTAGTTCATGAAGATTCTTGACAAATCATGCTAAAGTCACTTCTAATTTGGTTACTACTAAGGATATTTATGCTAAGGCATAGGATTATGTTGCTGTTATTGAACCGTCCTCACTCAATGGTGTTGATTCTCTCATCGAGCATAATGTTAATCTCAACATGGAGTCTAATTTAATAGGTTCCTCTCAAAATTCAGAGGAACAAACGTTGCCTATCATTCCTAATATAAATAATGTCCCTTCTTCTTATTTGAATCCTTGAGCTACAAATTTGACTAATATGGAGGTGGTCTCATTAGATGCTACTTGTACTAATGTGTTACAATCTCATACTATTGTTAATGATCAGGTGGCTAGCCTAAACTATTTGATGGAGAATAATGTTGATAATAAGTAGAGTAATAATACTAATAAAGGAGAAGTTAATTTGGTTGAGGAGAGTGATTTGCCTTAGGTTGAGGGGCAGGCATGTATGAATAATGAGAGTAATGTTTCATTAAATACTCATTGTCATAGCTATACTTTTACTGATACCGATGACATGGACATTATGACAAAATTTTTTGCAAAGTATGATAACATCACTAGTTATATCAGGAAAAAAAGAATATTATTATACAAATGCCTTGAACTACTCGATCACATACCAGTCATTAATCTAGTTTTTTTATGTTTAACTCTTTCATTTAGAATGTTAGGGGCATTGGGTGTCCCTCTTCTAAGTTTAATGTTAGAGCATTTTATTTCTTCTACTAAATTGACTAGTACGGCTAGATCTTTGGGTTTTAGACAAGCTATTTCTAATATTGCTAATAAGATTTGGGTTCTTTGTAAGGGCACTATTCATATTGATGTTAATGGTGATTTCACTCAAGTTTTACATTATAATATTGAGGTTTTAAATTCTCAAATATTATGCTTCCTTTGTTTATGCGGCTTCTTCCCATTATTTGAGGGAAGTTTTATTGGAGCATCTTATTCAGTTTCATAGTAATTATAGTAGGCCTTGGGTTGTTGGAGGGGACTTTAATACTATTTCTACTCCTACTGAATATTTAGGGGGCTCTTCCCCCATCTACCATTCTATGCAAGATTTTAATATTATGATTATGAATTGCAACTTAGTGGATATTGGTTTTTCTAGTAACAAGCTTACTTGGAACCATGGTCACTTATGGCAAAGGTTGGATCAGGTTTTCTTTAATGATTCTTTGATTAAGGTTTTTAATTCTACTTTTGTTAAACATTTGAGTAGAACTCTTTCTGATCATTATCCGTTGCTCATTTCTATTAAGACTAGGCATATTAATTTTCCCTCTCAATTTAGATTTCAAGCATGTGGTTGTTCCATGATTCCTTTATGGATTTAGTTAAGGATAATTGGTAGGCTCCTTTACATCCGGATAACTCTATCATGGGTATGAGGAGGTTTTGGTTTAAGCTTAAAAGGCTTAAACATGTTTTAAATTGGTGGAATCATAACATTTTTAAATATCTTTTGACTTAATATCTTAAATGCTAAAGAGTTTGTTAACACTATTGAGTATTAATGTGAAGTTACTACTTTTGATGAGAATTTTAGTCTCTTGAGAGATGCTAAGGATAGTCTTTATAAATTACAAGCTTAGTCTGACATTTTTTGGAAACAAAAAGTTATTGTGAAATACCTTATTGAAGGTGATAACAATACCAAGTACTTTCATGCTCTGGTTAAGATGAAGTGTGAAAAAATTATATTCTTAAAATTATTCATGATGATGGTTCCACTTCTAAGGATGTTTTGGAAATCTCCAATCTTGTTGTTAATCATTTTCATAATTATCTTAATAAAGATTTCAAACCTTCTCATATTTGTAACCCTGATAGTATCCCTAATCCTATTTCTCTTAAAGATAATGAGATTCTCTCTAAAAATCCTTCCATTGAGGAGGTTAAAGAGATTGTTCTTGGTATGAATGAAGAATATGTGGTGGGGCGGATGGATTCACCACAAAAGTTTTTCAACACACCTGACAAATTATTAGTAATGACCTTTACTCTATCATAATGGACTTTTTTGTTGGTAATTATATTCCTAAGTTTTTTACCTCTACCTCCATTGTGCTTATTCCCAAAAAGCTTATAATTACATTTGTTGGGATTTCCTTTATAATGTTATTAAATTATTTGGTTTTTACATGAAGTTTATTAAACTTATTAAGAATTGCATTGAGAATTCTCATTTTTCTATCATTGTTAATGGTAAGGGTAATGGATTCTTTTTTATTCATTTTATGTTCCCAATTGTTATCAAACAACTTGCACCAAAATGGGATAAATTTGGGAATTAACGTGGCTGCATTGGCTCCCAAGATCTCCCACCTTCTTTATGCAGATGACGTTCTTCTTTTATCTGAAACTAGTATTGAGCATGTGAAAAAGCTTAAGAGGATCATTGTAAATTACTGTAGCTGGACAGGGCTATTAGTTAATGTGAAGAAATCAGCTATTATGTTTGGGAAGTCGATTAGTAGAGAAAAGAAGAAATCATTATCCAGAATTCTCAATTGTAAGGTGGTGCAGGAAATGAAGTACTTGGGTATTAACCTCTGTTTGCAGAGATTGATCTCTTATGATTTTTTATTCTTACTTGAGAGGGCGTCTTCTAAAATTAATAGTCGGGGTAATAAATTTTTTTCATTACCTGGTAGAATTATGCTGGTAAAGTCTGTTGCGGATCTATGGTTTATGATTTTGATGATAGCAAACATTTATTTCTCTACGATTGCCTTATGTGCTAACATTTCAGGTTCACACGATTAGACTGCAATTTGGAACCAGCTCAAGTTTGGGTAGACTAGGTCTGAGTCAGTTTGTAATCTTTTTTCCTTTCTTGAGTCTGTTTTATTTGGTATGGGACCAGTTGGTTTGTAACATGGAAGATCTCCTGTTGTTCCCTAAAAGATTTCTGTTTTTGGTAATATCGGCTGGGCCGATATTTATATTGTCCTGGACGATATGTCCAAAACAAGAAACCCTAATTAGGGCATCCTCATTAAGGCAGCCGTCAACAGATCGGCCTGGACGATACCTGTATCGGCCAGGACGATCTTCTCAATTCACAAAGAATCAACCGCCATAATCAGTTTTGGAATTCTTTGTTTTAGGAAATCGGCCAGGACGATATTATTGTCGTCCAGGATGATCTAAATCAATTATGCCTAAATTGATCTGGTATCTTTGGAAAGCATTAATGGTTGATTGATACGATCACATCGTCCGGGACGATCGCATGATCGGCCAGGATGATGGCCTGGACGATCTACATCGGACAGATTGTATTCAGGGTGATGATCAGGATGATTGAAATCAGTTTTAAACTAATCGGCCTGGACGATCATGATATCGGCCAGGATGATGTAACCAATTTTCTTCTGATCGTCCCAAATCGTCCCAGGCTGAGAGCTGAATTTGTACTGATCGTCCAGGACGATATACCTATCGTCCAGGAGATGATAATGTCGGCAACTTGCATTAATGAGCTTGTTTTGAGAGCTTCTATTTAAGCTTTGGCTTGGCACTTTGTAAGTGTCTTTGGCAGCCATTGTAGCTTCATTCTTGTGGGGGAAACTTGAAGAGAGAGCTTGAAAGGGAGAGAGGAAAAGGTGGAGTTTGAGAGGGAGAAGATCCTGTGAGGGGGAGGAACTCAAGGGAGTGTGGTGGGGGATCCACACGGTTGCTCCGGCGAACTCGCACCTTAGTACCATCGGATTCAAGGCTTGTCTTGAGGGAAGTTCACCAAAGAAGAAGATCTCTTTGGTGTCAAAGGACCCGGCGACTCCGCCGCACCGGGGAAGGTGGAAGTGATTTTGTAAGGGCTTCTCCACCTAGCTGTGGGGGCTAAAGGAGAGACACGTTTGTAGTGCAATACTTGGAGGGTGCCTCCAAGGAGTGGACGTAGGTCAAGGTTTGACCGAACCACTATAAATCCGGTGTGTTCTTTTCTTATTATCGCTTCCGCATTTATTTTTCTTCCGCACTTTATTTGTGGTGATTTTGGTTGGAACTTTATATTTGGTTTTAAAGTTTTTCCAAATCACCTCTCTCTTATAATTAGCTTTGGGACTAAGTTCATAGGGCTTAACATCCCTAACTAACTTTCAAGTGTTTTCCGAGCACTTTTTAGTGCCATCTGAGAACTTTCAAAGTCTATTTTGCTAGCTATTCCCATCTTCTATGTTTCTCAATCTTTGGTTCCCGTCAATATTCTGAAGAAACTGGAAAAGATATGTAGAGAATTTATTTGGAAAAAAATTGGATAATGCTGCTGGAATGCACTGCATTTTGTGGGAGGTTCTTTGTAAACCGTATGTTGAAGGTGGAGCGGGATTGTATTCTCCTGTTTCTATGATGGGTCCTCTAAGATCTAAATATGCTTGGGAGTTTATTAAGGAGTCCAATTCTTTGCTATATAGGACTCTAAGAGCCAAATATGGGAATGATATCTACAGTGGAATAAGGAAGCAAAATTGTTCTGTTACATGGAGGATTCTTTTGGATGGATTGAATTCCTTACAGCCAATTTTGAGATGGAAGGTTACTACAGGTGCTTCCATTGATACACTTGAAGATATTTTTATTCAAAACAGAAGGTTTTCCAAATGGCCTACGTTTATTAATGTCATGGTAGATGAATTCCCCATACTTGATTTCTTTATTCAAAATAAGGAATGGAATCTGTTTGAGGTAAATAGACATTTTGGTTCGGAATTAACTAAGTTGATTTCACAAGTGAAGATTGAAGAAGGGACGGATTCCAGAGAACTTCTTTAGAAGTTTTCAGGTAAATCTTTAGCTTCTTCGGCTAGAACTAATCACGGTGCTGTTTATAATAAAAACAACTGCTGGAAATGGCTCAGATTAAGCAAGCTGTCAGCTCGGGTGCATTGTTTCTAGTGGAGACTACTTAATAAAGGTATTCCAACTTTGGATTATCTCATGTACAGGAGAATTATTCAATCGAATGGCTGTCCAAGAGGTTGTACAACCGCTGAAGATGAGGAGCATATTGCGGTGAATTATGGTTTTTTAGTTCGCTTGTTTGATACATTGGACAATTGGGGTTTTAAACTTCCTAGATATAATTCTTGGTCGGATTGTATCAATGGTTTAAAGATTTTGTCTATCTCAAATCCTTTTTTGTCTAATCTTTACTGTACAATTGTCTACTTTTCTTGGAAGAGTAGGAATAATGTTACCCATGAAGGCAATGAACTGGGGATTTACGGCTGCTAGAGCAATTGAAATTGTTGTTTCTTCTTCAAAGTGTGGTATCTTCTCGGATCACTGGGGAGCCAATCAGCTTTGTAAGCTGCCTAATTCTTCTTGGCACCTTCTTCCACCCGAGTGGATTAAAGGTAACTTTTGATGATGCCCTTTTAGACTATAATGAGGCCAGGATTGCTAGAGTTTTTAGAGATCATAAAGGAAGATTCTTATTTGCTTTTGGTATCAAATGTGCATTGGGACATTGGTTTGTTGGAGCTTATGGCTATAAGGGCTTTGAAAAATTTTCACAAAAAGTTGAACTTTGAAGCTAAAAGGATTATCGTCGAAGGGGATAATCAAAACATCATCAATTATCTTCAAAGTTCTTTGAATAAAGCTTCTCACAAGGAGGAAGAGATTGAAGATTTGTCTTTCTTGGAAGATTTTGGTATGTTTCTTTTTCATTTCGTTCATAGAGATTGTAATCAATTACCCAATTTATGTGCTAATTTTGCTTTAGTATAGGATTTCATTTGGGAGGATCTCTATTGCAATAAGATCCCTCCTAGTTTTTTTGCTTTGCTTAAAGATGAGTGTGATAGGTGTTCTATCATTCTCTAGATTGTATCTGTTTTCTCCTTTTTAGTAATTTGCCTTTGGCAGTTTCAAAAAAAAAAAGTAATGGATTTTTTAAATTGTCTCGTGGTCTTAGACAAGGTGATCCCATATCACCTGCTCTATTTATTATTGTTGTCAATTATAGAGGCCTTGTTCAACTTTTTGATAATTTTCCAAGTATCTATTTTAGATCTATGGGGGTATCCCTATTTCTCACCTCTATTTTGCTGATGATTTTATTTTTTTTACTAATGCTTCTGTTAATAGTATTAAGACTCTTATGGAACTTTTTAATCATTTTGAAATGATTTGTGGTCTTTCTATAAATAAACAAAATTATTTTTTAATTCCTTCTAATAAAGTGCCTAAAGATCATATTTTGGGCATTCAGAATGCTTCTTGTTTTGTTCATGTTACTTTGCCAATTAAGTACCTTAGGGTGCCTCTTTAAAAAGGTAAGAAGATGTCCTTCCTTTTTGATGATTTAATTACTTAAGTGCATAACATTATTATGTCCTGGGATTCTAACTTCCTCATTTTTGGGGGTCATCTTACTTTAATTCGTAGTGTTCTTTTCTCTTTGCTGATTTATATTTTTCATATTCTTCTTCCTACTCAAGTTGTTTGCAACAAGATTAATAAACTTTTTAACAAATCTTTTTGGAAAGGTTCTAGTACTAACTCCAAAATCATTTGGTCTTCTTGGGAAAAATATTGTGGAGTTTTGGATGAAGGAGCTTTGGGTATTAAGAGTATGAAAGATTTGGCTTGTGTTTTTTCTTTGAAGTTGTGGTACAAATTTCATGCTTAAGTGAATTTTTGGGCTACATTTTTGCTTGCCAAGGATTGTATGGGTAAACATCCAACTACTCATTTTCCTTAAGCATGGTGACTCTATGGTTTGGAAAAGAATGTGCAAAATTAAATTGGTGGTTGAACCCTTTCTCAACTGGGGGCTTGGTGGTGGTGACATTTTCTTATGGAAAGACAGTTGGTTGGGGGGCCCATCTATTATTTCCCTTATTAACTCCTTATCTGATTTCTCAGTTAAGGTGAAAATTTTATTTTCTGATAATTGTTGGGATTATTACAAGCTTTCCAATGTTATTACTGATTCTATTATTCAACAAATTTTGAATCTTCCTCTTAATATGGAAGCGCATGTTATTTAGCTTTGTGGTTTACCCAAAGATGTTATTTTTAGACTCAAGGGTGCTTGATATGCCATTAGAGCCAAGAATGAGGTTATCAATATTTTTTCCCTTATTTGGCATAAAAGTATTCCTACCACTGTTGTTGTCTTTATTTTAAGAATTTTACAAAAGCTTATTCCTTAGGATGATAACTTAATTAAAAGAGGTTTCATCATAATCTCCAAATGTCAATGTTGTTATCATCTCAAGACCATGAATAATGTTTTTCTTTTCGATCCTTTAGCTATAAAAAATTGGATTTATTTTGATGATATGTTCCAATTGAATTGCTTTAATGCTAAAATGTCTATTTATGCCTTACTTAATTATTGTTTTATCAAGTCTAAAGGGCATATCATAAATGTGATTCCTTCTCTTATTCTTTGGTATTTATGGTTGGATAGAAAAAAATTCTATTTTTAATGATGTTGGTATGAATCATCAAAGGATTATTCAAAATGTGAAATAAAAAGTGGCAGCTCTTTATTCAGTTAATTTAGTTTCTCAAAAGAATTTTAAGAATATCTTTTTTGTCGCTCCTACATTAGGTATTAAGCTTGAGGAAGAGCCTCCAGCTAACAATCTTAGGCTTATATGTTGGTCAAAGCCCCCTACTAATTTTTATAAGCTTAATGTGGATGGTGCTTATTTTGGGTCCTCTTCGGCCTGTGGTGGGGTTATATGAGATAATTTGGGTAACCTCATTTGTCTTTCACTGGTCCTTTATAGAATTGTGATGTTAATAAAGCTAACACTATGGCTCTTCTCTATGGTTTAAGGCTTTGCATCTCTTCTGATTTAACTAACATTATTATTGAGGTGGATTCTAAATTTTCTTATCAATTCTAAATGGTGTTGATTAGTCGGCTTGTAATTCCTCTTTCTTTTATTTGGTTAGGGAGATAAAGAATTTATTTATTTTTATGAATTTCTCTAATTCTCTTATTCATAAGAATGGTAATGGCTCTGCAATCGATCTTGTCAACGGGGGGAAAGATCTGTACTGTATGACTGATATTACTGCAAATAATTTACCTATCGCCCTATGGGGTCTTTTAAGGCTTGATTAGATTGGTATTTCTTATGTTAGATTTTAATTTTTATTAGTGGTTGGGGCCATGGAACCTATTTTTTGTTGGGGCCATTTCCTTCTTTCTATTTCCTCAATTAGGTGTTGTTCATGTTCTATTTGTAATGATGTTCAAAGATTTTGTTTGTTGGGTAGCTGTGTGGTTTTGACTACTAGGCGAGTATTGGCGTGTGGTATTTTATGTTTTATTTTTCACTGTTGGCTGAGGGCCTGCATCAATACCTGAGGGTTAATTTTGGAGATGCTAGTGGGTTATCTTGGGTTTGGTTCCTGGTTACTCTATGCCTAGATTTGAAACTAGAGGGAGTCTTCTGGTATTTTACTTTGGATTTATTATTTGCTTCTTGTTGTCCTAGGTGAAAGTTTGTTAGGAATGTTAAACCCTATAGAACTGGCCCAAGCTAACCAAGAGGAGGGGGGGGGGGGTGAATTGGTATTTTAAAATTTCTTTTCGCAAAGAATAAAAAACGCATAAACCAAATTGCACCACAAAAATAAATGCGGAATTAAAAGTGCGGAAGAAAAAACAAGAACACAGAAATTTATAGTGGTTCGGTCAACTCGACCTACGTCCACTCCTTAGAGGCACCCTCTAAGTATTGCACTACAAAACGTGACTCTCCTTTAGCCCCCACGGCTAGGCGGAGAAGCCCTCACAAGAACCTCCTTTTTTCCACCACGGCAAGGTAGAGAACCTATCTCCTTTATCTTCCTTCTGAAGCTGGCAGAGAACCACAACCAAAAGCTAACTCCTTACCACTACCAACCCTTCCACGGACGAGAAACTCTAGACGAAGAAGAAGCAGAGCGATCCTTGAAGCAACCCTTGTGAATCCCCTCACAAGCTCCCCCTCACAAGATCCTCTCTTTCTCTCCTCAAGGCCTTCTCAGGTCAAGACAGCAGCCAAAGGTCCTAAAAAACGTTGAACAAGAGCTCTTAAATAGAAGAGCTTCAAAGGAGCTCATTAATTGCAAGTTGCCGACTTTATCGTCCAGGCCGATATGGACATCGGCCTGGCCGATCAGTACAAATCCCAGAAGATCGACCAGAGCATCGCCCTGGATGCACTCCTGGATGATTGAAAAATGTCTTGATCGTCCAGGCCGATATCACGATTGTCCTGGCCAATCAGCTCAAATCATGGGAAAATCATCCTCAGAATCGCCTTGGATACGAGCTGGCCGATATTTATCGTCCTGAAGTAACTTAAGGTTTTTGACTGGATCGTCCTGGCCGATCCTGCGATCGTCCAGGACGATATGATCATATCAATCATCCTTAATTACTCCCTTAATTTCCTGATCAATTAAAGCATAATTTGAGAATTTCGTCCAGGCCGATCAATGATCGTCCTGGCTGATAATTTGAAAATACAGTATACCTTAATTCTCTATGACGGAAACTTCTTTCTGTTTTGAGCTTATCGTCCTGGCCGATACACGTATCGTCCAGGCTGATATATTAATGACGGCTGCCTTAATAAAGAATCCTTATTTAGACTTTCTGTTTTAAGCCTGATCGTCCAGGACGATGTAAAAATCGTCCTGGCCGATATGAGTAAAAATAAAAATTCTAAGCCTCTCAAGTGTGTGTGTGTGTGTAGGGTTACTTAGCATCAGTCTCTTTGACCATTACAAGAAGACTCAAAAAGTGAAAAACAACAGTACAGACTGACTCAACCCTAAACCTACGCAATCCTGAACTAGCTTCGTCTGATCGTCCGATCTTCGATTCCTGAAAGTTTAGAAGCAACAAGCAGTCCAAAGGAATCAATAGTGTTTTTCAATCATCAAAACACAGGTCATGAAAATAGGTTTGCAACAATCTTCCCCTTTTTTATGATGGCAAAACACTACAAAAACAATTAGCAGTAAAAATTCAGGATCGACAAAAAAAGGAACATCATAAACTTCTCCCCCTTTTGACATATCAAAAAGGAGGGAACAAAAAAGAACAACAGCAAAGCACAAAATCCCCCCCCCCCCCTTTTTTTTTTTGCCAAGGCATGAAAATGATATAGTATTCTATTTGATTGATTTAAAAACTTGTGAGTTAATGTGTTAATAATCTCATCAATCCATAGAATAGTAGAATATCCGATCATGATTTCCCTTAGCTTAGACGTTTTCTTAAGGTAGAATCATCTTTTGAAATCAATGACCTAACTCAAAGAATTAATTGGATATGAAAAAAAAAATCCATCCATCACTTGGCTTAAGAAAAAACTATCTTTAAAAATAATGAACCAAAGTAAATTTGTCACGATCGGAAAACAATCGAAATCAAGCCTTTGAGAACCAAAACTTTTAAGTTCTAAAAGATTTAAAAAGAGAAAATAGCTTGCTTTTGAGTGGGCTCATTTTATGCCTCTTGTCAAATGAGTTGGTGCTTTGCACATCTTTTTATAGTTTTTCAATTTTGGCGTCATTGCGCTTCTTTTGTTGGCATCATTGGCCAAAATTTTTTTTTTTATTTTGCAAGCTACATTCTCTTTTATAATCTTTTAAAAAATCTTAGTCAAGAGTATATCTTCTCAGATATTAGAGAATAGGAGCTCTCTCTCCAACATAAGGAAGAATTACAACAAACAGAGTTGATAATCAAGGACAAGAGTAACGAGGGATCTTGATGTGACAAAAAAACTTTAAACATTATAATTACAAGATAGATTTGTTTAAGCAAGCTTAAGAAAAGATCTTAATTTTATAAACAATTTTTACTTTGAGATAGATTTTTGATTAGAAAAGAAAACTATGCCACTAAAATAGGTTACAGAAAGAGACACAATCACAAAATATTCTTACCATCTAAGAGATTAGGAGATGAAAAACACATTAACTACAAATTTTCAAAAGCAAGGACAAGAAATATAATATCATATCAGCGATGATTTTGAAGACTAAGAAAAAAAATAGACAAAAGAAAAATAAAACACACCAAAAAGCAAAAACAAAAAAAACAAAAGAAAATAACTAAAAGATCAAGTTTCATGCATTTATGTCAATCACACCCAATCTGGTCCTTAAAGAACTGAAAGTGTCGAAGGTCAGTGGTTTAGTAAAGATGTCCGCCAGTTGGTTTTCAGTTGTCACATGGTGTAACTCAATGTCTCCCTTAGTCACATGATCTCTAATGAAGTGATGCCTAATGTCAATGTGTTTAGTCCTTGAATGTTGAATAGGATTCTTAGAGATACATATGGCACTGGTGTTGTCACAAAAGATTGAGATGGTGCCTACAGGTAATCCAAAATCCAATACCTGTTATTTCAACCAAAGGACTTGGGCCACACAACTTCCATGAGCGATGTATTCAGCTTCAACAGTGGAAAGTGCAACAGAGTTTTGCTTCCTACTAGACCAAGAGACCAAAGATTGTCCAATGAATTGACAAGTTCCAGAAGTGCTTTTTCTATCCACCTTGCATCCTGCAAAATCAAAGTCAGAAAAACCAATAATCTCAAAAGAAGTGCTATGTCTGGGGTACCAAATCCCTAAGCCTTGTGTCCCCAAAAGGTATCTAAAAATTCTCTTAACAGCAGTCAGGTGAGACTCCTTAGGGTCAGCTTGAAATCTAGCACAAAGGCAAACACTAAACATGATATCAGGTCGGCTCACAGTCAAGTAAATTAAAGATCCAATCATGCCTCTATACTTCTTCTGATCAACAAACTTACCACTTGGGTCCTTTTCCAATGGAGCACTAGAAGTCATGGGAGTGTTAATTTGCTTGGCTTTGTCCATCTCATATTTCTTCAAAATGTCCTTTATGTATTTTGTTTGATTTAAAAAGGTTCCATCCTCCAATTGTTTTATGCTAAATCTCAAAAAGTAGGAAAACTTTCCCATCAAACTCATCTCAAACTCTCTACTCATTGTTTTGGAAAACTCATCACATAATTTCTTATTAGAAGATCCAAAGAATATATCATCCACATAAATTTGAACAATGAGTAAATCATCTCCAACTCTCCTAAGAAAAAGGGTGGTGTCTACGCTCCCCTTGACAAACTCCCTCTCTAGTAAGAATGTGCTAAGCCTCTCATTCCAAGCTCTTGGTGCCTGCTTTAAACCATACAAAGCCTTTTTAATTTAAAAACATGATTTGAAATTTAGGAACTCTCAAAACCTGGGGGTTGTTCTACAAACACATCTTCTTTTATTTCCCCATTTAAAAAGACACTCTTGACATCCATTTAAAAAATCCTAAATCCTTTATAACAGGCAAAGGCTAATAGCACTCTAATGGCTTCCAATCTAGCTACAGGGGCAAAAGTCTCCTCAAAGTCTATCCCTTCTATTTGATTGTACCCCTTAGCCACCAATCTTGCTTTATTCCTCACCACCACTCCTGAATCATTCACCTTATTCTTAAAGACCCACTTTGTCCCAACTACACTTTGTCCCTTAGATCTTTCTACAAGCTCCCAAACATCATTCCTAACAAATTGATTCAATTCTTCTTGCATTGCTAAATCCAAAACTCATTAGTAAGGGCTTGGTTAATGGTGGTAGGTTCAGTCATAGAGATAAAGGCATAGTGGTTCACCTCCTTCCTAAGTCCATGTCTAGTCTTAACTCCACTAGAAGGGTCTCCTAAGATCAAATCCTTGGGGTGACTTGTAGAGTATCTCCAATCTCTAGGCAAAGTGAGTGAAGGTTCACCCCTTTCATCAAAATTTTCTACTCCTTGGGTGACTCCTCCTACTCCTTCATTACTTTGGTGCTCTCTCCCCTTCCCCAAATTTTCTACTCCACTTGTAATCTCTCCAACATCATCATCTACTACTCCATATTTCTTAGGATCAGACTCATCAAAAACTACATGGGTTGTCTCTTCCACCATCAAAGTTCTCTTGTTAAACACCCTAAAAGACTTCCCAACACTAGAATATCCCAAGAATACTCCTTCATCAGATTTAGGATCAAATTTTCCCAAGTGAAACTTCCCATTATTGTGAATGAAAACCTTACAACCAAAGACATGAAGATGGGAAAGATTGGGTGTTCTTCCCTTAAGGATCTCATAGGGTGTCTTCTCTAATTTGGCTCTAACATTCACCCTATTCAACACATAACAAGCTGTGTTAACCGCTTCAGCCCAAAAGTATTTTGGATGTGAATACTCAGCAAGCATGGCTCTAGCGGCATCCACCAAGGTTTGGTTCTTCCTTTCAGCTATCCCGTTCTGTTGAGGGGTCCTAGGGGCTGAAAAATTATGGCTAATCCCCTTTTCAAACTCTCCCCATGATCACTATGGATGGTCAAAATCTCACAACCTAGCTTTTTCTGAAACCAAGTAGAAAATGTTTTAAACTCCTCAAAAGACTCATTTTTATGTGAAAGAAATCTAGTCCATGTGAACCTCGAGTAGTCATCAACAATCACAAAACCATAGACTTTCCCTCCCAGGCTGGCAGTGCTAATGGGTCCAAACAAATCCATGTGAAGGACTTCTAGAGGTCTAGAGGTGCTAATGTCCTTAATGGGGTGAAAAGTGGAGTGGACTTGCTTTCCTAATTGACAGGCATCACAAAGGTGGTCTTTTGAAAACATAAGTTTGGGGACACCTCTAACTAGGTCCTTTTTGGTCACTTTCCTAAGGGTTTTCATACTTGCATGACAAAGCCTCCTGTGCCACAACCAAGAATCATCAATCACAGTTTTTAAGCAAAAAGAAGCAGCACATTTAATGTTATTTAAATCAAGCATATAGACATTGTTGATCATCTTTCCCTGCAAAATAGTGTTGTTACTTAAACTTACAATACATGAATTTGCAAAGAATTGCATGATGAAGCCTTTGTCACAGAATTGACTGATGCTGAGCAAGTTGTGCTTCAATCCATCTACAAGCAAAACATTTTCAATCATAAGGTTCTTGGAATTACCAAATATACCTGCTCCTACCACCTTCTTGGTGGTGTTGTCTCCAAGAGTAACCTTGCCTCCAGTCCTGGACTCTAGTACAAGAAAATGGCTGGCATCACCAGTCATATGTCGAGAGCATCCACTGTTCAGGTACCACATACTCTCACGAGGCCTTTTGTGAGAGCCCTCCTGCAAAATTACCAAATGTTAGATTTAGGAACCCAAGCAGGTTTGGGTTCCTTCTTATGAAGAGAAGAATGCAATGCATGTGTGGTATGCTGTGGATCATGCACCTTAGGTCTCCACACTCAATGTGTACTATGGTGAATCGTGCAAGTGTGTGAGATGTGTCCTAGCATGCCACATGAAAAACATCTAACTCCAGGAAAGGGATTTCTTAAGTGGTTTGAGTTATAATGCCTCTTCCTAGGTTTTGGCAATTGATCAAAAGTAGATGTCATCCTAGTTTTCTTACATGCTTCTAAATCATTTTGAATCTTCAAATTAGTGCTTTTTAGAACTTCATTTTCAATCCTCAAAATTTTCTCTATCTCCTTAGACTTCTTAAAATCAGATTCAAGTGATGTGTGTGAGAGTTTTAATGCATCAAGCTTTTCAACTAACTCACAATAATTTTTATTTAACTCATCAAATTCATCAAGTAAAGTCATGTAATTTGAATCAATTGTTTGATGGTCTTTAATCAAAATTTCATGCTCTTTTTGTAGATTTAAAAATTCTAATTTCAAGCTAGCATGTGTTTTCTTTAATTTCCTATATGATGCATGAATTTTTTCTGAAACTTCAAGAAGTTGATCGTAGGAAAGTTCACTTACCTCTTCTTCATCAGGATTGTTGTCTGCCATCAAGCACAATTTTGATGTCTCATCTTCTGGTTCTGTCTCTGATGAATCCGATGCCGAATCCGCCCAAAATGCTTTTTGTACTTTCATCTTGTCCTTCCTTGGCTTAGGTTTCTCCTCACCCTTTCCTTTGCTTGAGTGATCTTTAAGCGTAGGGCAATCAGTTCTCACATGTCCAGGCTTCCTGCATTCAAAACAAACAACATCAGAAGATCCTTTAACATGTTTATGATCCTTACCTTTTCTCCAATTTTGATGATGCTTTTGTTTCTTCCTTAGAAAGTTTTTGAATTGCCTTGTGATGAAGGCAACTTCATCGCTTTCAGACCCGGAAGTTTCATAATCTGATTTGTGCGCCTTCAGTGCAATTGTTTTCTTCTTTTTCTTCTCACCTGCATCAAGATTTCTTTGATTCACCCCTTGCTCATAAGCAATGAGTAAGCCAAGTAAGTTATCAATAGAGTAAGTGTTCAAATCCTTAGATTCAGTGATTGCAGTGATTTTAGCATCATATGACGAAGGCAAGCATCTCAAAATCTTGTTTACTTTTTCATAGTTTGAAAGTTCTTTTCCTAGTGCATGTAGTGAAGTAACTATCTGAGTAAACCTAGTGTACATGTCAGAAATCGATTCATGGGGTTTCATACGAAAACGTTCATAGTCATGCAAGAGAATATTCAAACGAGATTATTTAACCTCATTAGTGCCTTCATAGGTGATGCACAATTTATCCCAAATTTCTTTACCAATTTTGCAAGTGGAGACAAGCATGTAATCCTCAGATTTTAAAGCACAGAAAAAGCAGTTCAAACATTTTGTATTCAATTGAGCTAAATCTCGTTCATCGAAAGTCCATTCAGTAAAAGTAACTTCAGTTTTAACACCATTAATTTCACGAGAAGGTGGAGAATAACCTTCTTAAATAAGCATCCACATGCGATAATTAGTAGATTGTAAAAATTTTGACATGCGGGTTTTTCAAAAATCAAAAGGTGAGTTGTCAAACAATAGTGGTCGTGTAATAGAATACTCTTCAGTAGTGTTACGATTCACAAGATTAACCATGGATCAAAATTCAAAAAATTTTCAAACTAATTTTTATGAATCCAGCTCTGATACCACTTGAAAGTTCGTTAGGGATGTTAAGCCCTATAGAACTGGCCCAAGCTAACCAAGAGGGGGGTGGGGGGTGAATTGGTATTTTAAAATTTCTTTTCATAAAGAATAAAAAATGCATAAACCAAATAGCACCACAAAAATAAATGCGGAATTAAAAGTGCGGAAGCAAGAAACAAGAACACAGAAATTTATAGTGGTTCGGTCAACTCGACCTACGTCCACTCCTTGGAGGCGCCCTCCAAGAATTGCACTACAAAACGTGACTCTCCTTTAGCACCCACGGCTAGGCAGAGAAGCCCTCACAAGAACCTCCTTTTTTCCACCTAGGTAAGGTAGAGAACCTATCTCCTTTTGCTTCCTCCTGAAGCTGGCAGAGAACCACAACCAAAAGCTAACTCCTTACCTCTACCAACCCTTCCAAGGACGAGAAACTCTAGACGAAGAAGAAGCAGAGCGATCATTGAAGCAACCCTTGTGAATCCCCTCAAAAGCTCCCCCTCACAAGATCCTCTCTCTCTCCCACTCTCTCTTTCTCTCCTCAAGGCCTTCTCAGGTCAAGGCAGCAGCCAAAGGTCCTCAAAAATGTTGAACAAGAGCTCTTAAATAGAAGAGCTTCAAAGGAGCTCATTAATTGCAAGTTGCCGACTTTATCGTCCAGGCCGATATGAACATCGGCCTGGCCGATCAGTACAAATCTCAGAAGATCGGCCAGAGCATCGCCCTGGATACACTCCTAGATGATTGAAAAATGGCTTGATCGTCCAGGACGATATCACGATTGTCCAGGCTGATCAGCTCAAATCATGGGAAAATCGTCCTGAGAATCGCCCTGGATACGAGCTGGCCGATATTTATCATCCTGAAGTAACTTAAGGTTTTTGACTGGATCATCCTGGCCGATCCTGCGATCGTCTAGGATGATATGATCGTATCAATCATCCTTAATTACTCCCTTGATTTCCTGATTAATTAAGGCATAATTTGAGAATTTCGTCCAGGTCGATCAATGATCGTCCTGGCCGATAATTTAAAAATACAGTATACCTTAATTGTATATGGCGGCAACTTCTTTCTGTTTTGAGCTTATCGTCCTGGCTGATATACGTATCATCCTGGTCAATAAGATAATGACGGCTGTCTTAATTAAGAATCCTTATTTAGACTTTCTATTTTAAGCCAGATCGTCTAGGACGATGTAAAAATCGTCCTGGCCGATATGAGTAAAAATAGAAATTCTAAGTCTCTCAAGTGTGTGTGTGTAGGGTTACTTAGCATCAGCCTCTTTGACCATTACAAGAAGACTCAAGAAGTGAAAAATAAAAGTACAGACTGACTCAACCCTAAACCTACGCAATCCTGAACTAGCTTTGTCTGATCGTCCAATCTTCGATTCCTGAAAAGTTAGAAGCAACAAGCAGTCCAAGAGAATCAATAGTGTTTATCAATCATCAAAACACAGGTCATGAAAATAGGTTTGCAACACTGGGCTTGGTTCATTTTGGTATTTTCTTACTTATCTTGGTCTCCTAGGTCTCCTGCATGAGTTGGAATTTTTTGTGTCTTCTGGTAGGTTGGGTTATTGGGGTTGTTCTATCGTGCTTTGGTGGGACTTCTCCCGGTTTCCTGCTATGTTGTAATAGTGATTCTCCTTGTAGTGATTAGTTTTTCATCATGTTATTTTGGCCCAAGTTGATGGTTCCTTATTTTTTAAATGGGTTTCTTATGGGATATGGTATGATGGTTGTGTCAATGGTTTGCCTGATGCATTATTATTCAAATTTTCCTTGCTTTTCTATTTCTATCAGCTCGTTGGAATTATTATTTTTCCCCCCAGCTCTATTTCATCTGGATATTATTTTCCTCTGATGGTATTAATTGTGCTAGATTAATTGCTTTAATTTATTTTTTGGATTATCTTACGAAAGAGGTTAAAAGGGATGGTAACCAATTTTGCATTTTTATGGGTTATGCTCTTCTGGTTCATAAGGTGGATGGCTTTTTCTTGCAACAGTTTGGTATTTTTACTTTGCTATACTTTGTGGTTATCACTCTTTTGTGCAAGTCTTTCTTACTATAGGTGTTCATGTTGGTGACTAGCTGGAGAGGGAGCTAGACAGGAGCAGGATCTCATAACCTTTTTGCTATCTCCTTCTTTTTTGGGTGCTCGTTCATGTGCACCATAGAATGTATCTAAGTTATATTGTATTTTTGCTTAGATGGGAACTCGAGCTTTTAGGTTGTTTTATTTTATTTTTGTAGCTCTTTTGAGCATTAGTAAGCTTGAGGTCCCTTTAAGGACTTTCTACTTTTTGTTCTTAATTAACACGTAGGCCCCTCGGTGGGTTTCAAGTACAAAAAAAAAATGGATAAATTTTCCCTTATTGCTACACAAGATTTTCTTTAAAATTTGGGTTTAGGATCCTTTGGTCAAATTTTCTTAGATTTTTATTATACCATTATTAAGAACATACTAATGTTTCATTACATATTTGAGAACAAAAACCTTCAATTTATTTTCATGATTAAATACAACAGAAGGAATATTCAGTTCATTCTAGAGGATAAAAGGAATATTCATTAATTATTTTAAGCATGAAACTAATTCAATGACTTGAATTTTATAATCAAAACTCATAAAAAATATTTAATTCATCGCTAAAGATAAAAAGGAATATTCATTTATAACATAATCAAGATCAAGATCATAAATTCATATATTTATTTTCATAAAACAAAAATAAAAGGAATATTAAATTTCCCTTGAGGATAAAATAATATTCACATAACTTTTTTATGGAGCTAAATCACTGTTTAAAGCTTAGGACTATATCCACAAATTTTCCCCCTATCTTAGAAAAGAATCTAAGGTAGGTTTATTTTAACTATTTGATGTTTCTGAGAAAATTCGTATTGCTTTTAGAAAACTCAGAATGATGCGTGCTAGGTTGAACAAAAAATTTTAGAATTGCAAAAAGAGCATGAAATCCTCAAGAAAGATCACACACTGATTGATAAAAACCACATGAAATTATTGGATGAATTTGATGAACTGAATAACTAGCATGAACTATTAAAAACATCCCACATTAAACTTAAAAATTATTTTAAAACATTTATATATGAATCTGAAAGTAGAGAGTGCTATTTTAAAGTTGACAATGCAGTTTTAGAAAGTGCTAACTCAGATTTTAAAGCTGAATTAAAAGAATTTGAGAAAAATAGGATTTCACCCATACCTAAATAATTTTTCAATCCTGATCAGTAGCAAAAAATTATAAAACCTAAAAGAAGATAGTTTTACTCATGTAGATTGATTAATCCTTTTCTTGGAGTTAATATTTTTTCTTCTATAATGATTGGCCATATATCTCACACTTGTGCTATTTATAGTAAATCATATCTAGTGTGAAGACCAAAGATGCATAAAATAAAGTATATTGAATATGCATCTAGATTAATTTGGCCAAGAGGAGAACCCAAACTTGTTTGGGTTCCCAAGATTAATGTTTGATTATTTTGTAAAAATGCTCACATACAAGACCTCGTGAGGGAATTTGGTACCAGGACAGCAGATGTTTGAATAATATGAGTGGAAACACAACACAATTCATATTGCTGGAAGCTAGGAATGGAGGCAAGGTTACACTAGAAGATAATAACACTAGAAAAGTGGTAGGCACATGTATGATTGGAAACTTGAATAATTTTTTTTTATTGAGAATGATTTATTAGTAGAAGGCTTAAAGCACAACTTGTTGAGTATTAGTTAGCTATGTGATAAGGGTTACAGTGTAATATATTTTCCCATTAGCTGCATAATAAGCCAAAATAGAATTAATATTTAGCATGGAATTAGGGTAAATAATATGTACATGCTTGATTTGAAGTGTATTAATTCTCCTAATAATTTTTGTCTCAAAATAATTAGTGATGAAACATTATTGTTGTATAGGAGACTTTGTCATGCTAGCATAAAAAATCTTAGTAAAATTATCCAAAAAGAATTGGTTAAAGGAATACCCAAACTAGACTTTAATAAGGATCACCTATGTGATGCATATCAATTAGGAAAATAAAGTCCTCCTTTCACTCCATTAAGGATCTTAGAACTAACAAATCGTTAGAAATCATTCACATGGATCTTTTTAGAACTGTTAGCACTATAAGTTTAGGAGGTAAAGTTCTCGCATTAGTGATAGTTCATGATTTTTTTAGATTTACTTGGATTAAATTTTTATTTCATTAGATTGAATAAATTAAAAAATTTAGAAATTTTTCATTTTGGATTCAGAGGAAATTAAGGTGCAAGATTTTATCAATTCAAAGTGATCATGGAGGAGAATTTGAAAATAAAAAATTTAAAGATTTTTGTTAGGAGAAAAGAATTGATCGCAATTATTTAGCACCTAATACCCCTTAGTAGAATGGGGAAGAAGAAAGAATGAACAAAATATTAATTAAAGCTGCTAGAGCTATATTGGCAGAATACTCACATCCAAAATGTTTTTGTGCTAAAGTAACTAGTATAGCTTACTATATTCTGAATAGGGTGAACATTAGATCAAAATTCAACAAAACACCCTATGATCTTCTTAAGGGGAGAATGCTAAATTTGTCACATTTGCATGTTTTTGGATGTAAGGTATTCATTCATAATAATGGGAAAATTTCTTTAGGAAAATTTAATCCAGAATCTGATGAAGGAATTTTTCTTGGATAATGTTGGAAAATCTTATAGAATTTTTAATAATATGACTTTGGTAGTTGAGGAAACCACACATATTATATTTGATAAATTATATATTTTATAAGAGCCAAGGTTGAAAGAGGATCATATTGTAATTAACTTCCAAGTAATTAAAAAGATAAATTTGGAAGAGAATGTTGGATTAGAAAACCCTTTGCCTAGAGAATGTAAATTTTCTAAGAATCACCCTAAGGAATTTATTTTAGGTGAACCTAGTGAGAGTGTTAGGACTAGGCAAGGACTTAGCAAAGAGGTGAACCATTCGTCCTTTATATCAATGATTTAACCAACTAATATAAAACAAGCACTTTCGAATGAATTTTGGATTTTGACCATTCAAGAAGAATTAAATCAATTTGTAAGAAATGATGTTTGGGAATTAATTAAAAGGCCTAAGAATAAAAGTGTTGTTAGAACTAAGTGGGTATTCAAAAATAAATTGAATGATTCAAGAGCTGTGATTTGAAAAAAGGCAAGATTGGTGGAAAAGGGGTATAATCAAATAGAAGGAATTTATTTTGAAGAGACTTTTGCCCTTGTAGCCAAACCTGGAGCAATTAGGGTTTTATTTGTCTTTGCTTGTTTTAAAAGTTTTAAATTATGTCAAATGGATATTAAAAGTGCCTTTTTAAATGTAGTGATACAAGAGAATATTTATGTTGAGCAACCTCCAGGTTTTTAAAATTCTAAATTCCCTAATTACATGTTTAAATTGAAAAAGGCTTTATATGGACTAAAATAAGCTCCATGACTTGGTTTGACATGGTAAACACTTTCTTATTAGAGAGATCTTTTATGAAAGGAAGTATGGACACCACTCTCTTTTTGAATAGTATTGGAGATTATATACTCATTGTTCAAATATATGTTGATAACATCTTGTTTGGATCTACAAATAATAATCATTGTGATGATTTTTTAAAAATAATGAGTAGTGAATTTGAGATAATTTTGATGGGAGATTTTAGTTATTATCTTGGGTTTAGCATAAAACTAAATTAAAAAAGAATATTTCTTAGTCAGTCGAAGTATATTAGGGACATCCTCAAGAAACATCCCTCTCTCCTATAGATTTAGAGCACATCAATAAATAAACTTATCAGATTCTTTCTGCCTTGTCAGTAGTCGATGAAGAAGGAGTTTCGAGTCAACCAATAATCAAATACCTTCAAGAAGGAAAGCTCCACTGTGATAGATCATTTACCAATCAAATCAAGAAACATGTTGTATCATATGCACTAGTCAATAATATGTTTTACCACCGATCATTTGATTAGATGTGGCTCCATTATTTAGACAAGTAACAGGCCCAAAAGATTATTAATAAAGTCCACACTAGACTATGCAGTGCTCATCAATTGAGTCCAAAGATGAAAATGAAAATGAAAATTCTTGGTTATTACTAGCCTATGATGATTGATGATTGCATGAAAATTGCAAACTTTTTTATCAATGCAAAGAACATGGTATGGTTTTATATGAACAACATAATGTGTTGCATCCCACGATAGCTTTATGGCTCTATGAAAGTTGGGGCATGGATATCAATGGGTCAATTGACCCTCCTTCTTCATGAGATCATTACTTCAATTTAGCAATGACTAATTAGTTTTTAAAGTGGATGAAAATAGTCCCACTAAGAAATGTAATATCAAACCATGTAATAAAATTCTTTTATGACCATATCGCATATCGATTTGATGTGCCCAATAAAATCATATTTGATAATGGGTCTACTTTTAAGTCTATGACGATCAATAAATCAAGTTTACAAAAATTTCAATTAAGCATTAAGATCAATCGCATCTATATTAGTTATTAATGTGCTAAATCTGTTAAAGGCCAACGGTTTTGTGAAAATGTTTACAAGTTAATTTTTTGTAGTAACATGATATATTTCAATCACTCTCTTAGCTACATGATCTCTAAGTAAGTGATGTCTTATATCTATATGCTTGGTTTTAGAATATTGAATAGGATTCTTTGAAATGTATATGTCACTAGTATTATCACAAAAATTTGGAATTGTGCTAATTTAAAATCCGAAATCAATCAATTTTTATTTTAACCAAAAATCTTATGCCACACAACATTCTAAGACAATGTATTCTACTTCAGCAGTAGATAGGGCTATTGAATTCTATTTCATACTAGACCAAGAAGTTAATGAATTTCTTATAAATTTGTAAGTTTCATATATACTTTTCCTATCAACCCTACATCCTACAAAATCTGAATCAGAATATCCAACTATTTCTAATGAAGAGGTGTGGACCCCTGATCTAACCAATAAGTAACCAAGTGAACTAAGCTCCATCATTATCTCCATCTCCATCACAGAAAACAAATAATCGATAACGAAAATAATCACAAATATTTAATAATAAAATACTACTTATGTTTTGTGCTAACCCTTGAACAAGAAAATGAAGGCAAAGAAAATCAAACTCAAGTCCTTAGAACTAGAAGAGTTTAGGCTAAGTGCACGTGTGTGCATCCTAAGCATGCAAAGAATAAGATAACTAGTATATATAATGCTTCAATTCATGAATAGTTGGAACACATTTGAATTAATTAAATTGATTCATATAATTGAAACATTAAAATAAAAAATTTTATTTTAAAATAATAAGATTGTATTCTCTGATTTTATTAAAATAATATTAAACTTTTAATATTATGAAAATATTTAATTTAATATTAAATTATATGAGATATAATTAATCTTTAATTAAATACTTATTTAAAGATATTAAAATTTAAAATTAATTAAATTTTAAAATATTTTATATTTCAAGCAATTATTTGATTATTTAGAATATTTTTAAAATATATTTTTAATTTTGATATGTGCTTTCTTAAAAATTTAAATTAAAAGACATTAAATGTTAATTAAAATTTAAAATTAAAATATTTGGATTAAATATAATAAATTAATATTAATTTCAAAATAAATGCTTTAATATTATTCTATAATTTTTTAAAAAAAAAATATTTGAAAATATTTAATTAAATATTATTTAAATAATAATTAAGTTTTAATATATTAAATTTAAAATTTATAAAATATTGTTTAAAATAAATTTTTAAGTTTATAAAATATTTTTATCATTCTTCATTAATGATTAATTCAAAATAATTAATATTTGATATTTAAAATAACATAAATTATATTAAAAATTTTACATTAATAATAATTTTAACTTAAACTTTATAAAAATTTATAAAACATTATTATATTATAATTAAATTTTATATTAATATTTAATTTATTATAAATTTTTAAAAACTTTAATTAATTAAAAAAATTAAAATTAATTTAAAGCCAAATTAAATGGGTCTAGCTAAGCAGCGGCAACAACGGGACATGTGCTAGCATCTGATTTGTGGCTCCAAACCATAGAGCAATGGTTATGCTGTTGCACCACCATCAATCATTAGTTAATTGATGCCATGGGCCATGGTATCACTTAACCATGTTAGCATGAATTAACAGCCATCGGATGCTCTACATTTTGGAATCAAGGGCTCATATTGAGCTGGACAGCAAAACTAACCGTAGGATCGGATCCTTGGTTAATCCTCACCATAGAGAGATGAGATCTTAATCATTGATCAGAAGATCAATTGAGGAGATCTTGTACATATGAAATAGGCTACAGATGAACCCTAATTCAAGTTTTTGGGTTCATTATTTTGATCTGGATAATTAAATCTTATCAGATTTTAAACATACATTAAAAACATGAACAAAAAGTATATTGTACTCTTTGGGCAGTTTGAAAATCAAAAGTTATTTTAACTTAAGTATTCTATCATGGGTTTTTTTTTAACCTTGGTTTAAGGATGTATTGGACCATATAAGCTTGCTCTAAATTTGCATGTTTCCTATGCTAAATTACGTAGAAGACCCCTCGAGCTGGTGATGCTTGGATCAAAAGAAATACAACTTGGATGGATTTGGCATAGGTTCACTAAAGAACTCATTGCTAGTAGGGTTTTAATGATGGGTTTTGGTTGGGTGTTGAAGAGGGAGAGGCCTGGAGCTCAAATAAATAGAATTTATGGTATGGGATGGCCTTACTAGAGAGAGAGAGAGAGAGAGAGAGAGAGAGAGAGAGAGAGAGAGACCTAGGGGAGTAATCAATTTGATTTAGGGATTTTACCCTATTTAAATGTCCCAATCTGATTTGGATAGTTGGGATCAACTAGGGGAGTGTCTGGGATCAAGCCACCTATCCAGAAAGAAGGTAGGAGCAAGGAGAATCAAACTTAAGGGTAAATGCCACATAGAAAGGCCATTTCATATTTGCAAGCATGTGGGTTTGATCTAAACCCTTTGATCTAGATCCAATGGCTAGGTATAGGCTCTAAAAAGGTTCTAGAGCAACCCCCATCTTCTAGAGAGGTTTAAGATAAAGGGGATTAGGCTTAAAAGGTGGTTTGACCATATTTAACCTCCATAAATCCCTAATTTCACTGGTCTCCATGCCACATGGTAGTTGTAGTGGTATCGGAGGGGCCTAAGGAGCTGATTTGACGGATTTTAAAGCTTTCATGTTGGGAGCTTAAAGTTTGGAAAGGGGTTCAAGGTGATTTGACCAATTCATAATTACTGACTTGATCAATTTAACCATGGTTGGACTCATGAAATAATCAAATATACATTAAAATGATATTGAGGGCATTAGATATTAGTTTTGTGATATAGCTTGATTTGACCCAAGTAAGTTAAATTTGGCCAATTAAGTCTTAAAATTCAAATAAATTCTAATAAATCCAAATTAAATCTAAAAAAATAAATAATACCTTTAACTCACAAAAATATAACCCTTGATCAAAGAAAAATATCAGCTCTTGACAAGACTTTAATGTTAAGATTAATTTAGTTTTAATTAAAAATCATTAATTAATTAATTTATGGGAGATTTACATACATACCACTTAATACTATGCTATTTACATATTTAACACCTAAAACTTTAATATTACATAAAAACCACCCATAGTTCATTTTCATACCAAACATGAGTGGTAGAAATGAAATGTATGAGTGGTAGGAAAGAAATGTAAGTGGTATATTTGATATTAAAAAAATATAGGGTGGTATTCATGTAATATTAAAGTTTTAGGTGTTAGATATGTAAATAAGATGTTATAAAGTGGTATGTATGTAAATTTCCCTTAATTTAATTAATTAAAAATAATTAAAAATTCTAAAAAAATCCTAAACACATGGAAATCTCTTCTTAGGTCATTCCTAACCTTTAGAGATGATTTAAAGATTTTGGTGTTGATTTGGAGCAAAATCAATAAAAGCCCCTTAATTAAACAAATCAAATAATTCAAATAAATACCCAAACTTCTAAAAATCATAACTAATTCTAAAAAATTAAAAATTAAAAAATTCAAAGGAACTGGACTCTAGTTTGGGTCAAATATTTATTAAAAATATCATATCTCCAAAAATAAATTAAATTAAAAAGTCAATAATCTAGTCAACCTTTAATTAAAATTTATGTTCAAACTTAAAAAATTCATAACTAAAAATAGAAAACTCTAAATACTACAAAATCAAAGCCAAATTACTCATCAAAAGGTCTAATATTTACCAAAAAAATCAAAACTTTAGAAATCTCTTTGAATCTAAAAGTTCATTTTTGACCTCTCAATTAATACATAAAAATAATCAAAAAAATTCCAAAAACTCAATAATCAATCTAAATTCAAGAAATCATTAATGTGATAAATAATATCAATCAACTAACCCTTTAATACATAATAAACACTTCAAATGAAGTTTTTAGAATGGAATACTCCGGACTGCGAGGCTTAGTGTCCTAAAGAGGCATAGTTCCTCAAGCCTATTAGCACAACGCCACGAGCATATTTAAGGGAATGTTAAACCTTAAAATTAATTAATTATTAATTATACTTCCTAGCTTAAAATCCTTAATCAAACAACATTAAAAACATTTTATGTTAGACTACCTCAAGATGTAGGGTTATGTGTCCTAAGGAGTCCTTGTTCCTCTAGCTTGTGAAACAATACCACCAATTAGTTAATGGCAAATTTAATTAATTTAAACTTTAAAATTAGAAACTAATCAATCTTTTTTAAAATTCATTAACATTAAAGCTTAAATTAATTCAATTCCCTTAAATATACCGGTTAACACTAGGTAACTCAGGCCTACAAGGCTATTAAATTAGCCTTAAGAAAGGTGAAATAAACTTCATGGCCTTAGTGAGAAATAAAGTTGGTAGTCATTTAAATTTAAAATAATATATTCTAAAATTAATTTTAAATTATTAATATTTAAAGATTTATTAAATATTCTCCTTTAGCCTTTCAATCAACCATAACATCAAAATAACTTTAACAAATCAACCCTATATAGGATATATCCAATCCACAAAGCCTACCCCACACACTTTAGATGGTTTGCCAGGAAAAATTACTCTAGTCTTAGGCTAGGCTGGCGTTTACTTCTCTGCTGCATGTTGGATTTTTTATAGTTTTCACAACAAACTTTTTGATAGTTTAGATTTATAAATTATTTTTTTAATTTCATATAATCTATGTTTTGATTTGATTATTTGATAGATTACCCTTAGGTTAGGGATGATTATACTAATCCAATCTTATATAGGTGGCCATGCACATACAGGGAATTGAAATTAAATGTGGAAAATAAATAATTTAAGCTTATAAAATTAATAATGTTTTATGCAAGTGCTAGACATGCTAATGTTGCAACCCATGACCCCGAGTTTGAAATTTTGATGATGACAAATACTGTCGTCTGAATTATCTATTAATTGAATATTATTTTGTTTGTTATTGTCCGTGACTACTAACATTTCAGAAAGATCACAAGCTACTCAGGACGACAGGAAGACTCAAGAATGGGTAGATTAGGAGTATGAGTTTGACAATATATTTTATTATTTATTTTATTTTTATTTTCTTGAGTCTGGCCACAAAATGCATAAAAGTTTGAGAAACCATGCACACACACAAGGGGAGAGGGTATCTTAAAAGAAAAATTTGGAGATTTTCTTTCTCTGTAGATCGTACTATATGACGTTATTTTGTACCGTACAATCTGAGCTTATAGGAAGATTCTATGAATATATCATACCGTACAAATCAATATCGTACTATACGATATGTTCAAATCTAAAACCCTAGCCGTTAAATTAACTTAAGTAAGTTTTTCTCCACCATTCGTACTGTACGAAGTATTTCGTACAGTACGATTTATTTTAAATACATACTTAAATTAACCTGTGAATAGTTGAATAATTCAACGCTTAATTTCAAATTGAATATCATGTTGTACGAACCAGTTCATACAATACGATGAACAAAGACGAATTCTGATCGTCTCGGAGATCGTCCTGGACGATCCATTATTTTTTACCTCGTCGTACAGTACGATGTAGATCATACTATACGATGAACAGAGATGACTCTTGATCGTCCTGGAATTCATCCTTGAAGATGCCTTGATTTTGACTATTTGTACTGTACGATATATATCTTACAATATAATGAATAGAGATGACATTTGATCATCCTGACTATCATCCTATACGATCAGTAATGTTGAGGATCGTTCCGTACGATTCATTATCGAACTGTACGATTGATTTTGAACTGTTCGTACATCTTCATACCAGGACGAAGCTTGGTATACATATCGTACTGTATCATTAGAAATCATATTGTATGATAGTAACGGCTACTTTGAAATTTTAGGGATTTTGGAGCCCATTTTTAGGTGTCAAAATAATTATGTTTTCTGTGTGTGAATTAGAGAGGAGAACATGGTTAGAGAGGGATTCCGAGGGAGACAGCTCTTGAGAAGTTCTTTAGGGTTTTAGAGAGTAAGGAGAAGGTGAGCATTATGAGGGAGAAGAGGTGTGAGGGAGATCACACGGTTGCTCCGAACTTGCTGCATCTTGTTCCTCCTGTGGCCCTAGAAGAATTTGTGAGAGGATCTCCAAGGGGAAGGCTCTTCTACATCCGTGACCTCGAGGTACTTTGCCTTCTCTAGGAGGGAGAAAAAAGAGAAGGTTCTCTGCCGTCGCCAGGAGGGTAAAAACAGAGTTTGGCACTCCTCCAGGCCGGGTTGGTGAAAGGGAGTATTGTAAGGGCTTCTCCGCCTTGCCAAGGGGGGCAAAAGGAGAGCTATTGCTTGTAGTGAAATTCTAGGAGTAGAGGACTTTGGGGAGTGGACATAGGTCATGGTTTAACCGAACCACTATAAAAATCCGGTGTGCTTTTCTCTTATTGTTTTTATTCTTGTGTGCATTTTTCATTTTCAGTATATTTGCTTGGTGAAATATTGTGATTGAACAGGATTCCATTGTTGCATTTTATTTTCATGTTAAAACCTTAAAAATATCAAAAATATTATAACTCTTGTTTATGTTTTATTTATTGCTATAAATCTTTCACAATTCACCCCCCCCCCCCTCTTATCCATCTAGTAATTTCAATTGGTATCAGAGCCTGTTTTCAAAAATAGTGTTTTAGAAAACCTTGAAAAAAATGATCATGTCGCTTTTGGTAATTGTAATACTGTGGAGGATTATTCAATAACCCATCCACCTCTTTTTGATAACATTCCATTTGATTTCTGGAAAATTAGAATTTCTACTTTTTTACACTCTATTGATTATCGCATGTGGATGTTAGTGCATGGTGGATATGTTGCACCTTTTAAAACTGTCAATGGATTGAAAACTCTTGTACCTTTTAATTAATGGACCAATGAGGATAGGGATTTAGCCCAACTGAATTCTAAGTGTTTAAAATGCTTTTTCTGTGCATTAAAGTCTGAGAATTATATGAGAGTTTCTACCTGTGCCACTGGTAAGGAGATTTGGGATAGACTGTGCATTACATACGAAGGAACAAGTGAATTAAAATAGTCTAGGCTTAACATTTTATTACATGATTTTGAACTCTTCCGTATGAAACCTAACAAAACAATATCTTACATGTACACTAGGTTCACCCAAATCATGACATCCTTGTATGCATTAGGTAGAGAGATTTTAAATTCTGAGAAAGTTAATAAAATTCTTGGATGCTTACCTAGTTTTTATGATGCAAAGATAACTGCTATAACTGAATCTAAAGACCTTAACGTTTATTCTATTGATAATCTCCTTTGGTCACTCAATGTATACGAGCAAGGAGTGAGTCAAAGACAAAGTGATGCAGGTGAAAAGAAAAAGGTGCGAACGGTGGCATTAAAAGCAAACAACTCAGAAAGTGAAAGCTCTGTAGGGGAGGAAGAATATGATATAGTACTGTTGACCTGATAGTTCAAGAACTTCTTAAATAGAAAATAAAAGCGTCATCAGAATGGCTGGAATAATGGTAAAGCTCAAAGTCTAATAAAGTTTCATCTGATACAATCTATTTTGAGTGCAGGAAGCCAGGTCACCTTCGAGCTAATTGCCATAACTTGAAGAGCCAACCAGCTAAGGAGAAAGGTGATGACAAAGCCAAATACAAGAAAGGAAAAATAAAGACACAAAAAGCTTTTTGGGCCGACTCTGCCTCAGAATCATCAGAAGAAGAAGTAGAGGAGGAGGTAACAAATTTGTGTCTTATGGCTAATGATAACCTTAATCAATTGGATCAAGATGAGGTATGTCAACTTTCATATGAAGAATTGTTACTTATTTCTGAGAATATCCATGACTCGTATAGGAAGTTGAAAAAGATGCATGCCAAGCTTAATATTGAATTTAGTTCTTTACAAATCGAGCATGCTAAGTTGTTTAAGGAAAATTCTGATTTAGATAGAGATCATATGCTACTTCTTGATGAGTATGATGCATTAAATAAGAAGCATATTGAACTAACTGAAATGCATGAAACCTTGAAAACCACTCATGTTGAACTAGAAGAGGCTTTCCATAGATTAGATAAACTTGCATTAGAAGTAGATCATAGTGAGTATTTATTAAAAATAGAAGTTCATGAATTGACATATCAAAACAACACTTTTTAAGAAAGAATCAAAGAATTAGAAAAAAAAATTTCATCACTCACATTAGCCCAACCTAGTCAACCCCCAACACAGCATGCATCACACAACTTTAAGAAGAGGCATAACCACCTAAATAGGTTAGTGAATCCATTTCGTAGTGTTAGGTGCTTCTCTTGTGGCATGTTAGGTCACATAGCCCGCACATGCACAATTCACCGTAGGACACACTTAGTTTGGAGACCTAAACTGCATCCATCACAGCATAACATGTATACATCTCATTCATGCAAGCATAAGGAGGAACACAAACTCACTTGGGTTCCCAAATCTAATCTTTGAATGAAATTGTAGGGTTTCTTTCACAAAAGACCTAGTGAGAGCATGTGGTACCTAGATAGTGGCTGCTCGTGACACATGAATAGAGATATGAAGAAGTTCATTCTACTGGAGACCAGAACTGGAGGAAAAGTAGCATTGGAAGACAACATTACCAGGAAGGTGATAGGATCAGGTATTGTTGGTAATGCTAAAAATTTTTTAATTGAAAATGTCTTACTAGTTGATGGTTTGAAGCATAACTTACTTAGTATTAGTCAATTGTGTGACAAAGGTTTTGATATTAAATTTCTATCTGATAAATGCCTGATTAGTTTAAATGATGAACTAGTTTTAAAAGGAAAACGAATGAATAATGTTTACATGTTAGACCTTGATTGCATTGATAGTTCAAATTCATTTTGTTTGAAAATAATAGTTGATGACTCGTGGCTATGGCATAGGAGACTATGCCATTCTAGTATGAAAACTCTTAGAAACATCACTCAGAAAAACCTAGTTAGAGGTGTACCTAAGTTAGATTTCACAAAGGACCATTTATGTGATGCTTGCCAACTAGGAAAATAAGTCAAATCATCCTTTCATTCAATCAGAGATGTGATCACCTCTAGGCCATTAAAAATCTTACACATGGACCTATTTGGACCCATTAGTACAGCCAGCCTAGGTGAAAAAAATTATGGATTTGTGATTGTAGATGACTTCACTACATTCACTTGGGTAAGATTCCTAGCACATAAGAATGAGTCTTTTGAGGAATTTAAGGTATTCTCCACATGGATTCAACGAAAATTAGGTTGTGATATCTTGACAATCCATAGTGATCATGGTGGAGAGTTTCAAAATGATAGATTTGAATCATTCTATCAAGAGATAGGAATAGAACACAATTTCTCAGCCCCTAGAACACCTCAATAAAATGGTATAGCAAAAAGGAATAATAGAACATTGGTAGAAGCTGTTAGGGCAATGTTAGCGGAGTACACCCTTTCTAGATACTTTTGGGCAGAAGCAGTCAACACAGCGTATTATATTTGAAATAGGGTGAACATTAGATCTAAGCTGAACAAAACTCCCTAGGAACTCCTTAAGCGTAGGACACCAAACCATTTACACTTACATGTCTTTGGGTGCAAGTGCTTCATCTTGAATAATGGCAAACATCCCTTAGAAAAATTCGATCCCAAGTCTGATGAGGGTGTCTTCTTAGGTTATTGATCTATAAGGAAGGCTTATAAAATCTTTAATAAGAGAACTCTAGTAGTAGAAGAGTCCACCCATGTAGTATTTGATGAATCAGATAAGCCCTCTGAATAAAGAATTGAAGATGATGAAATAGAGGCAATTCAAGGAGTAGAGACTATGACCTTAGGAGAAAGGGTAGAACCTCAGGAAGATCTGCCTAGAGAATGGAGATATTCTTCTAGTCATCCTAAAGATTTAATTTTAGGAGACCCTTCAGAAGGTGTAAGAACTAGGCATGGACTTCAAAAGGAGGTTAGTCATGTTGAGTCTAGTAATTAGGTTGTTAAGCCTAAGTGAATGTCCCAAGGCTACCAAGAGGGGGGGTGAATTGGTAGTTTAAAAAATAAAGTTAAAATTCAAGAGCCCTTTTTAAAAATTATTGAACCGAAATAAAATCTCTTTTAAATTTTGTAGAAAAAGGTTTTTCAACCACAGAGTTTTTAAAACTGAAATAGAAAGTGCAGAAATGTAAAAAACAGTAAAGTAAATGACACCAGATTTATAGTGGTTCGGTCTATAACCAGACCTACATCCACTCCCCAGAGGCACCCTCTGAGTATTGCACTAATACCAATAGTGACTCTCCTTTTGCACCCACAGCAAGGCGGAGAAGCCTTTACAACACACTCTTTTCACCACTCCCCAGTGCGGCAGAGAACCGTCCGTCCTTTTACACAATACCCAGTGTTGGCAGAGAACCGTCCGTCCTTTCACACTATCCTCAGTGTGGGCAGAGAACCCTTCGTCCTTTCACACTCTCCTAGTGTGGGCAGAGAACCCTTCGTCCTTTCACACTCTCCTAGTGTGGGCAGAGAACCCTTCGTCCTTTCACACTCTCCTAGTGTGGGCAGAGAACCCTTCGTCCTTTCACACTCTCCAAGTGTCGGCAGAGAACCGAATCTCCTTGACAGATCTTCTCACAAGAATCTAGAAGGAAGAAAGAAAAGAGTGAAGTAATCCCAATTCACAAGTAGAGACTCTTACCTTTGAAATCCAAGTGAAGCCTTCTTGCTTCAGTGGTAGGAATCCTCCCTTGAATGCTCTCTTCAACTCTCTCCTTGGCTATTCTCTCAAGAGGCACGAAGATCAAATGACAAAATGATTGGGTGGCAGTCTAATTTGGACTATTTATATAAAAGACAAGAAAAACCGCCCAAAAACTGCAAGTATTCAATTCTGTACGCAGTGGATCGTCCTGTACGATCGTGGATCATCCTGGACGATTCTACTTAAACGATCTGAAATGACCCTATTTGAATAAGTGTACGAAATGTCTTCGTACAGCTGATCGTCCTGTACGAACTAGGTTCGTCCAGTACGAACGGTTATTACAAGGTCGATTCTAGAAACTGCTGAAAACTGTCCGAAGTCGGTTAATCGTTTGGACGAAAATTGACCTGATTTCCTGCATTCATAACAAATCACTTCATTAGAAACCTTGCCATTTCTGTTAAACTTACCTCTATTCCATAGCTGGCGTTTCTTCTGCTTCCTCTTTAAAAAGCTTCTGAATTGTCTAGTCATTAGTGCAACATCATCTTCATCCTTAGTTTGTGAGTGTTCACTCTCTGACTCTTCCACTTTTAGTGCTATATTCTTCTCCTTTCGTGGTTCACCTGCATCAATCTTCCTTTTACTTACTCCTTGCTCATAAGCAATGAGTGAACCAAGAAGATTGTCAATAGAATAAATATTTAAATCTTTAGACTCTGTAATTGCAGTAATTTTTGCATCATAAGCAGTAGGTAAACAACGAAGAATCTTATTGACCATTTCAGCATTAGTTAATTCCCTACCAAGTGCATGCAAAGAAGTGACAATTTGTGTAAATCTTGTGTACATGTCAGAAATAGATTCATTAGGTTTCATGCGAAACAATTCATAGTCATGTAACAAGATATTGAGCCTTGATTGTTTAACCTCATTTGTCCCTTCATAAGTTATACAAAGTCTATCCCATATGTCCTTTCCGCTTTTGCAAGTGGAAACCCGCATGTAGTCTTCAGATTTTAAAGCACAAAAGAAACTGTTTAAACATTTGGCATTTAATTGTGCTAAGTCACGTTCTTCTACAGTCCAATCAGTAAAAGGTATTTCTACCATTACTCCATCAACTAATCTAGTTGGTTTTGTGTAGCCATCCTGGACTAACATCCACATGCGATAATCAAGTGACTGTAAGAAAGTAGACATGCGTGTTTTCCAAAAATCAAAAGGAATGTTGTCAAACAGTGGAGGTCTAGTAATAGAGTAACCCTCAGGTGTGTTCTGGTTTTTGAAAGTAGCCATCTACGTTAATCAAAAAGTAGTTCAAACTTATGATATTGAAACGAAGCTCTGATACCACTTGTTGAGTCTAGTAATTAGGTTGTTAAGCCTAAGTGAATGTCCCAAGCCTACCAAGAGGGGGGGGGTGAATTGGTAGTTTAAAAAACAAAGTTTTCAAGACCCCTTTTTAAAAATTATTGAACCGAAATAAAATCTCTTTTAAATTTTGTAGAAAAAGGTTTTTCAACCACAGAGTTTTTAAAACTGAAATAGAAAGTGCGGAAATGTAAAAAATAGTAAAGTAAATGACACTAGATTTATAGTAGTTCGGTCTATAACCAAACCTACATCCACTCCCCAGAGGCACCCTCTGAGTATAGCACTAATACCAATAGTGACTCTCCTTTTGCACCCACAGCAAGGCGGAGAAGCCTTTACAACACACTCTTTTCACCACTCCCCGGTGCGGCAGAGAACCGTCCGTCCTTTTACACAATACCTAGTGTTGGCAGAGAACCGTCCGTCCTTTCACACTATCCCCAGTGTGGGCAGAGAACCCTTCGTCCTTTCACACTCTCCTAGTGTGGGCAGAGAACCCTTCGTCCTTTCACACTCTCCTAGTGTGGGCAGAGAACCCTTCGTCCTTTCACACTCTCCAAGTGTCGGCAGAGAACCGGATCTCCTTGACAGATCTTCTCACAAGAATCTAGAAGGAAGAAAGAAAAGAGTGAAGTAATCCCAATTCACAAGTAGAGACTCTTACCTTTGAAATCCAAGTGAAGCCTTCTTGCTTCAGTGGTAGGAATCCTCCCTTGAATGCTCTCTTCAACTCTCTCCTTGGCTATTCTCTCAAGAGGCACGAAGATCAAATGACAAAAAGATTGGGTGGCAATCTAATTTGGACTATTTATACAAAAGACAAGAAAAACCGCCCAAAAACTGCAAGTATTCAATTCTGTACGCAGTGGATCGTCCTGTACGATCGTGGATCGTCCTGGACGATTCTACTTAAATGATCTGAAACGACACTATTTGAATAAGTGTATGAAATGTCTTCGTACAGCTGATCGTCCTGTACGAACTAGGTTCGTCCAGTACGAACGGTTATTACAAGGTCGATTCTAGAAACTGCTGAAAACTGTCCTAAGTCGGTTAATCGTTTCGACGAAAATTGATTCGTCTGGACGAAATTTTTACAGAGGACTGATCGTCCTGGATGATACATTATTTCATCTGGACGAAAAATTTCCCGAGGACTGATCGTCCTGGATGATAATTTATTTCCGTTTGGATGAAAATTTTCCAGAGACCCAATCGTTCTGGACGATAATTAATTTCGTCTGGACGAAAATTTTCCAGAGAGCCTATCGTACTGGACGATAATTTATTTCATCCTGGACGAATAGGACTTAGAAAAAAATTTTCAAGCAAGCTCCTATTCGTTCCATATGCTCTAAAGGAGATAACTATCTGATCGTCCAGTACAAACTCAAGATCGTCCTGTACGATCAGTATAAGTTCTACATGATCTCCTTATGTGTGAATGTTTTTATTTTCTCAAAATACAATCACTCCCTTCCAATTTGATTTCTAAGAAAAGTGCAAGCTTCAAATTTTACAAAGTATCTCATGCTGAATTTAATTTGAAGTCTTCGTAGTCTGGAGTTCGTTTTTCCTGAAATGTCAGTACACACAAGAGCAAATACAATTCTTCCAAAATTGTTAGGAGATAACTACACATTTGAACAATAATGTTTGAAATCATCAAAACTTTATAAGTTGCAAAAATGAAAAGCATGCAAATAGCAACTATCTTAACAAGTCATTCAGCAATCATCTCTATGATGGAACCTACAAGTATAGATCAAGCCTTAGGAGATGAATTATGGATTCTAGCAATGCAAGAAGAGCTAAACAAATTCACCAGGAATGATGTTTGGGAGTTAGTCAAGTGACCTAAAGAACAAAGTGTTGTTGGAACAAAATGGGCCTTCAAGAATAAGGTGAATGATTCAGGAACAATAATAAGGAATAAAGCCAGATTAGTAGTTAAGGGGTACAACCAAATTAAGGGAATAGACTTTTTTTTTTGAGGAAATGCATATAGCAATATTTTATTAAAAAGAAATACAAAAGAAACTAAGTGATTGTTCCACAATCACAGTCCTCCTTGAGTAACAAGGAAAATCTAGGAGGAACGTTATTACAATTGAGACTATCCCCAAAAAAATCTAAGGAGCAAGCATAATTAGCACAATAATCAGCTAATTCATTGTTATTTCTATGGACAAAGTTGAAAAAAACCTGATTGAATTCGGAAATAAAAGAGAAGTCCAAGTTGTCGAGTACTTCTTCAAATCCTGCTTGCTTATTATAGATTTTATTGAAAAAATCTATAATGTTTTTATTGTCCCCTTCTATTATGATTCCTTTGAAATTATATCTCTCTTGGAGCATAAAATCCTTTATTGATAAGATGGCTTTCATTTCCATTTGTGCTGAATCCCAATGCTTGTGTTTGATACCAAAGCACATAGAAATCTACCTTTATGATCTCTTAGTACTCCGCCTATTCCAGCATCATAGTTACTCTTAACCGCAGCATCTATATTTAATTTAACCCATCCGGTTGGAGGAGGAAACCAATGGCTTAACAGCTGTGAAAGCTGGTTAGTTTCCCAATAAACCGAATTATTTTTGAAGGAAGCTATAGCCATACTGAAAGCATTGGCAGCTATGAAAGATGAGCAGTCTTCAGTACTCCCGTGAGTCACTTTATTTCTATTGATCCAGTTTAAATAAACAACTAAACAGTAAATATTACCAGTAAAAGGATCGTTAGAAGCCATTAAGGACAAAGCTACAAAGCAATCTTCCATGGAATTAAAAACAGGAATAGTTATTCCCCATTTTCTTAAGATATAGAAAATCTGATCCAATTTTTGGCATTTGATTGCTATGTGCAAGTTGTTCTCTTCAGTATTACACCCTCTCGGACAGTTTATTAATCTTGATAAATTTCTAGAATTAAGGAAATAATAAGAAGGAATAGCATTTAAACTAAGCCTCCACCAGAAAATATTTACACGTGGATTCAACAGCAGCTTTTTCCTCCATTTCCATGTAAGATCTTCATCTTTATTTGAACCAGAACATTTAGAAATTAATGAAGAGATTTTTTTAACCGAGTATTTAAAATTAAGCTCCGGTTGATCTTGGGTATAATCAGGATAAATTTTGATATTCATAATAATATCAACCAAGTGAGGCCCAAAAAAAAGTTTTAATCTTTCTTCATTCCATTTTCCTTCTTGTATGAAGAAATCCAAATGCTGGATATGCTGCCCCAAATCTACTATAAATGTGGGCCATCTTGAAATTGGTTTGTCATAAATCCAAACATCTTGAATTATGTTGATGTTGTTCCCCTTATTGACTCTCCATCTCAAAACATCTTGAAGAGCTTGAGAACCACTAACAATAATTTTAATTTTAGGAGAACTTTGAGCTTTAAGTTGAATGTTCCAAGGAAAAGTACCATACTTGGCCGCAAGAATACTGTAGAGAATAGATGAATCTCCTGAAATTAGTTTCCAAGTGAATTTTGCTCTTAAAGGTTTAACTTTAGAAATCAAGGATTGAATGCCTTGACCTCCCAAATCATGAGGCTTGCATAGAACCTCCCAAGAAGTATAATGAAGACCTTTACTACCATCCTGTTTATTCCAAAGAAAATCCCTACACATTTTATCTAGTTCTTTGACTAAACTCAAAGGAACTAAGGAATGAGTAATGTGGTAGATTGGAAAGGATGACAGAATAGATTTGACTAGAAGAATCTTCTCTGCTAAAGAAATGTATTTGTTGCCCCAAACATTCAAATACTCATTAGCTTTGTTTAGAAGATGAGAGAAATCCATCCTAGCCGACCTCCTTAGCATAATATTAATCCCAAGATATTTCAGTTCTTGAACCTCTTTAAATTTCAGGATTTTGGACAATCTTTTCTTCCTTTTTCTCTTAACCGACTTACCAAAGAGAATGGAAGATTTCTGGATATTGATCTTTTGCCCGGTCCATTTACAGTACCGATTTAAAATTTCTTTTGCTTTCTTTACACAACTCCCTTTAGCTTTCAAGAAGAAAATTATGTCATCGGCATAAAGAAGATGCAAAATATTCTCAACATTAGGAGCTATCTTAATCCCCAATTCTTTGCCATTTCGCTTAACCTCATCTGAGAGTAGTTGAGAGCATAAAATTAAGAGAAATGGAGAAAGAGGACAACCTTGTCTAAATCCCCTTTTTGCTTCAATCCATTCCGAATAATTTCCATTAATAATGATAGATAATTTAGTATTTGAAACACATTGGATGAGGAAATTAGCAAACTTATCTGGGAACCCCAAATTCTTCAAGACTTGAGTGAGAGTAGACCAACTCATACTATCATAAGCTTGTTCCATGTCAATTTTGATAGCCATTAGCCCTTTTTTAGCTTTGGAGAATCAAAATTTGTTGCAAACTTCTTGAGCTAGTAGAATGTGTTCAGAGCTAGATCTGCCTTTGATAAAAGCAGCTTGTTCTTCTGAAACAAGTTTTGGAATAATGAATTGCATTCTGTTTAATAACATCTTGGCTATCAGTTTATAAACTGAAAGACATATACTAATAGGTCTGAAACTAAAAGGGAGCGTCAGATTTTCTGTTTTTGGGATTAATGTGATCAAATTCTCCTTCCAACTAGGACACATGGTTCCTAGTTCAAAGAACGATAGAATAGCTTTCCAAACGTCATTGCTTATGATAGACCAAAAGGTTTTGATGAAGGAGTAAGAAATCCCATCTATACCAGGAGAAATATTTGCTTCTAAATGTTTAACCACCTCATCAAGCTCTTCTTTCTTAAACTCTTTCAAAAGGACTCCCTTGTCAAATTCATTAAGCACATTGAATGGTTTCGGCCAACCAGAAAAACAGCAATCTTTTTCTTGCCATTTGTTTTTGAAAAGCTGACAAAGATATCTTCCACTTCTGAAGAATCAGAAGTTAATTCGCCATTACCTCCCTTAATTTGGTTAATCCAATTAGAACTCCTCCTACCCGAAGCATAGGCATGAAAAAATTTGGTGTTTAAGTCACCGTCTCTCAGCCATTTCATTTTTTTTCTCTGCTTCCACCAGGAGTTCAGTCAAGATAATGTTATATTTAGCAGTAAAACTTTGGATCTCAGTATTTGTAATTTGTCTTCAGTCAGCCCCCCACCATCTGCTTCTTCTAATTGCAGTTCAGAGATTTCTAATTTCAGTCTTTCCTTCAATTCAAACAGGTTTTGGTGTTTGTTTTTACTCCAGTGGTAAAGAGCTTTCAAAACTCTCTTAAACTTTTTATTTAAAACCGAAGCATGATCACCAACCATATTTTTATTCCAAGATTTTTTAACAAAACCTGTAGAAGTGGCATAAGAGGACCAAACTTCTTCATACTTGATGAACCTTTTTCTAGAAATAGTTGGATTGAACAAGTTTACAAGAATGGGGCAATGATCAGACGCTATTCTAGGAAGATGTTTAACCACTGGATTTATAATAGAGAGAAAAGCAGCCGAATTCAAGAAGCATTTGTCTAATCTTTCCATGATTCTAGCTCCCCCTGTCTTGTTGTTGCACCAAGTGTACCTAGGACCAATAAACTTTAGTCATGAAGATCACATGAACTAATGAAATTGTTGAAGTCTTGGACTCCTTGAGTGTATTTGAATCTTTTCCCTCCTAGTTTGTCCTTCTGAGATAGAATGCAGTTGAAATCCCCTCCAATGATTATTGGATAAATTGGGTTAGAAATGCCTTCAAGCGTGTTCCAAAGGTTCTTCCTCTTGTATAAATCATTATTACCATATACAGAAGCAATAATCCATTTTCCCTTGTTAGCAATGTACAATTCTCCTATAATTGTTTGAGGAGAAGCCAACAAGATGGAAAAAGTGGCAAGATCCTTTCTCCAACAAACCATGAGTCCACCTGAGATTCCTTCAGCCGGATAACAGTAAAAATCCCAAAGCTTTCCCATAAAATTGTCACAGTCTTTTCTATCGAAAATGGATATCTTAGTTTCAGATAATCCAACAAAGATCAAATCAAAATCTTTAATGCATTCCTTCAAATAGTGGGAGGCCTCTTTCTTCCTTGCCCCCCTACAATTCCAAAACAATATAGAAGTCATGGTTGATAAGAAATGGGATTGCTCCCTTTCTTACCTTTAGTAGATCCTCCTCCTTTCCTACTATGAGAGATAATGTTATCCTTTCCCAAGGATTTCAGCTCCTTTTGAAGTTTGAAATCAGATTTTTGGTTTCCTCCTTTCCTCCTAAGGGAATAGACTTTGAAGAAACCTTTACCCCTGTGGCTAGACTAGAAGCCATAAGAGTGCTCTTAGTTTTTGCTTGCTTCAAGAACTTTAAATTATATCAAATGGTTGTAAAGAGTGCATTTCTGAACGGGCTAATTAAGGAAGATGTCTATGTCGAGCAACCACCCGGATTTGAAAGTTCACAATTTCCAAATCACGTATTCAGATTAAAAAAGACACTTTATGGATTAAAACAAGCACCTAGAGCCTGGTATGAGAGACTTAGCTCATTTTTATTTGATAGAGGATTTGTAAAAGGTAGTGTAGACCCTACACTCTTTCTATAAAAAATTAAAGGAGAGATTCTCATTGTTCAAATTTATATGGACGACATCTTGTTTGGATCTTCGGATAATAACTTATGTGATGAATTTTCAAAAATAATGAGTAATGAGTTTGAAATGAGCATGATGGGAGAACTAAATTACTTTCTTGGCTTTAGTGTAAAATAAATGGATAACAGAATATTTCTTGGCCAAATAAAGTACATTAAATACATTTTGAAAAAAAAATGAAATGGAGAATGCAAAACCCATGAACACTCCAATGAGCTCAACAATTCAATTAGACAAAGATCCTAGTGGAAAACCAGTAGATCAGAAAAAGTATAGAGGAATGATTGTATTTCTTCTTTACCTAACTGCTAGTAGACCAGACATAATGTTTAGTGTGTGTCTCTGTGCTCGTTTTCAAGCTGATCCTAAAGAGTCTCACTTAACTGCTGTTAAGAGAATTCTTAGATATCTACTAGGCACCCCAAACTTAAGAATTTGATATCCTAGGCATAGCACTTCCTTTGAAATCTTAGGGTACTCATATTCTGATTTTGCAGGATGTAGGATAGATAGAAAAAGCACCTCCGGTACCTGACAATTTATAGGACAATCATTAGTGTCTTGGTCTAGTAGGAAGCAAAATCAGTAGCCCTTTCCACAGGTGAGGCAGAATATATTCCAGTAGGAAGTTGCGTTGCATAAGTACTATGGTTAAAAAAAAAAATTCTTGATCTTGGCCTACCTTTAGGAACCATTTCAATCATGTGTGAGAACACAAGTGCAACTTGCATCTCTAAGAACCTAATTCAGCACTCTCGAATGAAACATATTGACATTAGACATCATTTTATAAGAGATCACGTTGCTAAGGGAGATATAGAATTGCATCACATCGCTATAAAGGATCAATTGGCTGTCATATTCACAAAACCACTAGCATTTGACACCTTCAGCACCTTGAGAACTAGACTAGGTGTCATTGACATTAATGCATAAAAAAATAAAAAATAAAAACAAATAAAAAATAAACACAAAAAAACAAAAAATAAGGGGTTGCTTCTGATCATCACACACTCATTACACAAAACCACAAAAAATTTGACATTTCTTATCATACCGTATGACATCAGTTCGTACTGTATGATGTATCTAAATCCACACAGCACAACCTATGAGCGAAAACTCTGCCTCTATTGATCGTACTGTACGATACCTATTGTATTGTATGATACAGCAAGACGGCATTCAATCCGTATATTAGGACATTTATTAATCATTGTCGGTACGATATCTCTTCTTCATACTGTACGATCCATGTCAGTGAACGAATTGGGATGAATTAACTGTAGTTGGTACGATATTATTGATGTTCGTATTGTATGATACATATCTTTGTACTGTACGAACCACCTTAGCAAAATTGAATGAGCACGAGTTAAAGCTATTTGGTATGACATTATTATTGAACGTACTGTACGATACACCCGTTTGTATAGTACAAATCTTTTCGTCAAAAGTCGTACAGACAACCGTCGGGACGATCAAAATTCTTCTGATCGTACTGTACGATAACTATCGTACTGAACGAATTGACTATCTTTTCCCGAAACGACCTGTCAAAACATTTATTGCATATCGTAATGTACGATTCTAGATCGTACTGTACGATGTGAGAAATTATTATGGTCTTTCCCTACAACTCTGAACATCTTTTATAATTTCTTGCAAATCTCACATACACTATCGACAATACCACTTTTCACTCCTTTGTTTGTGGTCAAAACATCGAGATCACTAGAGCTGACATCGCCCAATATATAGGGTTTGCTCCTTTCTTACAAATGAATTCGATTGGAGTGATGTTAATAGAGTCCTTAGGAATGCTGCATTCCATTAACACCAACCTCTCGTTTAATCACCAACTCAATAATTCAACTTGTCCTTCAAACCTCCATAATACCCAAAGGTGGCGACCGTATCAACATGAATCTGACCTTATTTGTCGCTACATATCTTATCATGACCAACACAAAATTTGATGAGGCAGATTTAATTATTGACTACATTCATTGTATGACTTTTGTTCGCCTCCCTACTAATCGACGGAAACAAAATCTAGCTCTTGGTCAGCTTTTATGATATATCCTCTAAAATAAATATCGATTGACCTATCCTGGTGAACCCGACAATCTTCCTATCATTTATACGGATGCCTCTTTCTGTATTCTTTTCCATCGGGGACACAAGCCTGAAGAACCTATCTTTAATGAAGAAGAAGGAGAAGATGCCTCGGCCGCAGCACAAGAATGACCATGATGCCATGCAGCACCCCGAGCACCTGCACCAACACACCCTCATGATGATTTGGTCGAATGCTTCGACCAACTTCAGACTCGTCTCGATACTCACATTCAAGAGCAACATCAGCAACACGAGACTGACATGCAATGGTTTGGGGAACGCTTCACCGCAATTGATCATTGATTTGATGCTCTCCTTCAGTATTTCCAACCAAACCCACCTCCACCACCAACTGATCAAGATCCTTAGTTTTAACTTATCTTTGTATTGTAGTTTTTTTCTCTTTCCTAGTGTTTGCTCCTCTTTTTGGTGTTGTCAAAAGACAGAGAAGGTTGTTGTAGTTAAATGCATTTATTTTTATCTCGTACTGCATTTTTTTTATTACATTTCCATTTCAAAAAAAAATTTAAAAAAAAAAGAAGTTCTTCAAACTTGCCTACAACAAACATTATTTGACATTATAAAAAAAAAGGGGAGATTGTTGCAACCCATGACCCCGAGTTTGAGATTTTGATGATGACAAATAATGTCATCTGAATTATCTATTCATTGAATATTATTTTGTTTCTTATTGTCCGCGAGTACTAACATTTCTTGAAGATCACAAGCTACTCAGAACGATAGAAAGACTCAAGAATGGGTAGATTAGGAGTATGAGTCTGACAATGTATTTTGTTATTTATTTTATTTTTATTTTCTTGGGTCTGGCCATAAAATGTATAAAAGTTTGAGCAACCAAGCACACACACCGAGGGAGAGGGTTTCTTAAAAGAAAAATTTGGAGATTTTCTTTCTCTGTAGATCGTACTGTACGACATTATTTTGTACCGTAAGATCTCAGCTTGTAGGACGATTCTGTGAATAGATCGTACCGTACAAATCAAAATCATATTATATGATATGTTAAAATCCAAAACCCTAGCCGTCAAATTAACTTACATAAGTTTTTCTTCGCCATTCATACTATACAACGTATTTCGTACAGTATAATTTATTTTAAATACTTACTTAAATTAACCTGTGATTAGTGGAATAATTCAAGGCTTAATTTCAAATTCAATATCGTACTGTACGAACCAATTCGTACAATACGATGAACAGGACAAATTCTGATCATCCCGGAGATCATCCTAGACGATCAATTATTTTTTGCCTCGTCGTACAGTACGATGTAGATCTTACTATACGATGAATAGAGATGACTCTTGATCATCCCAGAATTTGTCCTAGATGATGCCTTGATTTTGACTATTCATACTATACGATATGTATCATACAATACGATGAACAGAGACGACATTTGATTGTCCCGGCAATCGTCCTGTACGATAAGTAATGTTGAGGATCGTACTGTACGATTCATTATCGTACTGTATGATTGATTTTAAACTATTCGTACATCTTTGTACCAGTATGAAGCTTGGTATACATATCATACTGTACGATTAGAAATCATACTGTATGATAGTAATGGCTACTTTGAAATTTTAATGATTTTGGAGCCCGTTCTTAGGTGTCAAAGTAGTTATGTTTTCTGTGTGTGAATTAGAGAGGAGAACGTGGTTAGAGAGGGATTTCGAGGGAGAGAGCTCTAGAGAAGTTCTTTAGGGTTTGAGAGAGGAAGGAGAAGGTGAGCTTTGTGAGGGAGAAGAGGTGTGAGGGAGATCACACGGTTGCTCCGAACTTGCTGCATCTTGTTCTTCTTGTGGCCCTAGAAGAATTTGTGAGAGGATCTCCAAGGGGAAGGCTCTTCTACATCCGTGACCTCGAGGTACTCTGCCTTATCCTGGAGGGAAAAAACGAGAAGGTTCTCTACCGTCGCCAGGAGGGTGAAAATAGAGTTTGGCACTCCGCTACGCCGGGTTGGTGAAAGGGAGTATTATAAGGGCTTCTCCACCTTGCCAAGGGGGGCAAAAGGAGAGCTATTACTTGTAGTGAAATTCCCAGAGCAGAGGACTCCGGGGAGTGGATGTAGGTCATGGTTTGACCGAACCACTATAAAAATCTGGTGTGCTTTTTCCTTATAGTTTTTATTCTTGCGTGCATTTTTCATTTTCAATATATTTTCTTGGTGAAATATTGTGATTGAACAGGATTCCATTGTTGCATTTTTTTTTCATGTTAAAACCTTAAAAATATCAAAAATATTAGAACTCCTGTTTAGGTTTTATTTATTTCTATAAATCTTTCACAATTCAACTCTCCTCTTGTCCATTTAGTAATTTCATTTAAGACCTCCTTTTAATTAAAAGAGCATGACCAAGTGTATCTTTGATTTAAGTATTTTAAAATATTAAACTGCTTGAGATTTGTTGTAGATTTTAATATTAATTGCTTAGGATAACCTTACAAGTTATTCTAGTCTAGATTTTTAATTTTTTTAATATAATTTAATTCAAGTATTAAGTTATAAATGTCAAAGTGACAATATGGGAAGGGATAGTATCCAATTTAGAATCCAAAGAGGAAGGGACATCCCATAGTGGAGATTTCCTATCCATTTGGAGATCCAAATTATGATAACTATAAAATATCCAAAGAGAAAAGTTAAAACCCCTTAAAGGAGGAGTTTTTTTTTTATTTGGATATCCAGACCTAATGATCTAAGGAACCCATGGAAGGAAGAACAAGTAAAGAATGAGAAGATATTCTCAAAGTTACTTGAGTCTAAGGATTAAAAATTTGATCTTGTTATCAGTGGTACCCAACCTCTTTACGTTTCTATAATTTTGGGTTGTAATATTAAAAGGCACTTGCCTATAGACAATTTATTTATTTAATTGTTTTAATTATTCAGTTGATTATTTCATCTTGAGTTCGATAAAGAATATCATGATGTTAGTAGTTTTTTGGAAACTTGCATATTGATTTTGATTTTTCCTAGAACATGATCAGAGAATTGTGAGGGTGAGAACATAAAACTTTTTAACTTTAATTAAAATAAATTTTTTAAGATAACATAGAAACTCTAAAAATTTTAAGAAGTAAGCTTGGATTCATCATGAGTTTACATCCATACATTGATTCCATCTCTACCTTATTAGGTACCTCCTCATCCATGGGTTTTAGCAGGCAACATGACCTTTTAGCGTGTAGTCCTATCAAGCAGGTGTTATGCAATCTCTAGAATAAAGTCTATTTTCTAAGTCTAATTTTAAATTTTATTTATTAAAAATCTAAGTATTTTTATCAAATTAATTTTTATAAATTACATTAGATACAAATTAAAATGTGTGAAAAACTTAATTGCATTTTACTTCAAGTTTCATTTTACCCATGATAATTCAAGGGAGTCAAATAAGGACATGCTCTAGATGTCAACCCCACTTTCCTTAAACTTAATTTAATTAAACATCCCTTCAATGTTTTCATTAGTGATCTGACTCATGGTTTAATGCGCTTAGGTTGTTTAGCTAGCTCACCAATCTAGGTCAAGGTAAGTCCATATCCTGCATTACATTAGCTATGTTTGGGTTACTGGTTTTAAGTACCTAATTTTGACTTAGGTTATGAGGTAGGCTCAAGCTATAAGACCTCAACCTCTAGGAATTTAATCCTAACTTTCTAATAAAATTGATAAGTTAAACTTAAATCTATTTCAATTCAAATTCAAGCTCAATGCTTAGGATAGACAGAGGCTCTTTCAAATTATTTTAGAATCCTAGGTGCCTCCTATCCTTTCTTCTTTAATTCCATAAATAAGTACTCAACTTTGATCCAATCCCATTTGAATATTCCAATCCTTACCTCCTTTGGCATCATGCTTTGAAATCTCAAAATAAAAATTTTATCATTATTTTAATTAAGAGTATTCATAAGAAATTTTAGTTTCCTATGATATACTTAATTATGAGGGCTTGAGCTTCTACGAGATTTAAAAACTCATATCAAATAATTTTTTTAAAATTTAATTATTCAAAACTTCAATTAATTATCCTTAGAAATAAGTAATTTGATAAACGTTATCATCATATTCAAATGATTGATGGTAAACGATATCTTCTTTCTTTCAGTTGATATCTCATTCTATTATCATATCCAAACACTCAATTAAATTACATTTTGACCCTCCGGGGTCATACATATTTCTTTCATTAGTTTGACCATAATAATCATTATGAATTCAAAGTTTTATAATTAGAACCCATTAAGGAATAATATGTTTGCCTCTCAAGGTGATATATTATTCATAATATTGTGTTTGATTCCAAAACTAAAATTCCAGAAATTAAATTCTCCTAAAGCTAATTAACCTTTTTCAAAACTCAACACTTTTTCAATCAAACAAATATGTAGATGAATATCTCCAATTTTTAAGTAATTTGTTCTAAGACTATACTCTAATTTTAAGGTTAATTTGGTTTACCCTTTAGGTTACCTCAACCACTTCTTCTTTTGACCTAAGCTCAATAGATCTATTAGATTTATTAAATACTACATGGGTGGTCTCCTTTACCACTAATGTCCTTGTATTAAAAACTCTATAGGATTTACCTATAATTTAATACCTTAGGAAAACTCCTTTATTAGATTTAGGATCAAATTTTCCTAATGGATATTTCTATTCCTTAGAATGAACACCTTGCATCAAAAGATGTGAGTGTTAGAGAGATTGGGTGTTCTTCTTTTGAGTACTCATAAGGTGTTATATTAAGCTGGGATATGATATTAACCCTATTGAGAGTATAACAAGTAGTATTTACTACTTCTATATAAAAATACTTTGGAAGTGAGTACTCAACTAGTATAGCTCTAGCAGCTTCTACCAGGGTTCTATTCTTCCTTTAAGCAACCCCATTCTTTTGAGGGATTTTAGGAGTTCATAAATTATGTTTCATCTTGCTAGCTCCTTACAAAATGATTCAAACTTGTCATTTTCAAATTCTCCATCATGATCACTATAGATAGTTATGATTTCATAGCTTATTTTTTTCTTAATCCATAAGGAGAATGTCCTAAATTTCTTACCTGATGCATTCTTATGTGATAGAAATCTAGTCTAAGTAAATATAGAGTAATAATAAAAAATCACATATCCATAAATTTTTCTTTCTCTATACTAGCCATGCTAATCTAGCAAAATAGATCCACATGAAGAAGTTCAAAGGATCTAAATGTAGTAATGTCCTTAATTAAGTGAAATGAAGTTTTGGTTTATTTTCCTAGTTGACAGGCATCACAGAGGTGGTCCTTAGAGAAATCTAGTTTTGGTATGCCTCTGATAAGGTTCTTTTTTGGTTATCTTTCTAAAGTTTTTATTGCTTGCATAACATAGTCTCCTATGATATAGTTAGGATTCATTAGTAATTATTTTTATGTGAAGATAATTAGAAGATTCAATATAGTTTAAATTAAGTATGTAAACATTATTATTTATCTTTCCTTCTAAAATTTTCATTTAAACTAATCACAAAATTAGTAGAAAAAAATTTAATGTGAAAGCTTTTATCACACAGTTTACTTATGTTAAGCAAGTTATGTTTTAACTCATCTACTAATATTATATTTGCAATAATAAAATTCTTAGAATTATCAATTATACCTGAACCTACCACTTTCCTAGTGGTATTATCTCTAAGTGTTACCTTGTCTCCTACTCGGGCCTCCAATGTGATGAATTAAATCACATCTCCTGTCATATGCCATGAGCATCTACTGTCCAGGTACAACATGCTCTCATTAGGACTTTTGTGAGAGCACTCATATAAAGTCTATCACATATTAGATTTAGGAACCAAAGTGAGTTTGGGTTTAACCTTATTAATTAATGGATGACTTGCATGCATGCTATGCTATACTGCAAGTGGTTTAGGTGTACATAAGATGTTTCCTATAGTGTGTCATGTAGGTGAGGACTATGTTACCTTGCATGCCATAAGAATGACACCTAACACCTTGGAAAGGGTTCACTAATCTACATGGGTTGTTGTGCCTCTTCCTAGGGGTATATGATATATGTAATGATGTTGGATTATGTCATTGTGTCAATACAGGTGGTGTTCTATTTTGTTCTAGTGCCTAAATTTATGCATTTCAAAATTTGTAACTTTCAATCTTATTGCTTGCTCACTACTATCCAATTTTGATGCACATATTTCTAATAATTTGTAGGCATTTTCTATCTCAAGATGCTCTAATTTCAAGGATTCATATGTGCTGGATAAATCAACATGCTTCTTATCTAATGCATCATATTTAAGCAGTAAAGACATATGCTCCAAATCTAATGTAGAATTATCTATTCTAAGGTTATCATGCACTTTTTGCAAACTTGAGAAAATAGAATTCAAACTAACATACATTTTCTTAAGCTTTCTATATGCATTATGATTTTTTTTAGAAATTTTAAATAATTCATTATATTAAAGATCACATACCACCTCTTGATCAGAATGATCAAAACTATTACATGCCTTAAGACACAGATTAGTTACCTACTCTTCCATTTCTATTTTGATGTATTTGAAGCAGACTCTACCTAAAATGCCATCTACGTCTGTTGCTTCTCCTTTTTAAACATTGTCTTGTCTTCACCCTTCTCCTTGATCGCATGAGCTTTTAGGTTGGTGAAATTCATCCTTAAGTGACCTAGCTTTATGTATTTAAAACAAATTATATCAGGTGATGCCTTGAAATTCTTGTTAGGTTTACTTTTGTTTGACTATTGATTATGCTTTTAATTTCTTCTAAAGATGTTTTTAAATTATTGTGTAAACACTATTATGTTATCTTCTTCCTTAGTTTTAGAGCCATCACTTTATGATTCATTTACTTTTAGTGCCACCACTTTGTCCTTTCTCTTATCTCATGCATTTTGTAATCTCTAACTCACACCTTGCTTATAGGAAATTGAAAATTTGTTAGGAATGTTAGGCCCTTCATGAACTGGCCTAAGGCTAATTAAGATAGAGGTGAATTGGTATTTAAAATATCATTAAAATAAAACTTAAACCAAACCAAAATTTACCACAAAGAAAACACATTGCAAAAAAATAAATGCGAAAATAATAAATGAAAGAACACACCAGATTTATAGTGGTTCGGTCAAACCTTGACCTACTTTCACTCCTCGGAGGCACCCTCCGAGTATTGCACTAACTAAGTGTCTCTCCTTTAGCACCCACAACTAGGCGGAGAAGCCCTTATAAAATCACTTCCCCCTTCCCTGGTGCGGGAGAGTCGCCGGGTCCTTTGACACCAAAGAGATCTTCTTCTTCTGTGAACTTCCCTCAAGACAAGCCTTGAATCCAACGGTACTAAGGTGCGAGCTTGCCGGAGCAACCGTGTGGAATCCCCCTCCACACTCCCTTCAGGCCCCCCTCATAGGATCTTCTCCCTCTCTCAAACTTCACCCTTTTCTCACTCCCTTTAAAGCTCTCTCTTCAGGTTTCCCCCAAAATAACGAAGCTATAATGGCTACTAAAGACTCTTAAATAAGTGCCTTGTCAAAAGCTTAAATAGAAGATCTCAAAATGAGCTCGTTAATGCAACTTGTAGACATTATCATCCAGGCCGATATGAATATCGTCCTGGCCGATCAGTACAAAATAAGCTCAATCGGCTGGGATGATTTGGGACGATTAGAAGAAAATTGGTTACATCGTCCAGGCCGATACAATATAATCCTGGCCGATTAGTTCAAATTTGAGGATAATCATCCTGATCATCGCCCTGAATAGAGTCTGGCAGAAGTCAATCATCCATCACATCATTCTGGCTGATCCTACGATCGGCCCAACTAATGTGATCATATCAATCAGCCTTAATTTTTTTTGAATAAATCTTGTATACATGTCTAAGATCATCTCATAAGGTTTCATGCAAAATACTTCATAATTATGCATTAAAATATTCAATCTGGATTGCTTGATTTCACTAGTGCCTTCGTATAAAGTGTGTAATTTATCCCAAATTTCTTTATCAGTAGTGCATGTGGAAACAAACATAAAATCTTCAGAATTTAAAGCATAGAAAAAGTAATTTAAAGATTTAGCATTCAATTGAGCATTGATTTATTCTTCTCAACTCAATTGATTAAAAGGAATATAAGTTTTAATTTTATCTATAACACATGATGATAAATAATAACTAGTTAAAATTATATGCCACATACGAAAATCAATTGATTGCAAAAAAGTAGACATGCAAATTTTCCAAAAATCAAATGTAATATTTTCAAATAAAGGTGGTCTGGTGATTGAATAACCTTTCGTAATATTACGATTAGAAAAATTCAAAAGCTTTCAAAAATTTATTTTATGAATCATGCTCTGATACCACTTGAAAGATTTTCAAGGATGTTAGGCCCTTTATAAATTGGCCCAAAGCTAATTAACAGAGAGGTAAATTGGTATTTAAAATATCATTAAATAAAACTTAAACCAAACTAAAATTCACCACAAAGAAAACACAATGCAAAAAAATAAATATGGAAATAATAAAGGAAAAAAACACCAGATTTATAGTGCGCAAACATTGACCTACATCCACTCCTCGGAGGCACCCTCTGAGTATTGCACTAACTAAGTGTCTCTTCTTTATCCCCCACAACTAGGCAAAGAAGCCCTTACAAAATCACTTCCACCTTCTCTGCTGTAGCAGAGTCGCCCAATCCTATGACACCAAAGAGATCTTCTTCTTCTATGAACTTCCCTCAAGATAAGCCTTAAATCCGTCGGTACTAAGGTGCAAGCTTGCTGGAGCAATCGTGTGGAATCCCCCTCCACACTCTCTTGAGTCCCCCTCACTAGATCTTCTCCCTCTCTCAAACTTTACCCTTTCCTCACTCCCTTTCAAGCTCTCTCTTCAAGTTTCCCCCAAAAGAACGAAGCTACAATGTCTTCCAAAGACTCTTACAAAAGTGCCTTGTCAAAAGCTTAAATAGAATATCTCAAAATGAGCTCATTAATGCAACTTGCCAACTTTATCGCCTAGCCCGATATGAATATCAACCTGGCCGATCAGTACCAAATAAGCTCAATCTGTCGGGACAATTTGAGACTATCAGAAGAAAATTGGTTACATCCTCTAGGATGATACAGTATCGTCCTAGCCGATTAGTTCAAATCTGAGGACAATCATCCTGATCATTGCCCTGAAAAGAGTCTGGCTGAAGTCAATCGTCTAGGACATCGACCTGGTCGATCCTGCGATCGGCCCGGCCGATGTGATCGTATCAATAAGCCTTTATGCTTTTTATAATTACTAGATTAATTTAGGCATAATTGTGATGTATCGTCTAGGATAATGTTTAGATCGTCTTGACCGATATCCGTAAATAAAGAATACTTAAATTGATCATGGCGGTTGATTCTTTCTTAATTGAGCCTATCATCATGGTTGATACAAGGATTGTCCAGGCCGATCGGCTTAATGATGGATGTCTTAATGAGGATGAAGCCCTAATTAGGGTTTCTATTTTTGAACTGGTAGTCCAGGCCAATATAAATATCATCCCTGACGATGTTACCAAAAATAGTAAACTCTAGGGAACAGACATAAAATCTTCCAAGGTGTGTGTGTACAAAGTTACATTGCGTCAGGAGCCACACCAATTACAATAGACTCAAGAAAGGAAAAGGTACAAGCTGACTCAGACCTAGTCTACCCAATCTTGAGCTGGTTCCAAATTGCAGTCTGGTCTTATGGACCTGAAATGTCTGTAGATAAGGCAGTCATAGATAAATAAGAGTGTTTGCTATCATCAAAATCAAGCTGCTTTTATTAAAAATTTAGAGACCCAATTAAGTAAGCTTACAATTTAAGTTAGTAATAAACCACTTGGATCTTTACCAGGTAATTCTGAAGTTAACCCAAAAGAAAAAGGAAAAAAGATTATAATGGAAGTCAATTGTAAAATTACCGAATTGAAAAATCTGTGAAAGTTTCACTGAAGACTATAAACTTAACATTTCAAGGTTGGCAACCAACTGATAATTTAAATGTGTAGGTAGGTTAGTTTGATTTGCTTCAAAAAAGGTTTGGGAGATGTGATGCCCTGCAACACTACCATTAGCACCACCTCATTGATCTGGGACTAAGTGGTTTAGTGATTCAAAATTTAAAGCTTCCTCTAACTTAAAAATTATAAAAATGGCATTTTAGAAGTTTAATTGTCAATCCTTGTCAGTTTTGTAATATAATAATATCTTTCTTCTAGGAATTTGAACTTTAACAAAGGGTAGTACCAATAAAGGCATTCCTCCTCTAGGATGAAGAGGGGATGATATTTAAAAATTTAAAATTCCTTTTCTCTTCTCCATATGCAAATTTGTGTTATCATTAACAAACTCCATGTATTTCATGATGAACTTCATAATTATTCAAGAAGATGCAAAGAAGATATGATGAAAATGCATAAATCCTATTTGTGATGTTCTACTTTCAATTACACGAAGAAGTTTCATAATGGAAAACATAAATATGGTTGGATTGGCCCATATACTATTATCAAAAAATAACTTATTAGTTCCATCAAAATTCAAGGTAAGAAAACTTTTCACATTTCCAAGGTCAATGGTCATAGATTAAAACCATGTGGAGTACATGAGTAAGGAAATTATGAATTAAAAAAAAAAGATGGTTTGTATGTAAATCTTTATTTTATTTCTTATCTTTAGTATAGAAAGTAGTAATGTGAGTAATTGAAATATGTAGATGTGCATGATTTGGTGCTTGTGGGAGGCAACCCAATTGGTATGATCCATATGGTACTTAGGGAAATCGTTATCTTGTAACTTGTGTTTTGTTATAAATGCTATGTTATCACCTATTTTAAATGCCTTTTATAATTCATATAAAAGCAAGTGTTGTGTTCATTATTGTTTGTATTTCTTTTATTTACATTTCATTAAAATACCCCTCATGTTTACTAAAAATTTTTATATATTTCTTATTCTTCAATTAACCTTAGTAAAAATGATAATAAAAATTATGTAAAAAGGATAATAATAAAATCCTAGATCATAGTTTAAATTAACACTATTTATACTTCATAAAGTCAAAAAGAAACTAATAATTATCTAACTTAGATCATTTAAATTATTTCTTTAATTTGAGATTATATATTATCCCTTTATTTATTAATTTTTCTAATTAAGATAAATAATTATAATTAAGGATTTTATATGAGTATAATAAAATTAAAAATTATAAGGAAATCAAATTTAGAATTAGTAGTATTGTTAAATCATTACAATATGTATATTAAGACTATAAAAAGGGTTAGATGCAAAAAAACTTATATTTAAAATTATAAATTATGTACTTAATAAATTAAGAAGAAAAAGAACAGTGAAAATAGTTCTAAAAATAAAAAAATAAATAAAAAGATAAAGAAAAAAAAGATGAGTAAATTCAACAAATGGTATTAGTTAAGAGCTTGGAGATTATTTTCAATCTTTTGCTTAAATTCTTAAAGGACAAAATAAGAAAACCGGAACAAATGATGGTGAACTAATGAAGTTTCAATTTTAATTATAAACATATTAAATCATTAAACTAAATTATTCAATTTAAAATTTAAAAACTCATAATTAAACCTATATCCTCTAAATTCAAATTAAGTAAAAATAAAGACGAGTAATTAGTGTGATTAATATTGTTTTATCTAAATAAGAATTATAATATTGTTCATTTTTATTACTTCTAGACTTTGATGTATTATCCTATATTTTAGTAATTTTAAATTACCAATTTTTACTTTCATTAATCAATTAATTAGAAATATAATATATTTATTTACTTGAGGCCAAACAAGAGTTTAAGCTGGGGAGAAATGTATAAGTGTAAATAATATGTTATTTTATATGTTATATTATCAATAAAAATGTATTGTTTTAGTTGTATTATGCAGAAAACATATAGAAAATGTATACAATTCTAAATTTTATATAGCATCGCGGTGTTAGAATAAACAATGTCCTAGAATAACTAAAAACACTATTGGATCTCTAGGATATTGACATTGTAGTGTCATGTTCTCTATTACTATGAGCCGCAGTGTCAAACTCTATAACGCCTTGGTGCCTAAATTACTTTTCCCATGCTGCAACATGTTAAAGATAGAAGCATCACAACATATCAGTTATAAATTCCCAAGGACATGACCAGGTAGTGAGGCGGCATGACTGTTCACCAAGTAATTGATCCACATTAGCAAGTGCCACAATGGAATAAGGAAAGTAGTGCAACGGTATTAGTTCTTTTATTAGATGCAACAACGCTGATTTTTCATGCACCGTAGTGCCATTTTCCTATTTTGTATTTTCATATAAATAGTTAATATGTTTTGTTTATAAAGGACTTTTGTCACTTAGATATTTTTAGAATAATTCAGAGTTCTTCTCTAAAACTCTCTTAGGGGGACAACTAAGGAAATTTAAAGAAGAAATTGATTCCATTGTTAGAGTGTTTGGCTTGTACTTATAGAAGCAAATCTATGAGTAAAAAGAATGAGATTATAAGGGATCCATTGAACTATTCTGGTGATATCTATCTCTTATACTTTTTTATATCATGCTATTAATAAAAATGAGTTTGCTTCAATTTTAATCCACATCTAGCTAAATTATCTAGGTTTGGATTAATGATATATGTATCATATGTAGTACAAATGAATTTTTTTATTCCTTTAATGATTAAAAAGATATTTTTAATATTGTTGATCTTCATTAAATGCACATACTGACCATATGTTAAGTTAAAATTTAGTGTAGTGTGGGGCCTTCATGGAGAGAAGCAGACATAACCAATAATATTGAATTAGTGTTTATCATACCTAGGCATAGGATATGAAATGTACAAAATTATTAACAAAATGGTATATCTGTAGGAAGTCAGTAGACATACTTCATTCCTACATGCTTAATAAAGATCTAGGAATGCATATGTTTTGAAAAGCTTCATAATTAAAAAAGATTCATTGGGAAAATATGTTATTTACAATCATCAATCCAAAATATTACATCCATAGAGTAAATTTATTATATTTATCTAATTTTATATAAGTGTCTAAATCTCCACAACATTTTCTTTATCGAGTAATATAATTATTGTAATTTTAGTAGATAATATAAGTATTTGTAAGAGTTCATATCTTCTTTGTGGGATTGATACTCTACTCTATCACTATATTACTTGATTCGACGCATTTACTTAGATATACTTAGTAGGTTTTTTTTATAAATTTTTATAATAAAAATACTAAGGATTGTTAGGGATTGATAGGGCCCTAAATTATTTCACAACTCTATTGATTACTCCACAGCCCCATCAGCTATCCAAAAGAAATAAAATTTTGCACTGGATCTTCACCAAGCAATTATTAAGAGAATTGCTATTTGCATATATTACAATCTTGTAACTTGTATAGTTTTGATGATTTCAAATATTATTGTTTTATGTGCAATTATTTTCTAACACTTTTGGGAAGAATTTTTTTTCCTCTTGTGTGTACTAACATTTCAGGAAAATTGAACTCAAAACTATGAAGACTTTAAATCAAATTTAGCATACAATTCTTCGCAAATTGAAGCTTTAAATCGTTCTTTGAATTGAGAGGGAGTGATTGTAATTTAGTGAATAAAAACACACACACACACTTACTCAAGGAGATCTTACAAATCTATATTGATCGTACGGAATGAACATAGTTCATACAGGATGATCAGGTCAATTTTCTCCCAGAAAGAGCAATGGAACGAACAGGAGTTGGAGGATATTTTTCTAAGTCCTAATCGTCCCGGACAAAATTATTTTCGTCCCAAAATGAAATAGGCTCTGTAAAAATTTTGTTCAGACAAATATTATAATCGTGGCAGGACAATTTCTTCTCTGTAAAAATTTCGTCTAGACGAAATTCAAATCGTCCCAGGATGAATTCTTCTCTGTAAAAATTTTGTTCATACGAAGTTCATTATCGTGCAAGGACGAGTTGCTCTCTGTAAAAGGTTTGTCTTGGACGAAGAACTGTTCATCCCAGGATGATGTGAACCGACTTACCAAAATTGGTTACGTCCATGCAGTTATTTGCGAACCGACCTATAGTATAACGGATCATACCGGACGAACCTAGTTCGTACGGGATGATGATCGTGTACGAACATAGTTCGTACCAATATACATAAGGATCATTTCTGACACTTTAAGTAAAATCGTCCAGGATGATACACGATCATACAGGAAGACTCATTTCGTGTTGACTTTAAAAAAAAATATCAATTCACCCCCACTCTTTAATAGCCATGGGACATAAGCTTAGGTTTAACAACCTAATTCACAGTGAAAGAATCTCAACAAGTGGTATCAGAGCCTTGTTTCAAAATCATAAGTTTAAACTACTTTTTGATTAACATAAATGGCTACATTTGGAAACTGAAACACACCTGAGGGTTACTCTATTACTAGACCTCCACTATTTGATTATATACCTTTTGATTTTTTGAAAACACGCTTGTCTACTTTTTTACAATCACTTGATAATCGTATGTGGATCTTAGTCCAGGAAGGATATACAAAACCAACTAGATTAGTTGATGGAGTTAGAGTTGAAACACCTTTTGAAGACTGGACAGTAAAAGAATGTGACTTAGGACAACTAAACGCCAAATGCTTGAATAGTTTCTTTTGTGCTTTAAAATTAGAAGAATACATGCGGGTTTCCACTTGCAAAAGTGGAAAGGACATATGGAATAGACTTTTTATAATATATGAGGGGACTAATGAGGTTAAACAATCTAGACTCAATATCTTGTTGCTTGATTATGAATTATTTTGCATGAAACCTAATGAATCCATTTTTGTCATCTACACAAGATTCACATAAATAGTCACCTCTTTACATGCACTTGGTAGGGAACTAACGAATGCTGAAATGGTTAATAAGATTCTTCATTGTTTACCTACTGCTTATGATGCTAAAATTATTGCAATTACAGAGTCTAAGGATTTAAATATTTATTCTATTGACAATCTTCTTGGTTCGCTCAATGCTTACGAGCAAGGAGTTAGCCACAGAAAGATTGATGAAAGTGAACCGCGATGGTAGAAGAATATAGCACTGAATGTGGAAGAGTCTTAGAGTGAAAACTCACAACTTGAGGATGAAGAAGACATCTCATTGATGACTAGATAATTCAGAAGCTTTCTGAAGAGGAAGCAGAAGAAATGCTAGAAATGAAATAGAGGTAAATTCAATAGAAATATCAAGGTTTCAAATGATGTTATTTTCTATAAGTACAGGAAACCTGGATATATAAAGACGGATTGACCTAAACTCAAAGCCAATCCTAACAAGAAAAAGGTAGAGGAGAAACCTACTGTAAAAAGAGGAGAAAGAAGTTTCAAAAAGCTTTCTAGGCGGACTCAGCTTCAGATTCATCAGAGATTGAAAAAGAAGAGGAAGTCACTAATTTGTGCTTATTGGCTGACAGTCTTAATCACTCAGATCAAGAAGAGGTATGTGACTTAACTTATGATGAATTATTTGAAGTTTCTGAACACATGCATGATGCATATAGAAAAATGAAGAAAATGCATGATAGTCTAAGTCTAGAATTTGAAGAACTTAAAGAGGAACATGAAATCCTTAAGAAAGATCATGCTTTGATTGATAACAACCACATGAAATTACTTGATGAGTTTGATGACTTGAATAAAAATCATGAGAATTTAAAATCATCCTATGTAGAACTCGAGAAAGATTTTAAGAATTCTAAGGATGAATTTGAGAGCAAACTTTATAGAACCAATTATACAAATCAAATTTTGGAAGATATGAATTCATTTTATAAATTAACGATAAAAACTCTTGAGGATAATAGGATACCATCTAAACTTGATGATTTTACTAATCCTATTCTGTATCCTAAATTTATGCAATCTCTGAAAAGACATATGAATGTTAGAAGACTTAGGAATCCATTTCCTAAAGTAAAATGTAATCATTGTGAATTGTTTGGATATATAGCTCACACCTGTACTTCGAAGATAAAAACTAATTTGGTGTGGAAACTTAAGATGCATAAACCTAGACATATCATATATGCATCTGATTATAAATTGCTAAAAGGTGAACCCAAACTTATTTGGGTTCCAAGGTCTAACGTTTGATAATTTTGTAGGGACGCTCTCACATAAGACCTCGTGAGAGCATATGGTACCTGGACAGCAAATGTTCAAAGCACATGACAGGAGATACTGCTCAATTCATAACGCTGGAAGTTAGGTTGAGGCAAGGTTACACTTGGAGATAAAACCACAAGGAAGGTGGTTGGGATAGGTATGATTGGAAATTTAAAGAAATTTTTCATAGACAATGTATTATTAGTTGAAGGCTTAAAACATAATTTGTTAACTATAAGTCAGCTATGCGATAAAGGTTACTGTGTAAAATATTTTCCTACTAGCTACATATTAAGCCTAAATGGTAAAAATGTTTTGAATGGAAAAAGGGTAAACAATATTTTTATTCTAGATTTAAATTCCATTCAAACTCCTACTACTTTTTGTTCTAAAACTGTATCTGGTGATTCATGGCTTTGGCATAGAAGACTTTATCATTCTAGCATGAAAAACCGTAGGAGGATTACTCAAAAGAACTTAGTGAGAGGTATACCAAAACTAGACTTTACTAAGGACCACCTTTGTGATGCATGTCAATTAGGAAAATAGGTGAAGTCCTCTTTTCAGTCCAATAAGGATCTTAGAACAAATAAACCATTGGAGATTTTGCATACGGATCTTTTTGGACCAGTTGGAACTGTGAGTCTAGGAGGGAAGGTATACGGTTTTGTAAATTGTGGATGATTTCTAAAGATTTATATGTGTTAGATTTCTTTTTCATAAGAGTGAATCATTTGAGGAATTTAGAATTTTTTTGACTTAGATTCAAAGAAAACTAGGTTGTGAAATTATATCAATTCAAAGTGATCATGGAGGAGAATTTGAAAATGAAAAGTTTGAGGATTTTTGTAAAGAGAAAGGAATTGATCACAATTTTTCAGCATCTAGAAGCCCTCAGCAGAATGGGGTAGTCGAAAGGAAAAATAGAATATTAGTAGAAGCCGCCCAAGCAATGTTGGTAGAATACTCACTTCCAAAATATTTTTGGGCTAAGGCGGTTAGCACTGCATGCTATGTACTGAATAGGGTGAATGTGAGATCTTGTTTAAATAAAACATCCTATGAGTTGCTAAAAGGAAGAACACCTAATTTGTCTCATTTGCATGTTTTTGGTTACAAGGTGTTTATTCCTAACAATAAAAAATCTGCCTTAGGAAAATTTGATCTAAAATCAGATAAGGGAATTTTTGTTGGGTACTCAAGTGTTGGAAAATCTTTTAGAGTATTCAATAAAAGAACTTTGAGAATAGAGGAGACCACACATATTGTATTCGATGAATCAAGAAATTTGGAAAAGCCAAATATTATAGATGATGAGATTGAGAATAACTCCCAAAAGAATGAAAGAATAAATTTGGAAGAAAATTTGGAAGAAAATGTGGAAGAAAATTTGGAGATAAAAAACCCTTTGCCTAAAGATTTGAGATTTTCTAAAAACTACCCAAAAGAATTGATCATAGGTGAACCTAATTGAGGGTATAAGGACTAGGCGTGGATTAAATAAGGAAGTCAATCATTCAGCCTTCATTTCAACAATATAACCCACTAATATTGATCAAGCACTTTCTGATGAATTTTGGATATTGACCATGTAAGAAGAGTTGAATTAATTTGTAAGAAATAAAGTTTGGGAATTAACTACAAGGCCAAAAGATCAAAGTGTAGTTAGAACTAAGTGGGTATTCAAAAATAAAATGAATGACTCAGGAGTAGTCATTAGAAATAAGGCTAGATTAGTTGCAAAGGGGTATAATCAGATTGAAGGGATTGATTTTGAGGAAACATTTGCCCCTGTAGCTAGACTTGAGGCAATTAGGGTTTTGCTAGCCTTTGCTTATTTTAGAGGATTTAAATTATATCAAATAGATGTCTGTGGGTCTCTGAAAGGGTTCTACTTATGTGGTTCGAATGCAAAGGGTACGATCACACTATCCCATGGAACAAAATGGTCGTAGGCCTTTACACTTGACACAAACAAGCCAATGAAAAAGCAGATGAAGTTATACAAACGATTAGCCATGTAGGGTAACAGCTTTCACCTACCAACCTCGATGGATAATAATATATATAACCCAAAATTTCATGAAATTTCCCCTATTCGATACATCAACTCGAATAGGGTTTATTTGATTGTGGGGTTTTCCTACGGGCGCAAGCCCCCGTAGTTAATTACATCTTAGATCTCGGTCTAAGAAAACTCTCAATTAAGGATATTAGATTATCTTCTCGAATGGGTTTAGTGCAAAGGAATTTATAGGTTTTCCTATTCAAATGGGGAGATAGGCTCAATTTGGTCCAATAAGTCACACGTGGTTCAGTCATCATTTGGCCGATCTGAAGTAGAGGAAACTGGAGAAAAAGAGAGAGGCAACGCATCTCAAGCAAGCACGAGAGAAAGAGGGAGGTGGAGTCATCTAGGTGACGCGGATGGGTAGGATTTATAGCTTCCGAAAGAAAGGAAGGCTTACCCACTGATAAGGCGTATAGTGGTACACTCGTACCACTAGCCTTTAGACCTTAAATCTATAAAAGATGTAGTGTCGTACACACGACACTAACATCTACGACCTGGCTAATGCAATCCTGGACTTATCCCTTGCCTGAAAAAGGAAGCCAGTTAAAACCACCTAATCATATAAAAGCCATGTTATCCCGTCTGTATGAAAGATGGATGGGTAGTTTAGACAATGGAATTTGGGATCGACCACTAGAGAAAGTTCCTAAGTGATCCCACACTTATGAATGGTATTATGCTCCTACAACTAATGCAATTAAATTTTAATTTTAATTAGTTGCTAATGCAGATTATGCTAGTCAAAGTTTCCAAATCAGGAATGTATGAAATTTTAAAAAGGCTTATAAAATAATTTTTTAGAAAGACTAAACTTCCCCAGGTCTAGCACTTCATCCTCATAGGCCAGATTATCCAAACTCTACCCACAGGCGGAGAAGTTGTCTAAAAGAAGAGAGAATGCATGTATACGACCCCTGACGATTCCGGCAATTCCCTAAATTATTATGTTACTATGTGAGTTAATTCTTAAAATTTTATTAGTGATTATGAGTAAAAAAAGTTTTATCCTAAAAGAGCCTAACGGTCAGGCACAAGCACATGCAAGAAAGAAACCTATGAAAAGCATGTCATTTCTACTGCTCAAGCAAAGTAAAGAAAACACAGTAAAAACAAAGAAGCTCATGAAAAAGAGTGTCCATGGCAAGTGCCATATAATATTACATTACAAAGTACAGAAAAGTAATGGTGGCCGGGCTCCACCGACAACAACTCGGGAACGACGCAAATCTTAAAATAAGGCATTTGTATCTTCAATCTTCACTTGCACTTCCTTGATTCGTTTATGGATCATCTTCGTTCTTCTTTCTGACTCCTCTTAGTGAATCCTCCAAAAGGATGCTCCAATGAAAAAGAAAACCCGCTGTAGGAGTTTTCTTTTCCCTTTGGACTCCTATATATTTAAAATGCCTTATTTTAAATATTTTCACAAATATTTTTTTATTAAATACATTACATCAGTGAAAAGGGAAAATTTAGACTCTCCTGCAGGGGTTATCCTAAGTAGTTATAATCAAAATCAAAAAAACAATCGTCCAAGCAATTATATATAAGTGAAAATGCTGAAAAAACTAAATCACACTTGGCCATGCTCTGATTGTTGGGGGCTAAGTAGCTGAAGTAGGTACCTAAAGCAGTTATAACTGATTATTATTAATTTTAGCCCCCTTTAGCATTGTGTGAGCACGGCCATCTACAAGAAGATAATATTAGTATGAAAAAGCGTGCCTAACCTATGGGTATTTTAACGCTCACAACAATAATGCAGAAAGAAAGCTAGAAAAACATCACAGAAAGGCGTCACAGAAAAGCTAACACAAGTAGTAAAGCAAACAACACACATGTCACATGCTAGTCGCCACAACACAAAGATAGAAAAGAAAAGCATCGGCCTAACCTAAGACTAGTAGTCGTGTCCTAGCGAACCAGTCTAAGTATGTGTAGGCTGTGTGGTTTTGGTATGTCCTATATATAATAGTTTAGTTAGAGTTATTTGCATTTTTGTTTGTTGAAAGGGCAAAGGAGATTTTGGTTAAAGTTCAAATCTTAGTATTTTAAGATTGATTTTAAAGATTTTATTTTAAAATTTAATTGATTACCACCTTTGTTTCACACCAAGGCCGTGAGATTTATTTCACCCTCCTTGGACCTAACTTTATAGCCTCGTAGGTCTGGGTTACTCAGTGATAATTAACTTTGTTGGATTACTTCAGTTTGTTATGAAAAGAAAAAGAAAATGTAGATTAAGTATTTTATTAATCAAGTTTGTTGGTTGATTTTAAAGATTATTCTAAAGTTTGATATTTAGGAGTCTTTTATCCTAATGAATTTTAGCTTAGAATTTAGTTAGATTTGACTTAAGTTTAATATTTTAGATTCGTAATTTAATAATTATAAATATTAATTATAAGTTGATTAAGCATTAAGTGTTTTAATACATTTTAAGAATTAGACTGAGGTTGGTTGGTTGATTATTAATGATTAAAAAAAAGAAACTAAATCTAGGAAAGCATGTCACTAAGTTTTTGTTTTAATGTTTCTATCATATAGGGAGCATGCACCCTAAAACTATGTTTTCTATGACCCGGTCCTTAATTTTTGTCCTTAGATGTCACTAAAGTTGTAGGACTAAAAGCAATGTTGTTTTCTAACCCTTAAGACTTCTATACGTTTGTCAAAATGTTTTAGGGGTCTAATAAAATAAAAGCAATCCTAATTATAAATGAAGTTTCTACAAGGCTCTAAGGGTGGGAGGCGTGCAAACATCTAGGCCCCTAAAGGTTTTCTTAGCTTTAAAGAAAACTTACAGCACCGGGGGCTATGACCTGGTGGTTCTGCCCGTAGCACCCCTACCGGAATGGATAGGGACGACTGATGCTCGGATCTGGTCGTCCTTGCTCCCTCTCCAAATGTTCCAATGCTCCTTGTCCATTGCTTTCCAAAAGGTGCCTCGCAAGACATAGAAGAAATATATATTAGAGCATATTCTATAAGCAAATAATAATATGAATAAGTGAAAATGCAATAAGAAAAAGAACGTACCTCTTGTATACCGGTGGAGGCACTTGTGTTTTAGGTTCTCCTCTTTTTTGCAAGTGTCCAACATCACAGCATAATAGAAACGATAGGAAACAAAGTAAAGGCAAAGAGAAAGACAACTAAATGTAGTGAAAAAGAAAAAGAATGAAAATCAAACACAAAAGGGATGTAGGCATTATTGTTATTGGACACACTTCTTTGAAGTCAAGTGTACCCTAATGCAACATTTACAATGCCCTTTATTATTCCCACAATCCAAATAAGGCACTTGATACGTTTGAAACATCTACCCATAATATACTCTAAACAAAGCCCAAAACAACTAAGAGAAACAAATTCTTAGCATTAAATTTAAAATAAAACTCTCTTTTATTTTATATTTAACCAAAATCCTATATTTTTTAAAAGTTAACATTAAAGAGAGACAACTCAAATAAGTAAAGACTATCTTGTTTGAAAAAGACACTAAAAGCCTTCCAACACAAAGCCACCTAGAGTTTCAAATCCCAAAAATTCATCTTTTAGAAAATAAAAACTAAGAGAATCTAACTCAAATGAGAAAGCACTAATTATTCCCAAAAGACATTAAAGGACCCTACTACACAAGTCTAGTTATAAATTCCAAAGTGACTTGTAAGAACTTCTAAACTAAGTGCCACACAAAACCTTACAAAAAAAACATCTACCAATATCTTTTAACACAAAACCCTACAAAAACAACAAATAATCAAGTGCCTCTTTTTAATTTGGTGTGGGGTAGAAAACCACAAAGCTTTCCAACAAGAAAGTTGTATAGAACCTCTCGTTGTAAAGCCTTCATCATAAAACATTCACAAAAATTCATCGCAAAATCTCTCAACACAAATTGACTCACAAAACTTTCATAAAGCTTTCAACCATAAAACCATTCATAAATGTTCCGAAAGACATTTTATAAGATGACTAAGAATGCCCATCATTAAGAGAAAAGACATATAAATACTCTTAAGCATGCCACAAACCATTCCAAAATAAGATTAAGAAACCTTTCAATATAAACCAAACCATCTCGTATTCGAACAATTCATTTTCAATAATTGAAATTGTCATAAAACAAAATAGCATCTGAATCTACTAGCAAGCAAACCCAACTTTGAAACTCATGAAAGTTCTCTAACACCTCCCTAAATATTACTTTATAAAAGGCTTATGAATAGTCACTATTGTTCTTTTCCAAATCAAAGCACATAACAACTTTTGCTAAAAAAAAAAGAGTATAGGAAAGTTATTTAAATTTTCTCATGCAGGAATATAGAATGCAACAAAGTATGGAAAAGCCTTCAATTGAGATTCATAATGCCAAAATCATTCTCGAGGCACCAACACTTTCCTACATATACCACACTTACATGAATAGAATTAAAATTCACAAAGCTTTTCTTTTTTTCATATTGAGTGAGCATTAATAAGGCGCAATTATATAATAAATCTCCCACTTGCTTACGGTGCTAAGGATGCCAATATATCATTTTAACATAGCTTGGAACACCAAAAACAGTAGAAAGCTTTCACATAATTTACTCTGGAAGCTTAAAATAGTGAAAACTGCATGTATCTCGCTACCAAAACAATCCGGAAGCTCAAAACAGTGAAAAAAAATGCATGTATCTCACTCCCAAAATAATCTGGAATCTTAAAACAGTGAAAAACTGCATGTATCTTGCTCCCAAAATAATCCGGAAGCTCAAAACAGTGAAAAAAACTGCAAGTATCTCGCTCCCAAAACAATCCGGAAGCTCAAAATAGTGATAAACTACAACTATTCTATGGCCAAGACAATGTGGAAGCTTAAAACGATAGAAAAACTGCACTTAGTCATTCTCAAAATACCTCGAAACATTAAAAACAGTAAAAAAAAAAAACTACATACTAGTTATTCCCAAATCAATTTGGAGCCCAAAAAAAAAAAAAATTCTGCATGTGACTTGCTCCCAAAGTAGTTTAGAACATCAAAACAACAAAATTCTGCACATAGCCAAAGAATGACGAGGCTTTCTCTTTTTTTTAAAAAAAAAACAACCACATAGCATGATATAACTCATCCAAAAAAAAAGATCTTCTACAAGTTCTATGTATAGCCAATATCTCTAACAAACGGGGACACCACATTCTCATAAATTTCAAACTAGAGGAGATATATTAAAATTTGAAGATGAATAATAGTGCCTTATCACGCACCATACCTCCTCATTATCAAAAAATATGCTTCAAAACTTACTTAACTTACTTCAATCTAACTTTAAGCCATATGCAAACGATATAAAGAAAAGAGGCACGACTCATCGCTAAAAGGCTCAAAAGATTTTTATAAAATAAAACTCCATTAATATACGCTCATATATGCATGATTCAACTTAATGCATGTACCAAGCAAAACAACCATGACTTCTCTTTGGGATATTATCACAAACATCTTGTCTACACCTTACAAAGTCAACCACGATTAACAACAACTATTATCAAATTTTAAAAAGAATCAGAGCATCACTTGATACCCAAATGAATACGATGAAACCAAACAATAAGAGATGATAAGGAATGGCCTTGCCAAGCCGTTTCTAACATAAATCAAACCATTTCCATTTCATATTGATGAAGAGGCATTAGTTGCGTAAGGCGAAGAAAGGAGAATAAACAATAGAAAAAAAGAGGCAAGGGGAAGAAGAAAAAAAAGGAGAAGGGGAAAAGGAAGAATACTCACAGCGAGGGGTTCGGTTTTGGAGAGAACGGTGTCGGGCAAGCTGGGCGACGGGATCGGGTTCAGAAGTCGGACGGGTCTCGGGCTCGGCTTCGGATGGGAGCAAGGCTTCCGCCTTGACTGGAGTTCGCGGACGCAGAAGGGGCTTCAGCCCGTCTCCGGCTCCTAACGTCGGTTCGGGACAGAGAAAATGAGAGAGGAAGGAGCGGGAGAAGGCCTTTTGGCTCATTGGGGTCGTGCGAATAGAGTAGGCGAAAGCAGGAGCAGGTTAGAGCAAGAGAGGGAGCTGGAGGGTGAGGCGCTGCCTGTTGGTTGGGTCCGAACGGGAGAGAGATGGAGATGGGAGGGGGAATGTTGCCTGAGATATCCTGAACAGAGAGAGAGAGAGAGAGAGAGAGAGAGAGAGAGAGAGAGCTAGGTGAGAGAGCGAGAAGGAGAATGCCCAAGCCCGGAGCTCTCGTTTTGGGAAAATTAAATCCATTGCTGAAGGTGGAAGCCCGCGCATCCATCATCCCTCACTCCAGCCTCTAAAAACTTCCTAAAATAACTCTGCTCACTGCTCGATTCCTGCCCAAGCCACAGAGGATCACCTGAGATGCGAGATTTTGGCTGAAAAGATGATTTTATGTAATCGCCACCCTCGATGCAATTACCGAATTTAGAAGATAAATTCAAAACGTATATAAAGTCATAAGGCATTTAAGTTGGATCAAATTGAGCTAAATTAACTTAGATTTTGCTAAGATTGGCTTAGACTCGAGTCTGAATTTGACTCGATTCAAGTCAATTCGGACTCAAGCCGACGCGACGAACTCGATCGCACAAAATTGAGTCCGGAATAACAATCAATTTAAATCAAAATAGGGCACGACGCTATCAAAACAAATTAATTGAGTCTGATCAAACACAGTCGGGTCTGATCTGGCTCGGGTCGAGTCGATTCGACCTCAAATTGGATCTGACGGGTGCTAATCGAGTCGATCGAAGGTGTTTAAGGGGACTCGAGCGAAAATTGAGGTCAATAATGTCAAAAGTGCCTTTTTAAATGGGGTAATTCAAGAGGATGTGTTTGTAGAATAACCTCCAGGCTTTTAAAATTCTAAGTACCCAAATCATGTTTCAAGTTGTAAAAGGCATTATATAGATTGAAACAGGCACCTACGGCTTGGTATGAGAGGTTGAGCACCTTCCTACTTGAAAGATCATTTGAAAAAGGAAATGTGGATACAACTCTCTTTTTAAAGAAATGTTGAAAGGATATACTCATTATTCAAATTTATGTGGATAATATCATTTTTAGATCTTCAAATAAAAATCTTTGTGATGATTTTTCTAAAACAATGAGTAGTGAATTTGAGATGAGTCTAATGGAGATTTAAGTTATTTTTTATGTTTTAGCATTAAGCAAATTGAGGAAGGAACATTTCTAACTCAATCAAAGTATTATAAGGACATCCTCAAAAAGTATGAAATGGATAATGGTAAACCTGTAAGTACACCAATGAGTTCCTCAGTTCAGTTGGATAAGGACCCTAAGGGAAAATCTGTTGATCAAAAAAATTTAGAGAAATAATTGGATCTTTACTTTACTTGACTGCTAGCCGGCCTGATATCATGTTTAGTGTTTGCTTATGTGCTATATTTCAATCAGATCCAAAAGAATCACATTTGATAGCAGTGAAAAGGATTTTAAGATATCTGTTAGGAACTTAGAAGTTAGGAATTTAGTATCCTAAATTTAGCTCTTCATTTGAAATAATTGGTTATTCAGATTCTGACTTTACAGAATGTAGGGTGGATAGGAAAAGCACTTCTGGAACATGTCAATTCAATAAAAATTCTTTAGTCTCTTGGTCCAGTAGAAAACAAAATTCAGTAGCCCTATCTACTGCAGAAGCTGAATATATTGCATTAGGAAGTTGTGTGGCACAAGTAATTTGGTTGAAACAACAGTTGATTGATTTAAGATTGTCTATAGGTACTGTTCCAATTTATTGTGATAACACTAGTGCTATTTGCATTTCTAAATATCCTACTCAACATTCAAGAACCAAACACATAGACATAAGGCATCATTTCACAAGGGATCATGTATCCAAGGGAGAAATTGAACTCATTCATGTTACAAGTGAAAATCAACTTGCAGAAATTTTAACAAAACCTTTAGCCTTTGATATTTTCAATGCATTAAGAACAAGGCTTGGTGTGATTGATCTAAATGCTTAAATAAAAATGTTCTTGCAACATTGATGTTTGTTTATTAATTAAATGTTTTTTTATGTGTTTTATAATTTTTTTTTGTGTGATTTTTTTTCCTTTTAGAGTCTGTGCTTCTTTATTTTTTTGGGTATCTATTTTGTTTTGCTTTTGAATTATATTTTTTGTTTGAGTGCAAAAAAAAAATATTTAAGTCATCATCATCCGGGACGAAATCGTTTCGTACGGGACGATTTGTGTAGTATGAAAAACTGTGGGATTTTGAACAATTTTAAGTGCAGCTTTAATGTACTTCGTCTGTACGATCGTCACAATCATCCAGGATGAAATATTTTTCAAATGACGGGATGAATGAATGGAACAGTTGAATGGATAAGACAATTTTTTATATGAACTTCGTCTTTACGAACCTTTGGTTCGTCTGGACGAACACATGTCAATTCGATGTAGGGGACAATTTCAATTGTCATTAAAATGATGTAAGTTCTGATCGTCCCAGGATGAACACGTGTTCGTCTGTACGATTAGACTGGTCAAAAGAAATATTTTCATACAGGACGATCGAGAATTTTCGTACGGGAAGAAAAGTTTTTGTCTGGTATGAACATGTCATTTTGAATATATAGGCAGGCTTTTTTAACTCAATAGTCACACGCTAAACATCACTTTCAACTCCTTTCTTACTCTAGATCACTTTCAAATGGCCAGTTCAAGCAAGCGTCAAAAGGTCTTAGTCAAGAAGCCTCATAGGAATTCGTCCGAAAACTTTTTTGTCCAAAGCAAATGAGGATTCTTTTCCTAGATTTGCTTCTACCAAAATCACTCCATTTCAAATTTTTATTCAAGAAGATATTAACTTTAAGGTAATGCATTTATTTGCTTTGATTTAGTTTCAATTTATCCTTACTCTGGTCCACCTCTATAACAAAGAAACCTTCCATTATTTTCTAGTTAATATGTCCTTCAATTCTGACCACTCTATGATTCGCTCCTTTGTTTTCAAACAAAAAGTTGAAATCACTAAACACGACTTAGGAGCTTTTCTACATTTAAGAACTAAGGGGAGTAGAGCCCATACCTTAATCACCAATGATACATATAAATGGTATGAAATCAATAGGGTGATTAGAGGAAATGGTTTAACTGAGCATGTGGCTAGGGTATCTGGTCTTGTCCGTAATGCTCGCATCATCCAGGATGTTCTTAGAACAAGGAGGAATCAGGAAAAGCACATGTCATCAGAGATACAGAAGAAGAGCCTGAAGGTGTACCTGCTCCTACAAATGAACCAAATTATCAAAATTTGGTTCAAAGATTTGTTCAGTTAGAGACTCATTTTGATCGCCTTGATCAAATTGAGACTCATTTACAGCATCAGGCTACTCAATATCAACATGACATGGGCTATATGAAGGAGCAAATGAATGATATTAGTACCAATGTACTTATGATGAGTACATATATTAACCTCTTTGGTGGTGCTCCTCCTCCTCCAAATCAGGGACCGTCCGAGTAATTGTTGCACTTTTTATTTTGTGTTTGTGTTGTTATGGTTTATGTGTTAGTTGTTATTTTGTTATATCTCTTTGGATGGATTTTTAGATGTATTTTCTATTTTTTTTTTCTAGATTGTGTGTATTGATATCGATTGCAGTGACTGTAATATCTTTTTGATATCAATATAAGTAAACATGTCTTGTCTTTATCTTGTTTCTAAAATGTGTGTTTAACTATGAAAATTTTTTGATTTTATTTTCTTTTCAGTGCTATAATTCTTAAAATGCAAATTAAAATCATACTCATTAGAAAATCTAATTTTTCTAAATTTAAGTTTAGCTTATAACTTAATAATAATTAAGATTGTCAAATTTCATGTCTCTTGTTTAGACTACATTAATTTATTATTGCAATTCTGATGTTTTTCTTATTTTGTATTTCACTCTTCAATTAATATTTATGCACTTAGATTAATTTGAAAACTTTGATTAATGACTTTGGAAAGAATACAATTACTCTTGACAAATGTACAAATGTACAAAAATCAAAATGAATGCACAATGGTTCACAATGTGAAAAAGATGCACAAAATAAGCCCAATAAATGCAAATATGCACAAAAGTGTGTCACAAATTTGAAAAAGATGCGCAAAGCGCCACTTGTGGTAGTTATTTCTTTCCATACTCTTTTAATCTTCTCATTCAAATTGATCTTGTGTTCATTCATGTATATTGAATTTTGAAATATACAATTTTTCTTTTCATCCTCTTTGTAATATGTCTCTATCTAAATGACTAAATTGAATCATGTTGTCTGATAAATTTTTTTATTATCTAAGTTATGTCTCTTCTTGAATTCTATGAATTATTATGATTTGTCAAATGTACTAATTTTATTTGCATAACTTTATTATAATCACTTTTAAGAATGAATAATCAAATGATTTTTATATGTCTGCTTGCATTTCAAGTTCTTTTTTCTTCTTCACTTTTTGCTGTTGTCAAAAAGGGGGAGAAATAATTGTTTGTTGTGATCGTGTCATTTGGTTTTGTCTATTTTGTCTTGTTTTTTGTTTTGTTCATTGTTTTGTTCGTTATTGGGTGTTTTTGAGATTTTTTAAAATTAAAAATTTTTGTGTTCAATGACCCCTTATTTTCAGTTACTCATTAATTCAGGGGGAGTTTAGGAGATTTTTAGAATTTGAAATTTGACAAACAATAATTATTTTGCCATCATCAAAAAGGGGGAGATTATTAAGAGAATTGTTATTTGCATATGTTACATTCTTTCAACTTGTATAGTTTTGATAATTTCAAATATTATTATTTTATGTGCAATTATTTCCTAACACTTTTTGGAAGAATTGTTTTTGCTCTTGTGTGTACTACCATTTCAGAAAAATTGAACACCAAACTATGAAGACTTCAAATCAAATTCAGCATACAATTCTTCACAAATTGAAGCTTTAAATCGTTCTTTGAATTGAGAGGGAGTGATTGTAATTGAGTGAATAAAAATAAACACACACACACACTTACTTAAGGAGATCTTACAAATTTGTACTGATCGTACAGGACAAACATAGTTCGTACGGGATGATCAGGTCAGTTTCTCCCTGAAAGAGCAATGGAACGAACAGGAGTTGGAGGAAATTTTTCTAAGTCCTAATCGTCCCGGACGAAATTATTTTTGTCCCAGGATGAAATAGGCTCTATAAAAATTTCGTTCAGACAAAATCTATAATCGTGGCAGGATGATTTTTTCTTTGTAAAAATTTTGTCCAGACGAAATTCAAATCATCCCAGGACGAATTCTTCTCTGTAAAACTTTCATTCAAATGAAGATCATTATCGTGTAGGAAAAGTTGCTCTCTGTAAAAATTTTGTCCGGATGAAGTCCTGTTCGTCCCAGGACGATGTGAACCGACTTACCAAAATTGGTTACGTCCATGCAGTTATTTGGAATCGACCTATGGTATAACGGATCGTACCGGACGAACCTAGTTTGTACGGGATGATGATCGTGTACGAACATAGTTCGTACCAATATACATAAGGACCGTTTTCGACACTTTAGGTAAAATCGTCCAGAACGATCCACGATCATACGAGACGATTCATTTCGTGTTGACTTGAAACATTTACAGTTTTGGATGGTTGTTCTTGTCTTTCCTATACATAGTCCAATTTAGACTGCCACCCAATCTTTTTGCCATTTGATCTTTATGTCTATTGAAAGAAGAGTCAAGGAGAGAGTGTAAGAGAGCATTAAAAGGAGGATTCCTACTACTAGAGCATGAAGGCTTTGCTTTGTGTTCAAAGGTAAGAATCTCTACATATGATTTGGGATTACTTCACTGTTTTCTTTCTTCCTTCTAGAATTCTTATGAGAAGATCAGTCAAGGAGATCCGGTTCTCTGTCGACACTTGGAGAGTGTGAACAGCTGCGGGTTCTCTACCCACACTAGGAGAGTGTGAAAGGATGAAGGGTTCTCTGCCCACACTAGGAGAGTGTGAAAGGACGGACGGTTCTCTACCAACACTGGGGATAAGTGTAAAAGGACGACGGTTCTCTGCCGCACCGGGTAGTGGTGAAAAGAGTGTTTGTAAAGGTTTCTTCGCCTTGCTATGGGTGCAAAAGGAGAGACACTATTTGTATTAGTGCAATACTCGGAGGGTGCCTCCGGGGAGTGGATATAGGTTTGGTTTAGACCGAACCACTATAAATCTTGTGTCTTTTATTTTTATTGCTTTTTATTTTCCGCATTTTATTTTTGTTCCAAAAATTGTGGTTGAAAAACTTTTACTAAAAATTCATTAAAGTTTATTTTCGGTTCAACATACTCAAGAGGGATAATTTTTAAAAAAAAAATACCAATTCACCCCCCCCCCCTCCTTTGGATAGCCTTGGGACATAAGCTTAGGTTTAACAACCTAATTCATAGTGAACGAATCTCAACAACAATTGAGTATGAAGTTGATAAACTCTTAGAGGTGGGGTTTATACTAGAAGTGCACTCTCCTACCTGGTTAGCAAATTTCATTATGGTATAAAAAGCTAGCAAAGTTTAGAAAATGTGCTTAAACTATATTGACCTTAACAAAGCCTACCTGAAGGATAATTTTTTGCTTAATGCTATTGGCCAATCAGTCGATACCATGTCTGGACATCAAATGCTGAGCTTCATGGATACCTACTCTAATTGCAATAAAATAAATATGGAGCACATATAAGAGGAAGCAATAATTTTTCAAATAGATAAAGGGTTATAATGTTATATAGTCATGACATTCTCAAAAATGTTAGAGCCACATATAAGTGCTTCATGAATAAGGTTTCTAAAGACCTTCTTGAGTACAATATGGAAGTAATGTTGATGATATGTTAGTAAAAAGACTAAAAAAATCTTAATATATCTCTAACTTGGAATAATACTACCACATGCTATGATGCTATAATAACCCAACCAAGTGAGATTTTCGAGTCACCTCAAGAAAATTATTGGGGTTCATTGTGACCCACCGTGTTATTGAGGCTACTCTTGAAAAAATTAAGGAATTAAGTGATATGGTGCTCCCAAGAAATATCAAGAAAGTCCAGAGACTAAATGGAAGGCTTATAGTGCTATCTTATTTCATAGCTAACTCAAATGCTCTTAGCTTTAGATTTCAATGGATTGATGATTGCTAAGATACATTTGAACATGTACGAAAGTATTTGACATCACCTCCACTATTTTAAAAACTAATAAATAGAGAGAAGTTGTACTCATATTTAGCTATTTTACCTATGCTTTCATCTCAGCCATAATTTGAGATGAGAATATTGTGTAATATCCTATCTATTATGTTACTAAAATCTTACCTGAAACAGAGGGGCATTATCCACATGTAAATTAAAGAGCTTTGACATTAGTTAATATGCTAGAAAACTACACCCATACTTTTTTGCCCATATAATTGAGGTTTATTCGAATTTGTAGTTGGAAAGCATCCTATAAAACTAAAGTATCTAGTAGATTAAATAAATGGTAGGTGGATCTATAAGAATTTCATATCTAGTACCTGCCGATGCCCAACATCAAGTCGCAAAAACTTGCATATTTTGTGTTCAAGTGCACCATCCCCTTCTCTAATGATCCATTAACTACTTCTTTTTCTTTCAAGTATCGAACATTATATATTGATGGAGCTTCTTGGAGTGCTAGCACCAAAGAAGGAATTTTGTTAATCTCCCCACAGTAAGTTACCATTGAATATGGCTCAAACTAAGGTTCCCTGTAACAACAACACTACCAAGTATGAGGCCCTTATAGCCAGGTTGAGGATGGTTATATAATGTGAAGTATATAACTTGGTGATTCACAATGCTTCATAATTATTTACCTCTCAGGTAGAGGGATACTTTCACGCCTATAACCCATAATTATCCCATTACTAGAAGATAGTGAAGTCACTTCTGGCCCATATTAGAAAATATCAAATCATCCATGTCCTTTGGGATCAGAATGCACAAGCAGATTCTCTCTACAAACTCACTACAAGATTAACTAGTGACATCTACAAAAGAAAGTCTATCATTGATATTCACTTTCTGAGTAACCCAGGCCCGTTGGTTATATAGTCGATCTACAAACCAAGAGAGGCTTCTTGGATAGATCCCATCATATCCTTCTTACAATATGGTGTACTTCCTGAAGATCCAATAACTTTAATATGACTAGGAGGCAGGTAGTAAACATCACTATTACTGGGGGAGAGTTATTAAAACAAGCCTTCACGGGATCATACCTTAAGTGTCTCTCACCTTTTGAAGCTGATTATAAACTTTAAAGAAATTTATTCAAGTATATGTGAATAGAAATAACTACCAACAGCATTCTAATCTTAGAAGTGCAATAATTACAAACTACATTCTAATCTTACTCATTTGCCAACCACAAAACTTTCATCATTATAAAGCCCTGGCCTTTACCCAATGGGGAAATTATATAATGGAACCATTTTCCATAGCTATCGGACAACAAAAATTCATCATCCTATCTATGAATTACATTACCAAATGGGTAAAGGCTGAACCTTTAGCAAAAAATTAAGGTAGCCAATGCTAAACAATTCCTATAGAAGAATATAATATATCATTTTGTTATTATTGCAAAGATCATCACCAATAATGAAACTTAATTCACTGAAAAGATCTTTACAATATTTGGTAAAGATCTCCATATTCAACTGGTGTATATGGTTGTGGCCAATCCATAAGCGAACAGACAGACAGAGATCATAAATTTAACTATACAAAAAGAATTGAATATGCATCTAGGGAAGGTGAGGGGGTAATAGGCTAATGAACTCCCAAATGTCCTGGCTTATTATACTACTACCAAAACTCGAGTAGGGGAAACCTCAAATAATTTCTTCTTTGGTGTAGAAGCTATCACTCCATTTGATATTGCAGTCCGAAGCCATAGAGTCAAACTTTTGACTTCATTCGAAGGTTGAAACCTCAATTTATCTTGATTCGATGTCTTGTTCTGCGTAGTATTAAGGTAGCAGAAAAGGGACCTCAATGTAATAAACTCTTTACCCTTTGGTAACATCCCTACTTGGTGGCAGACATGATCAACCAAGGGACTTTCAAGTTGAAGGATACCGAGGGAAAAAATACTAGCTTGAAATTGGAATATAAGGAATCTTAGTATGTGCTATCAGTAGATGATAATAATAATACTTATTTTAGAAGTTGTAAATCTTCTATAATAAGTATTATATATCCCCAATATTGTCTAAGTTGATTGTAACCTTTATATTCCAAAATTATATCATGGAACTTTAATATTATTTAATACAATGGAACTTCATTGGCTTGTTTATTTAAAATGTGTTCTTCTTTAAATATGATTGTAATAAAAACTTTCACATGTTATGAACTCTTAAAATCCTTGAATCAAGAAATATGTAATCATTATTGCATCTCAATCACTGGATGACCAATTCAAGGGTAATTCGATCCAACCTCTTCTTTACATGTTAAAATGCATCTAATAATGCTTTGACTAGCAACCATGGATAGGTCAAACATCTTAGCTGAGTGTCAGTTAAATCTAAAAATCCTTGAATCAAAAAATACATAATTTTGATTGCATCTCAATGACTAGATAATCTATGACAAGGTGATTCAATATGACCAGTTCAATGCATGTTAAATGTCAAGCAATGACCAGCAACCTTAGATAGGTCAAGCACCCTAGGTAGATATCAATCAAATCTTCTTAGGCTAAGTGAGTTCACTAAAATTGTATTCACCATCATACCTAATATAAAATAAAAATCATCAACAACTCTTTACTTTATCATAAAAGATCACATAAACTATATATAAACACAAATGTTTAATATTTATAATAATCACAAAGAATGATAAAGTGATACAACTAGTAGTAGTAAAGAAACACTAAACAATCTCAACAACTTCATCATCACTAGTAAAGACTTTCCAAAGCCTGCTTTAAATATCATCATCTTCACCTAAATTTGAAGGGAGATCATTGGAAGCCTGAATAGGTGTCAACCTTTCAGCCCCAAGTTTTGTGCTATACTGGGCAAACTCCTTTCCAAAAACTTTAAATAAAGCCTTCTTCAATAAATTGCTACTCTATAGCATATATATAATTGTATTCCTCCTAAATGTGATCCAAATTATGTTTTTAAATGCTATAGATTTCTAGAAATCTTCTATGGCTTTTGGAGAACCTAATCCATATTGGGCCTTTGATAGAGCAAACTCTAAATTCTCTTATTCTCATCTTCAAGAGATGTTATCTTCTTTTAAGAAATATACTGATCCATCAGATACTGGTGATCAATGCTTATGCATCCACCATATTATTATTCAGTCGATCTATCAACTGATTCTACAAAAAAAAAGTAAAAGTCACCATGATATCCAAGTTAGCTCTGCACTCGGCTAACTATTCTTCCACAACCTTTATCTCCTTGGTCTTGAGGTTATACTTTTGCTTGTGCTCTCTTTAAGGATATTTGATCTTCTCAAATTCATTGTTCCATTCATTCAATTATTAAGTAAGCTCAAACTCAAGATTCATACACCGCAGTAACTGAAATAATGAGATGATATTTGTAAGAGGCAATCCTAATAGATGCAAAAAAGGAAGAAAAATGACATGACTACTCACCAAGTCATCAACTCGATGATGTCTGATAAACTGGTGATTTAACACATCCTTTAGAATATGAAACTTGGTAAGGAAGGAATTGAGGGGAACTTTACTGGTGCCCACTAAAATCTTTTCAAATTTCTTCTTCTTGGACAAAGCTTAAGGATCATTACCCTATTCTAGTCCCTTAAGAGAAACCTTTGAAGCTAGGGCAGGTGGCTCATGAACTTTCATTGACTTATTCAACATCATTATGTTAGACTTCCCAGCTTGAACGGACAACCTAACTTTCAATAGAATTTCTTCTTTTATATATATATATATATATATAAAGTATGGTACCTCATATAGAAGATTTTCAACATTTGGAACATTAAGCATCCTCATTATATCTTCTGCTCCAATATACAGAGGAACGAGCAAATCCTTTATCATCCCCTACTCTAAAAGACCCTGATCATTTTCTACAAACAAAAAATGTAATGGCCCAGCTCTTCATTGGATCACTAATACGAATGTTCAATCATTTGGATATGAATGTGATACAACCCTATGCATTGCAAGTAAATTGGTTGATCCGAGAAAGGCATTCAAGCATCAAAATTTTCCATCTATCTCTAAAGAAAGTGATAAATCCCATTATGACCAACATGGCTCTATATGAAAACTAAGATAGACTTACTCTATCAATCGCTGAAATATTGATCAACTCCAGAGGAGGTGGAAATTATATCCCACTTGAAAATTGATCTCGTAGATTTTCAAATATAATACAGGAGGAAGGCATGCTCGATCAAAACATTTAGTAGACATCACTATGAGACCATTAGGAAAATTGAACTTCTTATGTAAAATAATTTAAGAAATTATCAATAACGGTGGACACCACATCATCAACCTTGGACACATTATAGGATCTCTTCTCATTGCCATTCTTTGTAGTAGGATTAAATTTTATTAAAAAAAATTTATTGAAAAAAAATTATTATTTTAATATTATTATTGCATTATAATTTTATTAAAAAAAGGTCTCATAAAATATTTGATTAAACAATAATAATAATAATAATTTGAGCCCAAGTGGGTCCAAATCAATGGCTCGAACAATGTTCAGATGGTTTAAAGTATAAATTGCATGATTAAATGATTTTCAAATGTGTCATATTTATAGGCGAATCAAGCAGCTCGACGAGATGAGTCAAATTAGCCCAAGATCATTAAATTCCAACATTATTATAGTACATAAATGCTCAAAAAAAAAGTTTATGATTTAGAAAATTAATATTGACCATCTATTCAAAACACTTCCAACATTTCCTAGATATTCCTTTTATTTATTAATCATTCCACTATCCAAAAACTATAAATAAACCCTCATTCATCACAAAAGGGGAAGAGAAAAAAAAAATAAGAGGATGAAGGAAGAGAAATCTGAAATCCCTCTTGCCACAAAGGTCCTCCTCGACCACCGTTGGAGCACAATTGGACCACTAACCATCACTATTGACCACCACAGGACCGCAAGCCTTCATCAAACTTCTGCCCAGCTACCAACCATCATCGGACTTTTGCCTTGCCACCGGTCATTGCCAGACTTTTGTATGGCCACCGAAAGTCATCAAACTTCCTCTTGGACAACGACCATGATTGTACTGCTATCCGGCCATTAACAATCGCTAAACATTCACCTAGCCACTGACTAATGCCTGTCTTTTGTATAGTCACTAAAGATTGTTAGACTTCAGTCAAGCCACCACCCATTGTCGGACTTCCTCCTAACTCTTCCTATTATTGTAATTTCAATGTCTTTAATTTAAAGGATGGTTCAAGCTTTGTAATATATTCAAATACTAGTAGAATGATTTCAACTGGGTATGGACCCATGGTTTTTCCCCTTTTTATGATTTTTATTTAAAAAATCTTGTCTTTTTGAATTCCCTATTTATGTGATATATATATATATATATATATATATATATATATATATATATATATATATATATATATATATATATATATATATATATATATAATGTTGAGTCAAAATATTCTATCTTTATTAATGTTGAGTCAAAATATTCTATCTTTATTATCGCATACATTTTGGCCCAAAACAGTATTTATAATGTAAAGGGGAGTATACATCTTTAATTTTTCACAATAATTTCAAATTTTTAAAGGATTCATTGGATCTGATGAATGAACCAAAAAATTTAAAATTAATTAAAATATGGTAATATGGAAAGAAGAATCCAATTTAATTTTCATTAAAAAACGAATTTGAAATGAATTCATGTTGCCAGAAGTATATATTAGTGAATCATTGAAATTCTATGAAAAAATTTTAAAAAAAATAAAAATGAAAAGAAATTTAGGTGAATGCTCATATTTTCAAGTTAAAATCTATGAGGATCATATCTTCTAATATTCGTTGTGCTAATACTACAAATGATTAAGGACATGTTTGATGGCCCAATTTTGAACAATCCAAGATCATTATGATTGAAGCATCATTGATTGAACATCATTAATTCCCTTCCAAGGAGGAAAAAAATATGTCAAGAGGGAAATTGAGTTAGAAGGAATTTTATGCTTACTAGATTATTATAGTTAAGAAACACCAACGTGAAACACTACCCATAGAGCAAGTTAGCTGGAGCTAGCGTAGTTAAGACTATTTCCACTTCCAATGATCCAATCGCGCCACTTTTGGCTATTTCAAACTACTTCATCCATCTTAAACTAACGAATCATCTCTTACCTATACATTGCTCATATATGTAAACGAGAGAGGATAAATAAAGTAACATACACATGCAAGATTTTATCAGCTTCTCTTCTATTTTCACTATTTTATTGAAACCATTATACATGACAAAGGTTTTTCATGTTATTAGAGCTTACTTAAGCCCCATGGCTCCAACTATTCCTCTGTACACATTCTGAAAGTACATAGTATGACCTCATAATACTCAACAAGTGGTTATTCTGATGTGATTCTTCTTCTTGGATGACCTCAATCCCCCCTCTACTTAAGTTTTTAATGTCTACCATTAAAAATGCCATCACAATCTAACTTATAACAAAGAATCACCTGATGGGGCACTTGCTAGTGCTAAAGGTGTTTTGTGTCAATAGATTCGAAGTATACCTTGATGGCACAGTTCATTGGACTCCTCATCAAATAACAAATGTAACAGGAGAAATCCATATCAATCCACAGTACTCTACCAAGATATTGATTGATCAAAACCTTGTGGCTACCTTGTTCTCCACTATTTCTACTTCCTTATTGTGATATATTCTAAATCTGAATTATTATGCTAAAATCAAGCAAATTATAGATTAGTGACTCCAATATACAAACCACTCTAATATCATTCAGCTGAAGAATGAGGTGCATTTACATGTACAATAGTATTTTTAAGACATTAAGCTCAAGGTTGATTTAATAAATGTCATTTGATGTATCATCAACCCTAAAGACATTATTTTATATACACTAAATGGGCTACCCTCATCATATTAGTCAATCAAAATAATGATTTAAACAAATTTCCTACCTATTTATTTAGACGACTCTTATTCCCTACTATGTAGTGAATAAATGAATACTATGAGTGAAGCTGTTCTAAAACTTAGATCTATCCAAATTTTTGATTTTGTTGTTGCTCTCACTAATTGATGTGGTCAGGGTGGATGTCACCCATTTCTACACACCAATAGGTGTTGATCAACTAGCTTAGCTTCTCGTAGAAGGGTAGGTCATTTTGTCCTTAGGTGGAATGTCAAATTTGTGGCAAACTAGGCCCCTCAGTTGCAAAGTGTTATCACCACACTAATTTGTCTTATAACAGCAATCCCTCCCCTGCCTTAGTAGCTGAATCCACCGACTGCTCTTCTTAGTTAAACAATTTGATCCTTGATTATGGACCAACATCTAATTTAATAAATGACTCCACTTGTTTAATGTCATTACAACTCTACACAAGATCATAATGGATATAGAATCTTTATCATTCTATTTCCTTTCATCTAATGGATATAATATCAAGGATCTGAAGATCGATTAGGTTATTCTTTCAGGTCCTTGTTGTGATAGTTTTTCTCTCGTCTTTGTGCTTCATTCAACATCTTAAGTATCTCGTGCTACTGCAACACTCGTATCCACCACAAAATCTTTCAACCTTGTGTATTATCTTCTCGGTCACCCTCATCAAGCAGTTTTATCTATCATAGCTTGTTCCATCTTTAAGTATTTCTAAATCAAGTTATATTTTTCAATTTTGTCAAGTTGCTAAGATTCCTAGGTTACCTTTCTCTGCCTCTACTACTAAATGTAATTCTCCATTTGAACTAGTTGTATCTTATGTATGGGTTCCTTTCCCCTTTTCATCTCTTAAAGTATATCGTTACTATGTGCTGTTTTTTTAAGCGTATTTTTTTTACTTTGGTTTACCACATGTTACATCAATCAAACACATTTTAAAAATTTCTTTCATTTCATGCTATGGTGGAAAAATAATTTATGAATCCATTTTACATTTTCATTCTGAATGTGGTGGTGAGTATTCCAACAGGTCTTTCAAACATTTCTTGGCTTCTGTTAGAATTATTTAACAATTTAGTTGCTTTTTTCACCAAAATTGAATGGTTTAGTAGAACAAAAAAAAAGGCACATAATAGAAATAGCTCGTACTCTCCTTCCACAAGCCAACCTACCACTTTCCTTCTAGGTTCATGCTATTCTTAATTCCACTAACCTTATCAATCGACTTCCATTGTAATAATGTTTCAACCATATCTCTTGCTCATAATCCTTTATTCCATGCTTGTACTAAACATATAGAGGTGGATTATCATTTTATTCGAAATTGTATTATAAATGAAGCAATCACGTTCATCACATCAATTCCTAGGATCAGATTGTAGATATCATCACCATTGTGCTGTCCAAAATAATAATTCTCTTTTTTGAGACAAGCTAACAATCTCTCCTCTCCCATGTGGGCTCCAAAAATTCAGCCCCGGCCCTGCCTGCACTGATGTTCTTTTTCTTTTGGCGAGGGAGTTTTAACGGAATAAGTTCCGAGGAAAATTTTGGAAGGCAGATGGGTTTGAAGATAAGACACTACCCAGAGATTTCGCCCTCATTTTGTGAGGACTTTATGATTTGAGTTCTGGTTTCCTATAAGTGCAAGCCTCTATAGTTAATTATCCCTCCCAATCATGAGAGAGAACTTTCAATTAAGGCTAGTCGTCAATTAGATACGTATAAATACGTGCCTATGCCATATAGTAGCAGCATGAGTTTAGATATTTGGAATTTAGAAAGTTTGATATTTAAAATAAAAATTTTCACCATCTTACACTTAAAGCGAATGGTGTGGGAATGGATGATAAACCTGATCAAGATCACATGGTTCTGTCATCCCGGGCCATCATGGTCCTTGGTCTACTTAGTCAGAGGAGGTAGTCGACCCATTCTGACAAAAGGATTCTTGTTGGCAACCATGGGTTACTTCGTCCAAGGGTGCCTTCTAGACCTAGGGTGAATGTTTGTCTAAAGGGATAAATTTGAATCCACCTTAGCTAATATAGGGCTTTATGCCCTATTGATCATATCATATTGATTCATATCTCAATGATTTGATGCCACTAAGGATCGTATTGGCTCTAGCCATAACTAGTATTTCGTGGTGCCATTTGGTGGCAAAACCACTCAGTTCAGAGGGCCACGGGTCATAACTATTTATCCTGCGGTGCCATTTGGCTGCAAAACTGTCAGTTATAGGACACATATCATGTCCTTATAGACAAGAGATTATTTGAGAATGGATCCTAGTGATATTTTCGATTAGGCATTAGCTCTAAGTGAGCTGAAGTAAATTTTAATGTGTCCACCTCAGCAAACTAGCGTGGTGAGTGGATGGATTTTGCTTTAAGTTATTGATGGATGATTTCAAATTAAAATATTTTGGATTTTAGTATTTTTGAGATTTTTGGACTTTTGGATATTGGAGTGGTATTTTGAGTATTTGGAATGGACCCCTCCGGTTGAGATTTTTCTATTCAACACGGCCATCATCGGAGTGTTTGGGGTTATTTTCATTCAAAGCTTAAACATTGTCAACCCTATGAAAGTGCTCTGATGGCACTAGAAAGTTTGTTAGGGATGTTAAGCCCTTATGAACTGGCCCAAGGCTAACAAAGAGAGAGGTGAATTGAAAAAGAAGAATCTTTAAATCAAAACACAAACTAAAACCAATATCACCACAATAAAAACCAAATGCAAAAATTAAATGTGAAAGTAATAAAGAAAGAACACACCGGATTTATAGTGGTTCGGTCAAACCTTGACCAACATCCACTCCTTGGAGGCACCCTCTAAGTATTGCACTAACACAAGTGTCTCTCCTTCAGCCCCCATAGCTAGGCGGAGAAGCCCTTACAAAATCACTTCCACCTTCCCCGATGCGGCGGATTCGCCGGGTCCTTTGACACTAAAGAGATCTTTTTCTTTGGTGAACTTCCTTCGATATATGCCTTGAATCCGTCGGTATTGAGGTGCGAGCTTATCAGAGCATCCGTGTGGAACCCCCTCCACACTCCCTTGAGTCCCCCCTCATAGGATCTTCTCCCTCTCTCAAACTCCACCCTTTCCTCACTCCCTTTCAAGCTCTTTCTTCAATTCTCCCCCAAAAGAACGAAGCTACAATGGCTGCCAAAGACACTTAACAAGTGCCTTGACAAAGATTAAATAGAAGTGCTCAAAAACAAGCTCATTAATGCAAGTTGCCGACATTATCGTCCAGGACCATAGGCATATCGTCTTGTACGATCAGTACAATTTAATCCCAAACAGCCGGGACAATTTGAGACTATTATAAGAATTTTATTCATATCGTCCAAGATGATAATATATTGTCCTGAACGATCAGTACAAATTGTGAAATATCATCCTCAACATCGCCCTGAAAAATAGCTATCTGATGACCAATCGTTCAGCATATCGTCCCGGATGATTTTGCGATCGTCCAAGATGATTTGACCATGAAATCAAGTCATAATTGCTTTACTTAAATTCTAGAGAAATTTTGGAAAAATTGCCATGGATCGTTCTAGACTATATTTTGTAGTCCTGGATGATCCACCGGGACGATGTCCAAAAATAAGTAATTCTTAAATAGATCTGGTGGCAGATTCTTTCTGTTTTGAGCCTATCAACCTAGTCGATATAAAATTGTCCATGACGATGTGTTTTGCATAATGACAACTGCTTTAATGAGGATGCCCTAATTAGGGTTTCTATTTTTGAACAGATCACACAAGACGATATAAATATCATTTCAGGCAATGTTACCAAAAATAGAAATCTTTAGAGAACAACAAAAAATCTTCCAAGTTAGAAATCATCAGGAGCCACACCAAATACAATAGACTCAAGAAAGAAAAAAGGGTACAAACTGACACAGGCCTAGTCTACCCAATCTTGAGCTGGTTCCAAAATGTAGTCTGATTGTGTGGACCTGAAATGTCAATAGATAAGGCAGTTGTAGAGAAAAAAGAATATTTGCTATCATCAAAATCATAAGTCATAGATCCGCAATAATCTCCCCTTTTTGATGATGGGAAACATTTCAATTTGAATTTGCAAAAAGGAACTTTTTCTCCTAATCTCCCCCTCACTAGAATAACACTTTAAAAAATAGGAGACATAAAAAAATTTTTGTTTTTTAATTTTTTGAAAGAAAGATAAAAGACAAAGGATACAAATTCAACAATACGCTTTCCTCTTTTGACATTATCAAAAAGAGAGAAGGCACAAACAAAAACAAAATGATCAAAAGATTAAAAATGTTCCATGATCTAGTGAAAAATAAATATTCTTAAAATGAGAAAGTTACCTCTTGATTTTAATCAAAACTTAGTAGAATTGGATTGACAGCGCATAGTCCAGAAAAAGGTTAGAAATTTATAATTTGATAATCCCAACCCAAGTTCTTTTAAATGCTCAAAAACTTTTTAATCCAATATCCAAATCAAGGAATAAACGGGAAAAAGAAACATTAATTTTTCAAAACTCCTTTCATAAAATATATCTAATAGAAGATTAATGCACGAATTATTGAATCAGGAATCATATTTTTCAAAATCAAGTATCGAAAGTATCAAGGGATTTCTTAAGCTTTCAAGAAGTACAAGAATGGTAAGCATTAAATTTTGTGGGCTCATTTTATGCCTCTTCTCAATTTTAATGGTGCTCTTTGCGCATCTTTTGATTTTTGATACACTTTTGTATATATTTTTCAATTTGGCGTCATTGCGCATCTTTTATTTTTAGCATCATTGGCCAATTTTTTTTGATATGCTACCTTTTTAAAATCTTAAAAACAAAAATAAACCTATCCTGTTGATAAAGCGAATTCTTAATTAAGAAAATTATGAGTTAGATTCAACAACTTACAAAAGATTCCTTAGCGATAAATAAAATATAAGGAGATAAAAAATTTAATTTCAAAAATCAATTTAAAAGATGAAAAAGATTTTAAATCAAAAGTAGAATAACCACTTTTAGGAAATAGAGTTGAGAATAAAAAATATGAGTTTCCATCCTTTGACTGTTTTAGAAAAGTCAAACACAACTTACCAAATATTTCAAGAAAAAACATGAAGTAGATTTTTCATTTTTAGAAAAGTGAATGTGTGTGTTGATCAGAGAAAAACTTTCACAAAAATAAAAAATTCAAAGAATAAAAAAAAAACACAAAATAAAAATGAAAAACATAAAAATAAAAACACAACACAAAAACATGAAAGGCTTTTAAACATTATCTCTCTCTTGGTCCGATGCTTCAAAAACTAGATCTGCCCATGAGATTTTTTGTCTTTCATTATTTCCCCAGTTTAAATTTTACTTCGCCTTACCCTTTTCTTTCGTAGGAAGAATTTTTAAATTAGGGCACTGATTTTTCATATGTCCAGGCTTCCTACACCGAAAGCAAATAACGTCAGAAGTAATATGAACATCCTTGCCATTTTTACCTTTTTTCCACTTTTGCTTATGCTTTGTTGAGCTTTGTGATTTGCATGACAAGTCATTGCATTTGTCATCAACTAAGCTATCTCTTTTTGTATCTTCAGCTTTTCGAACAATCATTTCACCTGCATCCAAAAGTTTTTGACCCAAACCTTGCTCGTAGGTAATGAGTGAGCCAATCAAATTATCAATAGAATATTCATTCAAATCTTTTGATTCACAAATAAAAATTACTTTAGCATTGAACTTATCCAATAGACAACGAAGAATTTTGTTAACTTTTTTTAAAATTTGAAAATTCTTTTCCTAAGACAAGCAATGATGTTACAATTTGAATGAACTTGATATACATGTCTAAAATCATTTCAAAAGGTTTCATGGAAAACAGTTCAAAATCATGCATTAACATATTCAACTTGGATTGCTTGATTTTATTAGTGCTTTCGTATATGGTGTGTAGTTTCTCCCAAACTTCCTTACCAGTAGTACACGTAGATACTAACATAAAATCTTCAGAATTTAAGGCACAGAAAAAATAATTTAAAGATTTTGCATTCAATTGAGTATTGATTTGTTCTTCCTTACTCCATTGATTAAAAAGAATATCAATTTTAATTCCATTTAAAACTCGTGACGGTGAAGAATAACCATTTAAAATCATATGCCACATATGAAAATCTATCGATTGCAAGAAAATAGACATGCAAGTTTTTCAAAAATTAAATGACATATTTTCAAATAAAGGTGGTCAGGTAATAGAATACCCTTCCGGTGTATTACGATTCCCAAAGTTAGCCATGGATCAAAATTTAAAAAGTTTTCAAACTCAGTTTTTATGAATCCCGCTCTAATACCACATGAAAGTGTTTAGATGGCACTAGAAAGTTCGTTAGGGATGTTAAGCCCTTATGAACTGGCCCAAGGTTAACAAAGAGAGAGGTGAATTGAAAAAGAAGAATCTTTAAATCAAAACACAAACCAAAACCAATATTACCACAATAAAAACCAAATGCATAAATTAAATACGAAAGTAATAAAGAAAGAACACACTGGATTTATAGTGGTTCGGTCAAACCTTGACCTACATCCACTCATTGGAGGCACCCTCCAAGTATTGCACTAACACAAGTGTCTCTCCTTCAGCCCCCACAGCTAGGCGGAGAAGCCCTTACAAAATCACTTCCACCTTCCCCGATGCAGCGGAGTCGTCGGGTCCTTTGACACCAAAGAGATCTTCTTCTTTGGTAAACTTCCCTCAAGACAAGCCTTGAATCCGATGGTATTCAGGTGCGAGTTTGCCGGAGCAACTGTATGGAACCCCCTCCACAATCCCTTGAGTCCCCCCTCACAGGATCTTCTCCCTCTCTCAAACTCCACCATTTCCTCACTCCCTTTCAAGCTCTCTCTTCAAGTCTCCCCCAAAAGAACGAAGCTACAATAGCTGTCAAAGACACTTAACAAGTGCCTTGACAAAGCTTAAATAGAAGTGCTCAAAAATGAGCTCATTACTGCATGTTGCAGACATTATCGTCCAGAATGATAGGCATATCGTCCTGTACGATCAGTACAATTTAAGCCCAATCACCCAGGATGATTTAAGACGATTATAAGAATTTTATTCATATCATCCAGGATGATAATGGACGATCAGTACAAATTATGGAATATCGTCCTCGACATCACCCTAAAAAATAGCTATCCGATGACCAATCGTCCAACATATTATCTCGGACGATTTTGCGATCGTCCAAGGACGATTTGACCATGAAATCAAGTCATAATTGCTTTCCTTAAATTCCAGAGAAATTTTGGAAAAATTGCCCTGGATCGTCCTAGACGATATTTTATAGTTCTGGACGATCCACCATGATGATGTCCAAAAATAAGTAATTCTTAAATAGATCTGGCGGCAGGTTCGTTCTGTTTTGAGCCTATCATCCTGGCCGATACAAAATCATCCAAGATGATGTGTTTTGCATAATAACGGCTGCTTTAATGAGGATGCCCTAATTAGGGCTTCTGCTTTTGAACAGATCATCCAGGACGATATAAATATTGTCCCAGACGATGTTACCAAAAACAGAAATCTGTAGGGAACAATAGAAAATATTCCAAGTTACAAATCATTAGGAGCTACACCAAATACAATAGATTCAAGAAAGGAAAAAAGGGTACAAACTAACACAGGCCTAGTCTACCCAATCTTGAGCTGGTTCCAAAATACAGTCTAATCGTGTGGACCTGAAATATCAGTAGATAAGGTAGTTGTAGAGAAAAAAGAATGTTTACTATCATCAAAATAATAAGACATAGATCTGCAACACCCTATCAACTTGCCAATGGGGGATCAGATTTCCTAGGCTTTATGCCCTTATTAGTGGATTCTCTTGATTATAGGCCTTGAAGGCCTAACATGAATGTATTAAAATAAATATACTGGTCATCGTAACCTTATATTTATTTAATGGTTCAAACCTTGTTAACTCCTATTGATCTGTATAGAAGGATCGGGTTCGAACTTGAATTCACTTATTAGCCCGCGCAGCATCCCTAGATGTCACATGTGTACCAATAACATGCTCGTTGGGGTCCATGTTGGTGTTTGGGAGCATTTTATAATTATACCCTGTCTACTCTGTTTTATCTACTATGGAGGGTCGAGATCAAATTTAATAACCCGCGTATCATCCCTAAATGTCATGTGTGTACCAATAACACGCTCGATGTGACCCATGCGGGTTTTGTGATTTCATTTACCCCTTGTGTACCTATGTGTATACAAACTACGGTGCATGTATGAGGGTATTTTGCAATATTTTAGTCATGCAAGGAATTTCCATTTGAATGCACAATATTTTATTTGAGAATTTATACACGCCTTCTGTCCGCTAGTACGAGTGTTATAGATTTGATGGCCTTAAGCAGCAGTTTTTGAATTGAGTTATTTGATGTTCTATATAGGTAGACTATCGTGCACTACTTACTACTTTCTATAGTTGGATTATAGTGCTCTAACTAATTTCCTGCTTTAGACTACCCATGTATAGCTATTGATTTGTATGTATTGCAAGTATATTATCCTTGCCCATGGATGATGTGTTGCATGCATATTTATATCCATTGAATGTTGATTATCCTCGCAATCTTTTTGTTGCTGTTGTTTGTAAAGACCACCATTACTTCTTGCAAGACTATGGTGGACACTACACATTGACTGGCATTATTTCTATGCATGAGAAATCTTCTACACTGGTTTGTAGGTGCTTGCATTTGTTGTTATCTTTTTGTATGTATAATTGTTTTTAACACTTTATTTGTGAACGATGTACGGCATATCCATGCTTATAGAGGGTCCCATTACACTGTAATGCATCTACTATCATCATTTGCAAGTGGATTAATGTGCTCATTTGCAAACTATTGTTGCTCGCTACATGTGTTGCATTCTCTGCCAGTTTCTTTATGTATGCTAATCAATGTAAGTTACAAGCAAGCCATATTTGCTATAATATTTCTAAGCATATTCTGTTGGTGGGTTATCGTCCCCTTTCACATGTCCACTATCATATTTGCTAATAACTCCACTCACTATTGCCTTCAAGCTTTTTTATGTAGATTCGGGGACTAACTGACATGAACATTACAAGCTCAATGTTATTTGTATCATTCTTTTAGGGGGTTGACTTATTCATTAGGAGCTTTCTATTTCTTTATTTGTAGGCATGAAACACTCATTGCATGTTGTAGGTGGACAATCATACATGTTGTATGTGGACACTCATTCATGTGAAAATCTTCTACAATTACTTGTTGGTACTCTTACAATTGTTCCTTGATATTCATGATTGTAGTAGATTTGTCATTCTTGCTCGCATATGAACCATAAGATATTTCTACATTCCCTTTTTTGGGTTATCATTATTTGTAGATAGGCCAATATACCCATAAGATGGTTGATGTTAAGCATCGAGAAGATGTTATATTCGTTATCAGACTCCCAGTGCACAATGATCAACGAACTGTTGCATATGCTTGTAATTGCCCAAGTAGTTTAATTACTTGTCACTAGTGTGCAGCATAGTTTTATTCAACATGAGTCTCATACTTGTTTGTTGATATGCATTTGATTGATTAAAGCCATCACTTGATTTTAGCATTTTATCTTCAATCATGTATTTAATGAGCTTGAAGTTCGATTCCTTGTAGCACAAACTTATTTAATTGTATCAAGTGCATAAGTCCCATATTATCCTTTGAGTTCAATCAAGTCCGAGGCTTACAAGTCCAAACTTGAAAGTTCTTTTGCTTATGTTAAAATAATTCAAATCTTATCCACTTAATACTCAAATCAATACTTAAGTTCAAATCAAGTTTGATTTAAGTTTCCTTTCATTCAATCATATTAAGTCCCAAATTTCTTCAATCAAGTTCAAGTTTGAATCATTGTTATTTGCATTCAAACAAAGCTTGCTTGAGTTCATTGTGGATTCGAGTTCAAGTCCAAAGAAAGTCCTCCATATGTTCATGTAAAGTTCAGACTTAATATGAGCCTCTTCTGTTCGAGTCCCCTGTTGTCATTTCAAGTTCAATTTTGAGTTCAAGTTCAATTTGTTCAAATTTTGTCCAAGTCCGGTATTTCAGTGAAAATTTTGGAAGCCTCCCGGCGTCTCCACCATGTAGGGGAAAAACCAAGAGGCAACCTTTCCCCTCGACGCTACGTGAGTGCTTCAGGTAGGTGTCAAAATGACACTGTGGTTGCAAATTTTATTAAAAATCCCCGCCTGCTACGTGAGCATTTAAGGGTTTGGAACACATTTTGAAAAGAGCACAAATTTCCCTTCTCTGCACTACATGAGCATTCGGGTGTACTTATTACATTTTTTTATCCCCCTCATCGCAAGTGCTGCACCGATTTCCCTCCCTATAATGCTACGTGAACTCGTAGGGGGTTTGCCGGCTCGTCGCTAGCATTGAAAAAGGATTTAAGTTGTCACAAGCGTTGCGCCAGTTTCCCTTCCTACAACGCTATGTGAGAATGTAGGGGGGTTTGATGGCCCATTGCAAGCCACGATAAAAGGATTTTAGGTTCGTCGCAAGCGTCGTGCATGTTTCCCTCGCTACAACGCTACGTGAGCGTGTAGGGGCTTTGCCGGCCCGTCATAAGCCACAAGAGGGATTTTGGGTTAGAAATATTATACCTTTGCTTGGACCGGTAACGATGATGTCAAAAAGTGAACAAAACCATTTCTTTTTTTTAAATTAATTAATTAATTATACTTACTTATAATTAATGATAATTAATTAAAATTTAAGAATAATTAATTATAATTACAATAATTAATCATATTTAATTATAACTAATAATAATTAATTTAAATTAAAATAAATAGTTATAATTAATTTTAATAATTTATAGTTAATTATTAATGAAAATAATTAACCATAATAATTATAAATTAATTATAATCTATTTTAATTAAAACTAATTATTATTATTATTAATTAAATATAATTAAAATATTTAATTATAATACTTATAATTAACTATAATTAATAATAATAATTATTAATAATAATAATTTAATAATAATCGATAATAATAATAGTACTAATGAAATCCTACCTTAAAAAAAGGTTGGGTATGAGTTTGGGTAGGAGGGCTTGATCTTGCGGCTAAAGGACTGAGATGAGAGAAGAGCTCGGCTGGTGCTCGGGTTGGGTTGGTCGAGTGAGGTAGGTCCTGGGTTAGGTTATATGAGATGAATGTGGGGCTAGAGCAGATCGTGGGATCCAATTTGGGGAGAGCAGAGACGGGTATATGGGATTTGGTCGGAGCAAGCAAGGGCGACGGGATGGGGCAGCTAAGGAGCTCTCTCTCTCTCTCTCTCTCTCTCTCTCTCTCTCTCTCTCTCTCTCTCTCTCTCTCTCTCTCTTTCTCTCTCTCTCTCTGATTTTCGTGATTCTGTGAGGCTATAGCAAGAGAGGAGCAGGAGATCTATTATGAGAAAGGCTGCTGGATTCGGCTTAGAGGAGGAGAAATTATTCTGTGTGGAATCCGATCACATAGATGTGTTCGGATGCTTACGTGGAAAGTAAAAAACGTCAATTGACTCGCTCAACCCGTTAAAGCCCAACCCGTCAAAATTATTTGTCAAAGGCCCGACCCGAGAGATAATGTTAAATTTAGGTTAATGCTTATTTTTTTCAGAATTTAAGGCGCGAATCATTGCAATATATAACACTTTCAGCTAAAATGTTTGCAGAAAAAATGCCGATGAAGATGGAGATTGATCTGGATCTGGAGGAGGATCTTGGTTTTTATGAGCAGACAATATTTTCGCAAGAACAGGTCTCGGAGGAAGCCGATAACCTGGAGAATGCCGACGTCTAGGAAACAAGCGCACATGAAGCAGAACTCCTAAAACCAGTGGGACCGGACAAAAAGTTCAGCTTATTGATAAAGTTTGCCTTCCTCCAAGTTTTCTTTATAGCAATGTTGCAATTAAATCTCTTTACAGGGTCATTTTTTTGATGTAATTATTTTAGGTAAAGTTCGCGTTCCTGCAACAATGTACATAATGTTAAATTGTAATTGATTTAAAAAGAAGACTCGATGTTCCCTTCTTTTAAAGTATTATTGAGCTAGGGTACAATAATGAATTTGCAGTTCGATTTTCTTATTGCAAAGTTTTATTGCGTATGTATTGCTTATCTGTTTGAAATACATTGAGTATTATCTGCGTATTGATTTGGTATACATTGTGTATTAATTGCGCATATGTTGGGTTTTTATTGCGTATTGGTTGTGTATTGTTTTGCTTAATTACTACTTATTGGTTGCGTATTGGTTGTGTATTTATCAGGATGTTTATATTAATGAGAAAGAGGCATACGAGGCTTATCGTAATTATGGCAAAAATCTTAGTTTTAGTGTTCATAAGGATCATCATAGTTACTGGCCATTTTCCAGAAATTTAAAATCCAAGGACTTTGTTTGTTCAAAAGCTGGTTTCAAGAAGTTGCCTGATCTTAATATCTAAAGGAAATATCGAAGATCAGATACCCAAACTGGTTGTCCAGCTATGAGTAGGTTTACAGTGGATGAAGCTGGATATTGGAAGGTGAAAAACTTTATTGAAAATCATAATCATGATTTGCCTAGACCAGAAGACCGGCATCTTCTTAGATCATGTAGGAATATGTGTGATGAAAAAGCTTCTGTTCTTAAAGCAATGATAGATGCTGGGATAAGAACCATTGATGCATTTTCCTTCCTCGCTGATGAAGTTGGAGGTGTCGAAAATATTGGATTCACAAGGAGGGATGCGTACAACTTTATTCAAAAAATAAAAAGAGCAAAGATTGAACTTGGGGACACTAATACTTTGATTGAGTTATTTAAAGAACACCAACTTAATGATAACATGTTCTCTTGGGATGTCCAGAAGGATGAATTTGATAGATTGTTAAATTTTTTTTGGGTTAATGGGATTGATAAGATAGATTATGACTGTTTTGGTGATGTGGTAATTTTTTATACAAGTTATAGGCTTAATAAGTATAATTTGGTATGCGCACCATTTGTCAGGGTTAACAATCATTGGCAAAACATTTTGCTTGGGTTGGCCTTCTTGTCCGAAGAGACAATTGAATCATTTACGTGGTTGTTTACAACTTTTATTCGAATGATGGATGATAAACAGCCAAAAACAATATATTCAGATCAAGACCAGGCAATGGCTAGGGCCATAGAAGTTGCACTACCTCATAGTCGCCATAGACTGTGCCAATGGCATATCCGTAAAAAGGATCCATCAAAAGTATCGTGCTATAATACCAACAACAAAGTCAAAGGCCTCTTCAATAAGTGTTTGAGCAGATGTGACTCTGAGGAGGAGTTTGAGAATGCGTGGGCAGAATTGATCATACAAGAGAACCTTCAAGATCATGTTTGGTTGCAGGATCTTTATAGGATAAGGAATAAGTGGTCAACATCCTTCAATAAGGATTGTTTTAGCATGGACATTCTATCCACACAATGTAGCGAGTTTACTAATAATGTGTGTCATGGCATTTCTAAGCCCACAAGTTTTATAACTGATTGCTTTCTGGGTTTAGAGAAGGTGATGAGGAATTTGCGCCGGAATGAACAGGATGAGGATTATAGATGTAGCCAGTCCAAAATAGAACCTATAATAAAAAACTGCTTAATATTAATGCAAGCTGCTCAATTTTATTCAAAGAAAATATATTCATTTTTTGAACAAGAATTTACAAGGTGTTGGTGTAATGAGTGTATAGCTTGAGTTTAGTGATTCTTCTAAATTTTTTGCATATTACACAGAGAAAAAGGATCACTCTAAACCATCGGTTGTTGATTTTGATGCACAAAATGGTAACATTCAATGCTCCAGCAGAAAGTTTGAAACGATGGGTTTATTGTGTTCTCACTGCATAAAAGTTTTGATGCAAATGGCTATTGGGAAAATCCCCGAGAAGTACCTACTGTTGCGATGGTCAACACGAGCTTGACAAGATATATATTCTGGTCTAAATTTGAAAGAAAATTCTCAGAATAGCTCTGAAGCTAGTAGTGGATTCATATTCAGAATTTATATCATAAGGTTTGCATATGAAATGAGCACACGAGCGCAGCTGAATGAGGAGGGTGAAGAATTCCTATTGGCTTTAATGAGGGATAGATCTGAAAAACTCGATTTGATTGTTATGGGAAGAGAAAGACATACAATTCTATATAGGGTGGCAATGTACAACTAAAAGATCCTCTAAAGCGTAGGCCTAAAGGCATATCCAATGCTAGGCTGAAAAGCCACTAGAAGAAGAAGCCAAAGAGTATGATTTCATTTTCTGACTAATTTGATTTATTTTTTGTTGTGACATATTGTTATTAAATATTTTAATAGGGAAACCACCAGTGAAGAAAAACACAACCAAATTTCCTACTCCTTCAAGCATGCCCGAATGCTTAACGGAGGATTTCATAAATTCTGTACACTCCAAGCAACCATCAGCTCAGCAGTGTAATTTCATAAGCATGACCGAATGCTTCACTAAGGACTTCATAAATTATGTACAGTCCAGTCAGCCATCTCCAGCTAAGCAGTACAAATTCACAAGCCTGCCGGAATGGTTAACGGATGACTTCATATCATAAGCCTGCCCGTCTAGTCAGGCATCAGTACAGCATTTCACAAGCATGCCCGAGTGCATGATCGATGATTTCATAGCCGGGGAACCATCCAGTTAGCCATCAGAAAAGCCAGCAAAACATTCTAATTTCACAAGCATACCCAAATGCTTCACTCAGGAACACATAAAAGGTGTACCTTCAAAAAAGCCATCAGCAATGTACCTGAAGTTGATGTTGGATATCATTAAATCAAAAAATTCTATGTAGTAAAAATATTTATAATATTATCTTTAGAGATATTTATTTTATTAAAAATATTTATTTTTTAATCTGAATTTTGATTTGCGTATGGACGGCGTTTATAATGCATACGGGATGCGTATAAATTTTTTAAAGAAAAAAAACAATTACTGTGACTTGCGTATGGTATGCGGATGGAAAGCATACATCATGCGTGGGGAATACGTATATGATGCGTACTTCACAACCCATAGAAATCCTTCTTTATCCCAAGGAAGGAAGGTTCAATGGTGAGAAACTAAATATTTATTGCTTCCCGACTCTTTAATTAAAGATACTAAGCATTCCAAACAACTTTGATTCTTTATAAACTCCAATGAGTGCTAAACCAGTGAAGCATAACACCCGCGAACTAGAACCATCACTTGGGTAGAATAATGGTGAACACAAATACTATGTCTCATTATGAAATTTTTTTTTATAATCATTTTATAAAGAGTGTAAAATGAGTATTTACATGATTCATACTGAAGGAATGGATCAAATCAATTAAATTTGAATTAAATAAAATTTTTAAAGAATAAAACAATTATTGTGACTTGCGTATGGTATGCAGATGGAAAGCGTACTTCATGCATGGGGAATGCGTTTATGATGCGTACTTGACAACCCATAGAAATCCTTCTTTATCCCAAGGAATGAAGGTTCAATGGTGAGAAACCAAATATTCATCGCTTCCTAACTCTTTAATTTATGATACTAAGCAATCCAACCAACTTTGATTCTCCATAAACTCCAATGAGTGCTAAACCAGTGAAGCATAACACCCACGCACTAGAACCATCACTTGTGTAGAACAATGGTGAACACAAATACTATGTCTCATTATGAATTTTTTTATAATCATTTTATAAAGAGTGTAAAATGAGTATTTACATGATTCATACTGAAGGAATGGATCGAATCATTTAAATTTGAATTAAATAAATTTTTTAAAGAAGAAATAATTACTGTGACTTGCATATGGTATGCAGATGGAAAGCGAACATCATGCGTGGGGAATGCGTATATGATGCGTACTTGACAACCCATAGAAATCCTTCTTTATCCCAAGGAATGAATGTTCAATTGTGAGAAACCAAATATTCATCGCTTCCTGACTCTTGTATTTAAGATACTAAGCATTCCAAACAACTTTGATTCTCCATAAACTCCAATGAGTGCTAAACCAGTAAAGCATAACACCCATGCACTAGAACCATCACTTGTGTAGAACAATGGTGAACACAAATACTATATTTCATTATGAAACTTTTTATAATCATTTTATAAAGAGGGTAAAATGAGTATTTATATGATTCATACTGAAGGATTGGATCGAATCATTTAAATTCGAATTAAATAAATTTAAAAAAAACAATTACTATGACTTGCGTATGGTATGCGTATGAAAAGCATACATAATGCGTAATCCAGGCGTATAGGATGCGTACTTTGACAACCCGTCGAAATCCTTCTTTATCCCATGGAATGAAGGTTCAATGGTGAGAAACCAAATATTTATCTCTTCCTGACTCCTTAATTTAAAATACCTTCATTCCAAACAACTTTGACTCTCTATAAACTCCAATGAGTGCTAAACCAGTGAAGCATAACACCCACGCACTAGAACCATCACTTGTGTAGAACAATGGTGAACACAAATACTATGTCTCATTATGAAATTTTTTATAATTATTTTATAAAGAGTGTAAAATGAGTATTTACATGATTCATACTGAAGGAATGAATCGAATCATTTAAATTCGAATTAAATAAATTTTTTAAAGAAAAAAATAATTACTGTGACTTGCGTATGGTATGCGGATGGAAAGCGATCATCATGCGTGGGGAATGCGTAAATGATGCGTACTTGACAACCCGTAGAAATCCTTCTTTATCCCATGGAATGAAGGTTTAATGGTGAGAAACCAAATATTCATCGCTTCTTAACTCTTTTATTCAAGAAACTAAGCAATCCAAATAACTTTGATTCTCCGTAAACTCCAATGAGTGCTAAACTAGTGAAGCATAACACCCACGTACTAGAACCATCACTTGTGTAGAATAATAGTGAACACAAATACTACGTCTCATAATGAAATTTTTTATAATCATTTTATAAAGAGGGTAAAATGAGTATTTACATGATTCATACTGAAGGAATGGATCGAATCATTTAAATTCGAATTAAATAAATTTTTTAAAGAAAAAAATAATTACTGTGACTTGCGTATCGTATGCGGATGGAAAGCGTACATCATGAGTGGGGAATGCGTATATGATGCGTACTTGACAACCCATAGAAATCCTTCTTTATCCCAAAGAATGAAGGTTCAATGATGAGAAACCAAATATTCATCGCTTCCTGACTCTTTAATTTAAGATACTAAGCAATCCAAACAACTTTGATTCTCCATAAACTCCAATGAGTGCTAAACCAGTGAAGCATAACACTCATGAACTAGAACCATCACTTGTGTAGAATAATGGTGAACACAAATACTATGTCTCATTATGAAATTTTTTATAATCATTTTATAAAGAGTGTAAAATAAGTATTTACATGATTCGTAATGAAGGAATGGATCGAATCATTTAAATTTGAATTAAATAAAATTTTTAAAGAAAAAAAACAATTACTATGACTTGCGTATGGTATGCGTATGAAAAGCGTACATAATGCGTAATCCAGGCGTATAGGATGCGTACTTTGACAACCCATAGAAATCCTTCTTTATCCCAAGGAATGATGGTTCAATGGTGAGAAACCAAATATTTATCGCTTCTTGACTCTTTAGTTCAAGATACTAAGCATTCCAAACAACTTTGATTCTCCATAAACTCCAATGAGTGTTAAACCAGTGAAGCATAACACCCACGCACTAGAACTATCACTTGTGTAGAACAATGGTGAACACAAATACTATGTCTCATTATGAATTTTTTTTATAATCATTTTATAATGAGGGTAAAATGAGTATTTACATGACTCATACTGAAGGAATGGATTGAATCATTTAAATTTGAATTAAATAAATTTTTAAAGAAAAAATTAATTACTGTGACTTGCGTATGGTATGCGTATAAAAAGCGTACATAATGCGTAATCCATGCGTATAGGATGCGTACTTTGATAGCCCATAGAAATCCTTCTTTATCCCAAGGAATGAAGGTTCAATGGTGAGAAACCAAATATTCATCGCTTCCTGACTCTTTAGTTCAAGATACTAAGCATTCCAAACAACTTTGATTCTCCATAAACTCCAATGAGTGCTAAACCAGTGAAGCATAACACCCACGCACTAGAACTATCACTTGTGTAGAACAATGGTGAACACTAATACTATGTCTCATTATGAAATTTTTTATAATCATTTTATAAAGAGGGTAAAATGAGTATTTATATGACTCATACTGAAGGAATGGATCGAATCATTTAAATTTGAATTAAATAATTTTTTTAAAGAAAAAATTAATTATTGTGACTTGCGTATGGTATGCGTATGAAAAGCGTACATAATGTGTAATCCAGGCGTATAGGATGCGTTCTAAATGCGTTTGGTATGCTTATAACATGCGTGTAGGGGGCATTTTATTTATTACTATTAATCAACAGTCAAATTTGCACTATATAAAGCGGGTACGTTATGCTTAGCATAACTCATGGTTTTCAAACTGATGTAATTCAGCCATCACAGAAGGAAAGTTTTTTTTACTTCAGAAATAAATCTAAGTCTTCTGGTGGTTTATGATTCGTTCAGGATAAGGATTATCTAGTAGATTTCAAAAGCGTCTATAGCATTATTGCATATAGAAGGCGTATGAAATGCGTCCAGGTTGCGTATACTAAGCATACAGTGTGCATATTTACTATATTTAAAGAAAAACATTTTATGAACAAATATTCACAAAAATAATTTACCTATATCTGTTATATACACCAAAATACTATATGAAAAGTTCATTTCAATGATGCACAGAAAAATACATATGAGAATTCAGCCCTATATTTTGGCATTTTTTCCTGCCAATCTTTACTGTCTCTCCACTTGGAGTTCTTTAGTCGAATAATGTTTTCCATGTATCTGCAAACAAACATTCCGCAATCTATATTGTTGGACTGAGTTGGCGACTTCATGATCGTCTTGAAACTCCATTTGTTGATATTTTCATCAAAAGATTCTTTGCAATCCCTATATAAGCTTGTAATCTGAACAATATGGAATATAATTTAGTTCAATGAAAAATAATTTCGAAAATTTTCAGCAATATAACTTGAAAATAATTGTCTACAAACTCTCAATCTTTATAGCAACATTTCTATACATAGGGTTTGGAACAAAATCGTAAAATTCCCACTTCTTCTAGTTTCTGTAACCAACCAAAAGGGTCCAGTACGACCCGTCAATAATTGGGTTAAGTATAATGTTGCATGAATGAACAGAACTGTAGTTTACGTGTTCGATGAACAACTTTAAACTTTCATCCTTCAACTTGTAAAGCTGTAAGAATTAAATATAAGAATAAAATAGTCGAAATAAATAATTATACATAAAATAAACTAGTATACTAACCCAATACATTGGTGATATGTATAGAAATGGATGATACTTGTCTGGTGAAATTTTAGCCTTCTCATTTAATAAAATGGAAAAGGAATCAACATGGTCATTGTCAAGGTAACCATCAAATAAAATTTCGTCCATCCCACGTCTTGAAATTATAATGTTCCCAACTTCAAATATTGGCATGCTACTGAAATCATTAAACAAAAAATATGCATTAGGTACGCATATAAAACACATTTTCTACGCAATCAATACGCACAAGGGAGGCATTTTATACGCACAATTGACGCAATCTATATGCATACAATACACAAATAAAATACCTGTCAAGATATTTCTTTATGTTCTCCCTGACAAAAAGTTCCTTCTATGGACTCCACATCTCCAACCCATTGAAGTTCACTGTAGAACTAGCAGGGAAACCCTTTACTATAACATTATCAAAATTGATTACTTCTTTTGGTTGTGGAACTTTTTTGGCAGGTTCTTTTTCCGGAGGTTTATTTGGGGATGGTTCTTGGGGAGGTTCTTTTGGTGATGGAACGATTAGGGATGTTTCTACTTGGGAAGGAACAATTTGGGTTAGTTCTTCTTGGGGAGGTTCTTCTTGGGGATGTTCTTTTGGGGATGGCTCTATAGGAGGAGGTTCTTTGGTAGGCTCTTCTTTGGCAGGTGATGGTACTTGATGGGATGGTTCTACTGGGGGAGGTGCTTTGGGGGATTGAACTTTCTGTGATGGCTCTTCTTGGGCAGGTTCTTCTTGGGGGTGGTGTACCCTTTTCCGCTTCTTATTTTTCTTTGGAATTGATTTTTTGTCTAATTTCTTCTTTTTGTAAACCCTTTCAGTAGCCTGGGTCATTTCTTGGTCAGCAGCCTTGGTCATCTCAACATCATTGATTTTCTCTTGGGCATCGGTATTTGTGTGTTCAGATGATATCCGAATATTCCTCATTGTATGGGGAATGAATGATGAGGAGGAGGGAGCAGCTTGCTGATCAGCATTAAGATTGCCTTGAACAATATAATTTGGGAGCTTGTTATCAATAAGATCAACTCTTCTCACAATTAGCTCCAAATTCTTGCTCAGCCTAACTTCAAGTTCTTGGAAGAGATTTTTGCAGGTATCCTGGGCAAGTTTAATTATTTTCTCTTCCAGAAAAGTTGATTGCGGTTGGTGGGGAGATTTGGGTTCGGGTTGCTGGGGAGATTTGGGTTCGGGTTGCTGAGGAGATTAGGGGGGGGGGGGAGATCATGTTCAGGTGTGTTGAAACGAATGGGAGAATGAGGTCTTGATGGATATTTCTTTATTCCCAGAAGATTAGCTTCTTCAAGGGTAACTCCTTGGAAGTCAACAAAAATCTGTGAAAAATTAAATTGTAAGCAAATTTGTCATCAAATAATATCATTATTGCGTATATATACGCATTATGTACGTAATACATACGCTAAGCATACACATGATATACGCAAAACATACGCAATTCATAAGCAAATCATACGCACATCATATGCAAAACATATGCAATATGTAAGCAACATTTTCATAATATATACATGTTTTCTCTTTAAATAAACAAATAATTTAGCTGTCTTCTCTGTATTATATACTATGTCATCAAACCATCAAAGGAAACGGGGCCTTCTCTCAGGGTACTTCGGCTAATGAATGGAAGTGTGCTCTAGGAACCAAACCTGCATAAAATAAAAGTAAATTTTAGCAAATCAATCAATCAATCAAATTAAATGTTAAATTAGAATTATTTTAGCACTCACAATTAACAGAGGCATAAAACCATTGATGTACCCTGCTGGCTAGTTGTTTGAGATCTTCATAGAAACATTATTAAATTCTTCTACCAGGCATTCCCAGATCGACCATGCCCAGTTGATTAATGAAAAATCATCAGCATTATTTGATATATTTTTTAACAACTTTGGGACTTTAAAGTTGCTTTGTTGGAAAAATAAATTTAAACATAAATACATAATAAAAGTTTTCAACATTGTCTCTGGGGCGCTTTCTCTAGTCAGCTCAATCATTTCAGACTTTATTTCCTTGGAAGTGATGGTTTAAGCGGGCAAGTTAAGCCATGTAATCACCTCACCTTTGTTGGGAAGACCAGTTATGAGGGCCACTTCTTCAGCGGTGAAAGGTAAAACATGACCCTCTATAATAAAACTTTGCTTTGGAATATTCCAAATTGTCATGAGCTGGTAAATCAATGGGGCGTTTTGCTCGAATCTAGGAAATTGAAGAAATTGGTAGATATTAAGGTTCTTCATTTTTTCTTCAACTTCTGGAGGAATTATCTTGGAGAACATATCACACATTGTTCTAAATGTGGAAACATAGCAGCGATACGTTATAGGACAGACGTAAATCTGCATAAATTAAGAAAATAAAATTAATTACGCAAATAAAATGCAATCTATACGCAAACCATACGCATAGTGTACGCATAGTATACACATAATGTACGCAAACGGTATGCAAACTATACGCGTAGTATACGCATGCGGTACGCAAAGAGTACAAGAATATCAACAGAAATCAATAATTATTTACACTTATTATTTTTCTTATTGGAAGTTTACTTTTATGATTTAATATCCAAAGGATTTGTTATAAAATGTTAGGGTTTGTGTCTTCAACAGAAAAATGGAAAATAAGCAAAATATACGCAGAATATAGATATAATATACAAAGAATATACGCAGAAAGAACGTAAAAGGTGAGATAAATATAATCTTTTATCGTTCGCGTTCTCGGAATGATTTTATTTTTTATTGGTTTCTTCAAAAAATATGCATTGAATATCAAAGAAATATGTACTACAGTTTATGTCAATGTAAGAATTAACGTATCTTTTTCTTCGCAGGTGAATCCTTTCCCTCCTCCATTTGAGCAGAAGAGATTGTTGGATGCTTTTGAGAAGATTTTTTGCAGAAACCTCGGGAGAACTGGAGTGAATGGACGAAACGTAAAAATGTGAATATTTTCCACCTTTTTCATCATTTTACTGTTAATTCGATGGGCGGGCGGGTGTCTCGTCGTCTGCAGTCGGTCCGAAAAGACTAACGGGTCGGATCTTAACTTTCCACGTAAGCACGCCACGCGTAAGGAATTCATTGGCATCCGAACACATCTATGTGATCGGATTCCACACAGAATAATTTCTCCAGAGGGAAGAGGTTCGTGAAAGATTAGAGGGATTGGAGGTTGGGTCTTCCGGTCGGAGCAGGCAATGGGAGCTAGGGCTGGTCGTGGGAGAGGAATCGTGAGCTTCGTGTGTGTGGAAGAGAGGTGGCGAATGGGGGGATTTCCATCTCGTTTTAAAGGCGCGATCTGGGATGCGATCGAGGGCGGTTTTCACGCAGGAAGTGCGGAGAAATGACGCGAATCGGCGTCGATTCAGGGGGATTCGTGGATTCGACGGGTAAGGTATATGTATGCAGAATTTCCCCCTTTTTTGTTCTTCTATAAAGAGGTGAACATCCCAGTAGCTTGTGGGGGCCTGATAACAAACACCAACATGCAACATTATCTGTAGAGCATGTTACCTGGTGCTAGCGCAGCAATGATTGTCGCCACTTCCTCTGTTCCAGTTGTTGCCACTTTTGACTTATTAAATCTATACCATCCATATATTATACTTATTTCAAAGTAAATGTAAATTATTGTCCATGTGGCTAGCATCACTTTTATCCCAAAATGCTACGTGAGCACGTAGGGGGTTTGATGGCCCGTTGCAAGCCACGAGAAAAGAATTTTAGGTTCGTCGCAAGCATCGCGCCAGTTTCCCTCCATATAATGCTATGTGAGCGTGTAGGGGGTTTACCGGCCCGTCGTGAGCCACAAGAGGAATTTTGGGTTAGAAATATTATACCTTTGCTTGGATCAGTGACGATGATGTCAAAAAGTGCACAAAACAATTTCTTATTTTTAAATCAATTAATTAATTATACTTACTTATAATTAATGATAATTAATTATAGTTTAAGAATACTTAATTATAATTACAATAATTAATCATATTTAATTATAACTAATAATAACTAATTTAAATTAAAATAGTTAATTATAATTAATTTTAATAATTTATAGTTAATTATTAATGAAAATAATTAACCGTAATAATTATAAATTAATTATAATCTATTTTAATTAAAACTAATTATTATTATTATTATTAAATATAATTAAAATATTTAATTATAATAATTATAATTAATATACTTAATTATTAATAATAATAATTAAGAATGATTTAATAATAATTGATAATAATAATAGTACTAATGAAATCCTACCTTAAAAAAGGTCGGGTTCGGGTAGGAGGGCTTGATCTTGCGGCTAAAGGACTTAGATGAGGGAAGAGCTCGGCTGGTGCTCGGGTTGGGTTGGTCGAGTGAGGTAGGTCCTGGGTTAGGTTATATGAGATGAATGTGGGGCTAGAGCAGATCGTGGGATCCAATTTGGGGAGAGCAGAGGCGGGTATACTCTCTCTCTCTCTCTCTCTCTCTCTCTGAGTTTCGTGATTCTGTGAGGCTACGGCAAGAGAGGAGCGGGAGATCTATTGTGGGAAGGGCTACTGGATTCGGCTTAGAGGAAGAGATTCGTGGAAGATTAGAGGGATTGGCGGTTGGGTCTTTCGGTCGGAGCAGGCAATGGGAGCTAGGGCTGGTCGTGGGAGAGGAATCGTGATCTTCGTGTGTGTGGAAGAGAGGTGGCGAATGGGGGGATTTCCATCTCGTTTTAAAGGCGCGATCCGGGATGCGATCGAGGGCGGTTTTTGCGCAGGAAGTGCGGAGAAATGACGCGAATCAGCGTCGATTCAGCGGGATTCGTGGATCCGACGGGTAAGGTATATGTATGCAGGATTTCCCCCTTTTTTGTTCTTCTATAAATAGGTTAACATCCCAGTAGCTTGTGGGGGCCTGATAACAAACACCAACATGCAACATTATCTGTAGAGCATGTTACCTGGTGCTAGCGCAGCAACGATTGTCGCCACTTCCTCTGTTCCAGTTGTTGCCACTTTTGACTTATTAAATCTATACCATCCATCTTAAACTAACTCTTCTTATCTTGTCTATACTTTCCTCATATATGTAAATGAGAGAGGATATATACAGTAATATACACACACAGGACTTTACTTGCTTCTCTGTTGTTTTCACTGTTTTATTGAAACCCTTATACAAGACACATGTTTTCAATTATTATATTAGTATAATAGAAAATTTAATTGATTAGTGATATATTATACTTATTTCAAAGTAAATGTAAATTATTGTCCTTGTTGCTGGCATCACTTTTATCCCAATATGCAGTATCATCTAAATCTTTTACCAGCATCATTAATTTCGAACCTAACAAATACATTTTGTGGTTTGTACTACTAACCTCTCAATTATTAAATTTTGCAAATTATTTTTAGGCACCAATCTGGTGAGTATGGCACTCTTCAGGCAACACAATTTTTTTTTAATAGAAATGCTTCCCAAAACTATCTCTATAAAGTTGTCTATGTTGATATGATTCAACCTCCATCACCTAATATAATATTAAAAGAAAACGATTTCAAGTATCATAAGTTGCCTTATGTTGCCACACATTTTCATTCTTTATGTGATGTTTAAATAACTGATAAAAATATACTTAAAAAAATTGAATATTAATCAGAAGTATGATCCTATTGAGGGATATAAATTATAAGTATGCAGATAATAAAATAGTAATAATCATTGTTATCCTTCCTTTAACTGGAGAGCAATGATTATAATTGAACCTCAAACTCCGGAACTCATTAAGTTAAAACTTAAAATAAAGCTCTACCATTAGATATCACAAATTCTAGAGAGACCTGGAACTACAATTCTTTACAAACATGATGATACTAAGAAAGAAACTATAACTTATATAAAATTCTATGACAATAGAGGCTTCTCTATATCAAGAGGAACATGTGGCAAGTTTTGGTTGTCTTCAATTGGTTCAGGACATTCTCTTCTTTTTGCCCATAGGACCAAATAAAGCCCTATGATCATGATAAGAATTCCAATTGAGCTGCAGATAGACCTCAAATGTTAATGTAGATAGATAAGAAATAAAGGAACAAAACAAAAGAAAAAAATTAATCCCTCTTGAAAAAACTCATGATTAATAAAATTGGGATAGTCTTCTAAAGGCCTTTTTATGATTGAAGTATTACCAAAAACGTAAGGTAACTTTAAATGAATTTGATGTTTTGGCTTAATATAACAATTTCAGCTAAAATAGATTAAATATCTATTATTTGACAAATAAATTCCACTAAATACCTTCCAAGACTGATGGATTGTCCAAACAAAATCATCGAGAGACTTGTTGCACAAACAGTTTGAATGGGGCTGAAGATGGAAACAAGAACTGGTCCCTTCTTTCTAATACACCAGGTTTGATAAACAACACAAGTACTGCTAATCACTGATACCTGAAAAAAGGAAAACAGAAATAAAGAATTTTGTTACGGTATAAAGAAATTAAGATTTTTTCTCAATCTGAAATCAAGAAATTTTTTCTCGTATAAAGAACTTAAAATTTTTGGCTCAATCTATACGAAAAAATTAGCTAGGATATATTAACTGAGTTACCCCATATTGAAGTAAAAACTTCATAAAATTCAATAAGATAATTGTCAAGATATGTTCTCATTATCCCATATTTTTAAATTAAGATATAATAAAATAATTCTTTTTTTTTTCGTTTATGAAATAAGAGTACACGTTTTAGATATTTTGGATCTATTGTTCAGAGTGATGATGAAATAGATGGGGATATTATCAGCAGCATTCAAGTTGGATGGTTGAAGTGGATGAATGCATCGGGCTTGTTATGTGATAGAAATGTACCCCTCAAACTTAAGGGAAAATTCTATAAGATGGTAGTGAGGCCTGCAATGCTTTATGGTGCCGAATGTTGGCCATTAAAAGAGAAGCATAATACTAAGTTAAGTGTGGCAGAGATGAGGATGCTCAGGTGGATGAGTGGCTTTACCCTTAGAGATAGGATACGAAATGAGCATATACGTGAAAAGGTTGGAGTAGCTCCAGTACAAGATAAGATTAGAAAGAGTCTCCTTAGATGGTTTGGTCACATAAAACGGCGGCCTTCCGATGACCCGGTTAGGAGAGTAGAGATATTAGATTTGACTTATATTTAGAAAGGTAGGGGTAGACCTAAAAAGAGTTGGTTAGAAAATATTAGGAATGATCTTTCTTTATTAGATTTAAACGAGAATTTGACTTTTAATAGGACACAATAGAGAAAAAGGATTCATGTAGCCGACCCCACGTAGTGGGATAAAGGCTTGATGTTGTTGTTGTTGTTGTATGAAATAAAAATTGGTGCCTTCCAACTCTTATACTGTAAAATAGGGAGAAAACAAGAGTTCCATAAAATAATTGAATATTTACCACGACAACGGCGAGAATTATGAATGAAATGCCCACATTTGAAGAGCCGGCATTTAATTTTCCTTCAGTGAGTATTTGCAGAATTCCAGTTAGGATGGCACCTATCAAAGATGTTATGACACAGAGTGAGAATGGTGCCGGAAAGCTGACCATTGTTGCTGCCTGTAAACAAACATTTGGTCAATTGATATTGTTCAATAGCCACCATTTGGAAAATAAATCAATTGCGTGTACTTTTGTAATTGCAGCATGCCTTTCAATTGTTACAACGTAAGACAGTATTAACTCTCACGTTGTGGACTGCCAATATTATTACACTAGAATTAAGACAAAAACAGATAAAATGAAAGTGATGCAATGATCCTACATAATATTGTAATTTTCATAATGAAGGTTTAAAATTTCTCAAGCAAAATAAGTAAATAAATAAATAAGTCAAATTTATGTTGCTAATTGCACAAATTTTGGCATGTGATTTGCATTTTAACGTACATAACACTGCAGTGGATGAAAGGTTTATAACCTGAATGTAATGATTATTCTTTATTATACTGCAAATATAATGATCTTTTCTAATAAAAAATTATAATGTGGATTATGAAGTAAGTTAATCATGCAAATTTCTTTTAAAAACTCAAAATAATGCAGTATGTTGTAGCATATTATTTTGAAATTTTTAATATTTTATTGAAAGTAGCAAAATATTGATAATATATATCTGAATCATAAATATGTGCTTGATCTCACATGATCAAGCTTAATAAGGAAGAGAAAACAGTATGCAAATACTAACTTGCAAAACCATGATGCAGGAAGCAGTGATGATTGCTGCTAGGAGGTAGAAGCAGCCCATGAGCCAATCCTTATAAATATTTTCTTCAGCAGAGTCATCCAAAAAAAATAATATCTTTGATGCTGTTGGGTTCTGTAGCAAGGTCATAGCTATGGCACCACCCAAGCACACAAATGTTCCCAGGACCTTGACTTGACTATATTTGCACCAAATGGAGAATTTTTCAAATCTATGCAGCAATGGAAATATTGTTAGAATTTTAATCCTTATTTGCACCCATTATATTATAGTTTTATTTGCAAAATTTTGAGTTTTTGTGAAAAAAAAATAGTATTATAGTTTTATTTAAAATTAAAGTATATTTCAAAATCTCACTAAATATCCTCTAAAAATTCATTTTAATAGAGCCAAACGAAAAAAAATCTCAATTCATCTATGATCAATTTAATTTCAAGGTAGCATGTTGCTCAAATTTTAGTTCCAAGACTATACTAATGATCAATTTAATTTCAAGGTAGCACGTTGCTCCCATTTTAGTTCCAGGACTATATTAAATTTACTACAACTATCTCTTATGTTATAATTGTGATAAAAATTTGATCTCAAATTTAGTCTTTTTAACTCTATAAAACTGCTCTCAATTTAGTCCTAAAAAGTATATTTTAGATCAATTTTATATATTTAATGGACCAAATAAAAGCAACGTGATTTTGTAAGAAAAAGGATTGGTTTGGAACAGCTTTTTTACTGCTTCTAAAAGTAACTTTATAAAAATTTTAAATTAAGTTAAGAACTAGTAAGAAAGTTAGAATCCTAAATTGATTATATTTTGCTCGAAAGATAAACTATGTAAGAATAAGTAATAGTTATCGAAATATGATGTCGATATAATCATTAAATGTCATTGACTTATTCTGTTCTTACCTAAGAATTGCTGCAATGATGAAGACAAAGCCGGGAATAAGATTTGGCATTGCAGAGGCAATGGCAGGAGTTGTTCTTTTGATTCCCAGAAGTAGTAGACCTTGAAACATAGTGACCCTGACAGGAAAAGGAAACGAAGTATTATGCATAATAATTAAACCATCTTATTGGACGAAAATCATTGATTACGGATACCATGACAGATTTTATGACGATATGATCATTGCTTGTCGCTTTGAGATAGATAAATAGACCAAAATGTCTAATTTGATTAAAAAAAAAAGCCAGTAATATAGATTTAGATATATGCTATATTTTCTACGCCAATTTTTTTATTTCTTGATTTTTTTCCAAATCAACGAGCTATTGAACTCACATGGTTTCTATTTCTTTGTGCTCTCTACCTTATTTTTCATCCCATATTTTTTTAAGAACTATAATAAAACGACGAATCCCGCATCCATATAAAAAATCAAATATTTTTTCTTTAACGAAGATTACGGAAGATATTCGGAGCTAAAATCTCTCCTCGCTTTAATTCGATACGAACAACCTAAAAGTAAAGCATTGTAATACATTTATTTTTTTTTTATGGGAAACATAGTCCACTACGTAAAAGTAGGATTATAACAGATGATCTGTTTACCAAATTAAGTTCAAGAAATAATCAGCTGACCAAAAGAAACTTGATGGATAATTTGCCACTTTATATATAAAAATGCAATATTTGCAATGATTGATGATACGGAAGCTTATATTATTTATAAAAAAAGTGCAATCAAATAAATTGATGTTTAACCACATTAAAATAAAGTAATAAACTTCCTTCAGAAGCTTATCCAGCATGTGCAATGAAATTTAAATAACATCCTGAATTAGGTTATACAAGCTTTACCAAACTTTGTAAGCTTTGCAAAATTTTAAACATTGCAATAAATATACCCAAAAAATGAGAAGAAACAAATAGCATAAAATAATTAATTCAGTACATAATAATCTGAAAAATACAGTAAATCATATGTATTCTTTTTTGACTAGCTAATTCACTGATGTTAAAGACAGATTGATAACTATAATCTTTTTTTTTTAAATACGTAAATGGATAAATAAAAAATAACAAGTTTGTCTTATGTTTAAAAAGATTTATTAAAATAGCTTAATCTCTTACCCTCCCAAGGCTATCAAACCAAACTGAACCATAATACCAGCTGTAATCCTCGCCGGCCATTTTTTTCTTCACAAAAATTCGCAGATCAAGATTCAGCCCGCATTAAAATCTCATCAGAACAAATGGCTCAGAAATAATTAGTGGAGAATTACGTACCTCTCGAATGCAATTGCAAATGGAAGAAGGAAGATAGCACCTGCAAAGCTTCCTGTAAAAATCAAGAAGAGAGAGCTGAATCCTAAAGCTAAGATACGGTTGAGAAAGATTGAGTAGAAGCCATAGAGTGCTTGAACAAGAAGCAAGCCACTGATTATGATGAAATCGTCGAAGGAAGATCCTGTTATGCAAACCATTATTTCTCTTCCTCACAAGTTCAATTTGTGTTGGACGAGTGGGCAAACAATAAGAGCCAAATTGGCTTTCTGCTATAACGCTCCTCTCCCACATAAATTGCAGCTAATTACCCCAACTGTTATTTATAGAGCCATATATTGGTCGCCCCTGTGGCCGGAAAATGCAAATTAAATGTCTAAGGCAAGTATTGTTATTTTGGGGGTGATGGCGCTATGTTGTTAATGGGACTCGATTGTGACCCAATAGCACATTGCAACTCGATTGTGACGGTGTTTAGATGATGTTTTCTCCATCCACAAAAGTATTCTCGTATATCAAGCTTATTTTTATCGTGTTGCTGAACTCGTGGACCCCATAAACATTAAAAAACTATGTTGAATCTCATAGTAATGTTGTGTGTAGTGATAGTGAAGGCACAACTAGTAGATGTCTTCAACTAACAAGCACTTCTTTTCTTCAAAGGCTCGTTCTCCTCTCATTTGGAAAACCGTAAGAAGTTGGAAGTTCTTACAAGCGAAGTTCTTATGGGTGTTGGTTGGTAGGGGTTGTTATTGAGTTGAGTTCGTTGAGGTGGCCCATATTAATTCTCGTGTTCAGCACGCCGACAATGGGATTCTAAATTTGTTGGCTTTTTTATTGGACTATCTTGTCTTAACATGGTTAGTGCAGGTTCTTGGTGATGGGTTGTTTTGTGCATGCTTTTAGCATTAGGTCCTTTTGCAGGACCACTTTAAATTTTCATATATTTAAAAGTATTTTCATTACGCAGGTTATTTTGATCTATTGATTGGGAGCTTTGGCTTCCAATCAAGAAGTCTTGGGTTTGAAACTTACGTATGTGATTTGTGTGTGAGTTTGCCTTAATTGGCTCAAAAGTAAAAAATTAAAATTGTTGCTGGCTAGAATATTCACGGCGGTGGAGTGATTACACTTTTCGCTTAGCGATGCATGAATATCAAGTACACAAACATGGAGAGAGAAGTAAAACACCCGATCTTTTTTACATGGAAAGCTCGAAGAGAGAAAAACCATGGGGCCTCGCCCAGAGAAATGATTCCACTAAATTTAAGTGAATTACAAATGTTGACCCGTCCCTTAACTTTGAGGCGATAAAATCACAGTAGCATGGAGAGTCAGGCAAATGTCTGGCAAATTTCAAGCAGACATCCGACGACATCCGAGTAGAAGTTCAACTGATGGGGAATGATCCGATGAAGATTGGGCGAACGTCTAACAACACTCGGTGATTGAGTAGAAGTTCGGTGGCTGCCGGCGGCCGAGTAGTGATTTGACAAAGGTTGGGCTAAAGCCTAGTGCCGGTTGAAAGTGCTCTAACGGCACTTGAAAGTTCGACAAGGATGTTAAGCGCTTATGAACTACTTCCAAGGCTAACCAAGAGGCGGGTGAATTGATATTTTAAAAAATCTTTCAATCAAAACACAATCTTAAAACAAAAACCAAGATTCACCATAGAAATCAAAGTGTGGAAATTAAATGCGGAAGCAGTAATACAGAATACAGAAATTTATAGTGGTTCAGTCAACACGAGCTACGTTCACTTCCCAGAGACACCCTCCAAGTATTGCACTAAATTCAGTGTCTCTCCTTTTGCCCTCACAGCAAGACGGAGAAGCCTTTACAAACCTCCTTTCCACCAACCCAGGTGAGGCAGAGAACCCAACTCCTTTTGCTTCCTCCTTAAGTAGGCAAAGAACCTTGATCAGATGCTGAAGTAGACCTCTCTAGAACCCCCAAGGAATAAAGGATGACGATAGATCCTTGCTTGGAGAAACCTTTGTGAAACTCCTAACAAACTCCTCCTCATAAGATCCTCTCTCTCTCTCCCTTGCTCTCCCTCTCCTCTTTGCTCTCTCAGGTTAGAATAACAGCAAAAGATACTCTCTTAAAAGGAACAAGAGGTCTTAAATAAAAGAGCTTCATAATAGATCCTAATTGCAACAAACTGACTTTATCATCCAGAATGATATAAATATCATCCTATACGATCAGTGTAAATTAAGCTCAATCAGCCAAGAAGATTTGGGGTGATCAAAAAGCTTTTATTCATATTGTCTTGTATGATTGGTACAAATCGTTGAATATCATCCAAAAAATCACACTAAATGGATGTCTGGATGATGGAAAAATAGATTGATTATCCAGGCCGATATCATGATCGTCTCGGACGATTAGTTCAAATCCGTGAAAATCGTCAAGAGCATCGCCCTGAATAGCAGCTAGTTGATGTTTGGTGGTCTGGGGACAACTAAGGTTTGTGAACTGATCGTCCCGGCCGATGCTGCGATCATCAAGATTGATATGATTGAGCAATCAAATCTTAATTATTTTTCTTAATTACCAGATTAATTTAGGGATAATTATGTTGCATTGTCCAGGACATTGTTCTGGACGATGTCCAAAAATAAAAGTTACCTAAATAGACTTGGCGGCTTATTTTTTTCTTATTTAAGCCTATCATCTCGGACGATACAAATATCGTCCAGGACGATGAGCTTAATGATGGCTGCCTTAATCAGGATGCCCTAATTAGGGTTTCTATTTTTAACTGATCGTTCAGGACAATTTGTCGATCGTCCCGAATGATGTGACCAAAAATAGAGACACTAAAAACAGTTAGAAATTTTCCCCCAAGTGTGTGTGTGCAAGTTTACTTAGCATCAGGAACCACATCTTTTATAATAAACTCAAGAAAAGGAAAAGTTTACAAGCTAACTCAGACCTAATCTACCCAATCTTGAGTTGGTTCAAATTGCAGTTTAATCTTGTGGACCTAAAATGTTAGTACGTAAGGTAGTCATAAAGAAATAGAAGTGTTTGCTATTATCAAAATCATATTCCCTTAAATCAGATTTGTAACAATCTCCCTTTTTTTATGATGACAAACACAAAAAATAATTGAAGCTGTTCAAAACAGTTTTAATGGAAATCGGTGAAAAAACAAACAAAGTTCAAATACTTAAACTTAAACGATATATTACAAACTAGAATAATGAAAACATACTAAAACAGTACAAACTAGTACAGCTACTCTCCCTTTTAACATCACAAAAAGGAGGAGAAAAAAAAACACAACAAAAACTACTAAACAGAAGAACAACATTAAAAGAAAAAACAATATCAAACAAAAATAAGCAAACTAAAAGAAAGACGGCCCTTGATCATCCGAAGGAGGAGGTGGTGGTGGTGGATTTGGCTGAAAGTAACTTAAAAGAGTCACAAATTGCTTCTTAAGCCAGGACATATCATGGTCGTGCTGGTGCTGCTGGTGAGCCACATAGGAGTCAAAATGAGCAACGTCCTCAGTATGTTGTTGCTACTGTACAGCAACGTAGGTCTCGAACTATGTCTCCCACAGGTCGAATCGCTCCACCAGCTGATCCATCTGAGAGTGCTGGCATAGGGGAGTAGGCACAGGAACAGGTGCAGGAGCTGCCTCCTCCTCCGCTCCCTCAACTTCCTAGTACCCCGGGTGGAGACACGTACTGTGAAGAATGTAGAAGGAGTTGTTTGAGTAGAAGGCAGGCTGAAAATTTGGTGGAGCAAGATTTATGAAGGTTGTATTTTGATTATAAGACATAGGAAATAATATATCCTAGGGCAAGATTGGGCTTCCTCATATATCCTGAATCATGAATACTAGTTAGATGCTCAATGTAGTGAAAAATCAAATCAGTGGTATTGAATTCACGACGGGCCAAAATATAAAAAGTGGTAATCGATAGAACATGAGTGATATGAACGCGATCACCAACGTTTGGAAGAATTAAGTTTGGAAGGATATGCTTGATTGTCCTAACATCTTTGAGTAAGGTGCTAGACTCTCCAAAGTAAAAGTGAGCATTAGTGTTCCATAGAAAGTGGTTGACTAGAGCCCAGTCGTAGTCAGGATCAGAACATAGAGTGTGGAGTTTGTCCCATATGGTGGAAAGTTGTAAAAGCTCTTGATAGTCCTGATATGTGATTTTAATGGGACGTCTATTCACATATGACTGGAGAGCAGTGAAAGAGAAATTTATGTGAAGGCTAGCAAAAAATTCAAAAAGTAATTCCGAATTGAAAGGGATAGTGAGAGTAAGAAGGAAGGTCAAGGAAGTGTGTGCGAACAAATCTAGGACAGGATAGGAAAGAATATGTGGGTTGAAATTCCAGAATATAGTGATCCCGACTATTTTGTACCTAAGATAGGTAGTATGGTCGCTTGCCTCGGTGAAGTGAGGATCCAGATTGGCCCTCAAGGAACTCCTAGAAGGATAGCGAGACCTCTTTCTACCGGCCATAATCAAGAAAATAGAAGGGAAGTAAGAGCAAAAGAGATTTGAAGAGGAATTGTGTGAGAAAAAAACTGATTGAATGGCTTGGTTTATAAAGAAATGATCTGATCGTCTAGGACGATCAATGAATCGTCTAGGCTGATTGGGTGCAATACTTGTGTCTAGGACAATTGGTCAAAAAGGCGGTAAAGCTATTTAGGATGATCAGATATCATCGAAGACGATAAGACATAGACAATCGTCTCGAGGAGTCAAAATGGATGACTGCTGAAAAAGAAGACCATTCTGGCCAATTAGGTGGATCATCCAGGACGACATACAATAATAAATTGTATTGGCTGAATTTAAAAATGTTTAAAATATTGCCATCTTTATCGTCTGGGTTGAATAGGTGGATCATCCGGGATGATAACCAATAATTAATTATACCGGCCAAATTTAAAGGGTTTAAACGTATTGCCACGTGTATCGTCCAAGATGAACATATGGATCGTACAGGCTGATTTCCAATGATTAAGCAAAGATTTACGAATATTGTCCAGGACGAAGAGGATCATCCGGGCCGATCACAGTAAGCAAAATAGGATTCGATCTGTTCATCCAGGATAATAAAGTTTCATCCTAGACGATGATAAACAGAGAAAACACATCCGTCGTTAGAAGAAAGGGTAGGAGTTGATTGAATGCATCGTCTAGGACGATATAAAAATCATCCAGGACGATGAGACTAAAAGTGAAATTCAAGAGGTGGAAGTATATGATCAGAGAAGGCCCAAAAAATTATAAAAACACCAATAAAAGATAAAGTTAAAATACAAAAAAGATAGAAAAGAAAAAACGAAATGAAAACAAGAAAATAATTAAAAAAAAAATTTAAAGGCACAAAAATGATAAATTCTCCAAGTTATTGAATTTAAAGACTTGTAAGACCAATGTGTTAACATCATCAAAATTCGAAAATGGTAGAATATTCGATCCTGTTAACCATAGCTTGGACTTCTTTCAGGGTAAAATTGTCATTTGAAAATAAGAGATCTAACTCAGAACAAACCAATTAGATAGAAAAAGAGATCCATTTAAAACTTGGTTCCAGAAAAAAATATCTTATAGAATAATATACCAAAATAATTTATCACAGTCATGAAATTTGAAATCAAGTCTTTGAAAATAACAAGTAACACATCAATTCTTCTAAGATTTGAAGGTTTTGAAAGAGAAGGAAGCTTTCTTTTTGTGGGCTCATTTTATGCCTCTTGTCAATTGATTGGCACACTTTGCGCATCTTTTGATTTGTGTATCTTACAATTTTTTTTGGCTATCATTGTGCATCTTTTGATTTTGGCATCATTGGCCATTTTTTTTATTTTTGCAAGCTATAGCCCTTTTCAAAACTCTTAAATATTCTTAGTTGTGAGTATATCTTCTAGATATTAGAGAAGAAAAACTCTATCTCTAACATAAGGAAGAATAAGCCATAAACCAGACTCAAAATCATGTGCTAAATGCAATGATAAGATTTTAAAGAGCTTGAAAGTAATATAAAGACTTTTGAACATTATATATATAAGGTAGATTACTGTAGCAAGATAGAAAAGATCTTAATTGCAAAGTCCAGTTATTAATTTGAGATAGACTTTTATTTAGAAAGAAAATTACATCACTAAAAGAGGTTAGAGGGAGGAAAATAATCAATTGTGTTTCTCCCTTTAACTTATTTAGAGATGTTTAGATATTGACTACAAATTTCCAAAAACACAAGGCAAAATATCATTTAAAAAAAGGAAAACTAAAAAACAACAGAGATGTAACAACTATAAAATAATAGCAAACATTTAAAAAAACTAAAATAGAAAATAATAATAATCAAGATAGTAGTAAACATGTAATTCAGAATTTTTTAAGCAGCATGTTTATGCAATTATGTGGCGCGAGCCTTCGCTGTCCAAGTACCATATGCTCTCACGAGGTCGTTGGTGAGAGCACTCCTACAAAAATCATCAAATGTTAGATTTAAGAACCCAAATAGATTTTGGTCTCTTCTTATGAAAAGAAGAATGTAATGCAGGTGTGTTATGTTGTGAATCATACAGTTTGGGTCTTCACACCTAATCTGTATTACGGTGAATAATACAAGTGTGTAAAATGTTTCCTAGTATGCCACATGAAAAATATCTAACTCTAGGAAAAGAATTTACTAATCTATTTGAGTTATAATGCTTCTTCTTAGGTCTTGGATTTAGATCAAGTGTTGACGTATTCAAATTTCTCTCAAGTGTATTCAATTTAGTTTTAAGCCTCAAGTTAGCACTTTCTAAAATAGTATTATTATCATTCAAATAGTGCTCTTTATGCTTAGATTCTTCAATATAAGTTTTAAAATCAGATTCAAGTGAGGTATAAGATGTTTTCAAAGAATCATGCTCAATAATCAAATCATAATTCTTTTTATTTAAATCATCAAACTCATCAAGTAAAGACATGTGATTGCTATCAAGTAGAGTGTGATTTTTGTTTAAACTTTCATGCTCTTTTTACAAATTCAAAAACTTCAATTTCAAACTAGCATGCTATTTTTTAAGTTTCTTATATGATGTATGAATTTTTTTTATAAATTTCAAGTAATTGATTATAGGTTGGTTCACATATCTCTTCTTGATCAGATTTCCCAAGAAGATCACCCATTAAGCACAAATTTGTTATCTCCTCTTCAGCTTCAGTCTCAGATGAGTCAGATGTAGAATCCACCCAGAAAGCTTTTTGGTACTGCTTCTTATCCTTCTTGTATTTGGATTTTTTCTTACCCTTCTCCTTACTTTGTTGCTCCTTAAGTGTAGGACAATCAGCTTTAACATGTCCAAACTTCCTGCATTCAAAACAAACATCATCAGAATAACTTTTATAAATTTTGTTAACCTTACCTCTTTTCTACTTCTGATGATACATGTTGTTCTTCCTTAAAAAGCTTTTGAATTGCCTAGTGATGAAGGCAACATCATCATTTTCAGATCTGGAAGAATCAGTGTTCGTATTGTTGGCCTTCAGTGCCACAGTTTTCTCCTTCTTTTTCTCACATGCAATAAGATTTCTTTGATTCACCCCTTTCTCATAAGCAATGAGTGATCCAAATAAATTATCAGAAGAATAAGTATTTAAATCTTTAGATTCAGTAATTGCAGTGATCTTAGCATCAAAAGAAAAATGCAAGCATCTCAAAACTTTATTGACCCTTTCATAATTAGTTTGCTCTCTTCCTAAAGCATGCAATGAGGTGACAATTTGAGTAAACCTAGTATACATATCAGAAATTGATTCAGAATATTTCATAAGAAAAAGTTTATAGTCATGAAATAAAATTATAAACATAGATTGTTTAACTTCATTGGTTCCTTCGTAAGTTACACACAATTTATCCCAATTTTCTTTACCAGTTGCATAAGTTGAAACACACATATAATCTTTAGATTTCAAAGCAGAGAAAAAATAGTTCTAGCATTTTGCATTAAGTTGTGCTAAATCTCTTTCATTAAAAGTCTATTCGGTAAAAGGAAGTTAAGTTTTAATGTCATTAATTTCATGAGAAGGAGGTGTATAACCTTCTTTAACAAGAATCCATATACCATAATGAAGCAATTGTAAAAATGTAGACATGTGAGTTTTGTAAAAATCAAAAGGAATATTGTCAAACAAAGGTGGTCGTGTAAAAGAAAATATCTTTCTGTTGTATTACAATAACCAAAGTTAGCAATCGATCAAAATTTAAAAGTTTTCAAAAACACAATTTTATGAATCCCATTCTAATACCACTTGAAAGTGCTTTAATGGCACTTAGAAGTTTGACAGGGATGTTAAGCCCTTCTAAACTAGTCCCAAGGCTAATCAAGAAGGGGGGTGGTGAATTGATATTTTAAAAAATATTTCTATCAAAACACAATCTTAAAATAAAAATAATGATTCACCATAGAAATCAAGGTGCGGAAATTAAATGCGGAAGCAGTAATAAAGAATACAAAAATTTATAGTAGTTCAATCAACACGACCTACGTCCACTCCCCGGAGGCACCCTCCAAATATTGCACCAAACTCAACATCTCTCCTTTTTTCCTCATAGCAAGGCGGAGAAGCCTTTACAAACCTCCTTTCCACCAACCTAGGTGAGGTAGAGAATCCAACTCCTTTTGCTTCCTCCAGAAGAAGGCAGAACCCAACTCCTTTTGCTTCCTCCTGAAGCAGGCAGATAATCTTGATTAGATGCTGAAGTAGATCTCTTTAGAACCCCCAAGGAATAAAGGATGATGACTCGAGAAGATGATGACAGATCCTTGCTTAGAGAAACCTTTATGAAACCCCTCACAAACTCCCCCTCATAAGATCCTCTCTCTCTCTCTCTCCCTTGCTCTCCCTTTCCTTTTGTCTCTCTCAGGTTAGAATGGAAGCAAAAGATACTCTCTTAAAAGAAAAGTCTTAAATAGAAGAGCTTCAGAATAGCTCTTAATTGTAACAAATTGACTTTATCATCCACGATGATATAAATATCATCCTGTACGATCAGTGCAAATTAAGCTCAATCAACCAGGATGATTTGGAATGATCAAAATGTTTTTGTTCATACTATCCAGGACGATAGCATATTGTCCTGGATGACTTGTACAAATTGTAGAATATAATCATACAATCGCACTGAATAGATGTCTGGATGATGGAAAAATAGCTTGATCATCTAGGACGATCTCACGATTTTCCCGGACGATTAGTTAAATTCGTGAAAATCTTCCAGAGCAATGCCCTGAATAACAGTTGATTGATGTTTGATCATCTTGGGATAACTAAGGTTTGTGATTTGATCATCCCTACCAATCCTGCGATCGTCCAGGATAATATGATTAAGCAATTAAATTTTAATTTATTTTTCTTAATTACTAGATTATTTTAGGCATAATTATATTGCATCATCTAGGACAAAGTTCTAGATGATGTCCTAGATGATTTCTAAAAATAAAAGCTATCTAAATAGATCTGGAAGCTGATTCTTTCTAATTTGAGCCTATCGTCCCGACCGATGCAAATATCACCCAGGACGATGAGCTTAATGAAAAATGTCTTAACTAGGATGCCCTAATTATGGTCTCTTTTTTTTACTAATCATCCAGGTTGATTTGTGGATCGTCCCGGATGATGTGACAAAAAATAGATAACTCTAAAAATAGTTAAAAATTTTCCCCCAAGTGTGTGTGTGTGTAAAGTAACTTAGCATCAGGAACCACATCATTTATAATAGACTCAAGAAAAGAAAAAGTTTACAAACTAACTCAGACCTAGTCTACCCATCCTGAGCTAGTTCATTTACAGTTTAATCTTGTGGACCTGAAATGTTAGTAGTCAAGGAAGTCGTAGAGAAATAAAAGTGTTTGCTATCATCAAAATCATATTCTCTTAAATCAGATTTGCAACACCGTTTGGCTGCAGAGTGTAAGTCTGGTGGTGGTCAGCAGCTACGAGGTGATTTGAAGTACGCCTGGCTGAAGTCCAATGACAGTTGGAGGCCTGGTAGTGGTCCGACGTCGGACGGGCTAAAGTTAAACGATGCTTGGTAGTTAGGTGGAAGTCTTGTGGTGGTCCAAAATGGTCATGCTGAAGTCCAGCCAGGGTTGGCAGCCATGTGGAAGTCTAGTGGCTATCGATGGCCTGACAATTATCTAAGAAGGTCAAGTTGAAGTCCAGCAGCTACATGTAGCTGGTTGGATGTTAGGTGGGGGTCAGCAGTCGAGCAGTGATTCCATGACAATCGTGTTGAAGTACGACCGCAATCGACGGCTGGGTGGAAGTTTGGCGGCGAGTGGAAGTCCGGCGATGTTCGGCGGCCGGGTGGTGGTCTGACGATGATCAGACTGAAGTTCGGCAGTGGCCGTGTGAAAGTTCTACGGAGATAGATGGCTGAACAGTGGTCCGATGATAGTTGTAGGGGGTTCGCCAGTGGTGGTGCTGGAGTTCTTAAAGCATTAGAGCTTTCTCCAATCTCTATCCAACGGACCCTCTCATATAGAGAGTGAGGGTCTATTTATAGATTTTCAAGAGTGGCACACCCCGTAAAATAGAGAAGATCCAGGGTAGGTCTGGAGAGCTCAATCGGATGGCCCGTATTGATTCTCCTAATTATAGAGCATTTTTTAACTGTTTAAGTGACTTAACGATGTGAGAATTCAATGATATTAGCCTATTTGGATTCGTCTCACCATGCCACACAATTTTACTATAAGCATGTCATATTTGGATATAATTTTGTCATCTAAAAAATGCTTTCAACTTTCCAAATGTGGTTTGGGCCCCCATTTTGGACCCTTTTGGGCTTGGGTTGGACTTATTTTAGTGTTGTTAGGTTGCATCTCTTTGAAATGTTCAGTCTGATTAGAAGTTTGTTTAAATTGGAGTTCAGATGATTTCAAATTGGATTTTAGAAGTTTCCAATTTGAATATGCCTTGAAAACTGTGCATGATCAAGATGATTTTTGGCGATGAATTAGTTGCCCCTATTTTTGGATGTTGAATCATGTAGAGTTTAAAAATATATTTATGATTTTAACAATATGCAAATTCATAGCGTTAATTAGAGCAAAATGCTAAAAAACATTTTATCCAAAACTTTTCAAATTATTCAAAACTTAACATAGATGCTCTTTTGGGGATGCTGATGGGCTCTTCGGTCACCATCTCTGGTGATCGAAAAGCTCTAGGTTCGGGTGATCAGGTGTCCGTTTGCAAGGTTGGGCAACTTAACTAGAAGAATCAAGAAGGTTTTCGTCCGCTGGTGATCAGAGAACCATTGGATATTCCTGGTAAAGAATTAAAGCAATGCTGTGGGAAAGGTAAGCAAGTTCTTGGATCGGTTGATGCTATGACTCCCATTTATGTTGAAAGTTCAAGAAAGATCGAGAAGGAAATGTCGTCGATTACGGAGATGAATCTTGTTGTGCAAGAAGTTTTGAACATCATGTCTAAGTCTAAGACACAATTGGAAGGAGCTCCTTCAGTCCAGAATGTTGTAGGCAGCACGATCACTATTTTTGAGTTTGCTGATAAAGGAATTTGGCCTGGTGGTTTTCAAGAAAAGGTGGGGAAGCAAATTCGTGGGTTAAGAAATCCCATATCAAAATAAATCTTGTTGATAAAGATTTATTTATGTCAGATGATGGTGTTGCTGTAAAACTCTTTGAACGAAATGTTATAGCCAATTCTGAGAAGCTTAAACTTTCGATCGTGATCAAGGTTTTTGGTCGGGAGCTCCCCTTCTTTATTATAGGAGCTGAACTGAAGCGCCAATGGGCTCATATTGGAAAATTCAACATGACGATGATGGGAGCAGGATGGACCTTATGCTCTTTCTTTTTGGAAGAGGCTATGGAGGAAGTGTTAACCGACGTTCCTTGGTTCGTCAATTGTCACATTGTGGGAATGGAGAGATGGTCCACTCAATTTTCCACAAATTCTTTGAAGGGTCTTTCTTCTCCAATTTGGATAAGAATGTCCAACCTTCCATTGTTCTGTTGGGATGAGATCAACATTGCAAGAATTGCATCGTGCATAGGTACACCAATGATGCTGGATAGCAATATGTTCCAATGGGGGAGACGTGAATTTGCTAGAAATTGCATTCGGGTGGAATTAGATAAACAATTGCCTTTGGGAGTTTTTGTAGATGGAAGGTTCTTTCAAAAGGTGGAGTATGAAAAGGTCTCATCCTTTTGTTATAAGTGTGGCAGGATCGGACACTTGAGTTTTAACTGTAAAATTAGTGAGGGGAAAGAACAGTCTGAGAATCAGGAAGACGTAGCTGGTTTAAAGTCTGGAGAGCCTAGTTTGGAAGAGAAGTTAGTAGAGGTTGAGAAACAGGGTATCTGTGGTCCATGGATTCATGTGAAAAATAAGAGAAAGGTGAAGAATAAGGTGGTTCAGAAGAAGTTTGTGTATGCTCCTAAGATTGGGAAAGTGCAGGGCATTGTTCCTAATAATAGTGAAGAGGATGGCAAAGAACATACTGAAGAAAAGATAGTGGTTCAGGATGTTATTGTTTGTAATAAGAGGGACTATAACAAAGTGGAGGACTCAATCTGCGGGGATCCTGTTGAAAGCAGTAAAGTTTTTAGGAGAAAGGATTCATTCAGACATCATAAAATAATATGTTCAGGCTGTTAGATGGACTTGAGGAGGAAGGGGGACTCCCAGAGAAATTATTGATAGTTCTGATCATGAAGAAGGAGAATTGGTTAAATCTGGTGCTAAAGAGAATGTTATTTGTAATGTGATTACAGAAAATGAAAATGATTCTGTAGGTGCTACAGGGAATTCTGGAAGAGAAACTGTCGGCTCTGTTTCAGGTAACAACTCTGTTTCAATGATTGGTAATTCAAAAGTCAAGCTTAGTAAGGAGATAAAGTCTCTGGGTCCGATTAATTCTTCTTTAAGAATTAACCGGAATGAAGGAGGTAGTAGAAAGAGGATTGGGGGTCCTTCCCCTTTGGTGATCAAATGAGTTCAATTCTTTTTTGGAATTATAGAGGAGCCAATAAGAGGGAGGCTTCTCTTTATGTTAAAGAGGTGGTTAAGGATTGGGATGTAATGTTTATTGGTTTAGTTGAAACCAAAATTTCTTCCAGTGGAAAGGAGGATATTTGTAAATGTTTGGGAAGTAATTGGGATGTTTTCGTTTATCCTACGGAGGGACAATCAAGTGGCATCATGACCTTGTGGAGAAAGGATCTGGTTACGTTCTCAGTTTTGAAAAGTTTTTCCCAATGTGTAGTAGTGGAAATGGTTTCTTTGAAGGATGATAGGAAATGGCTGATTTCTACAGTGTATGTGGATTGTGATCTGTATAAAAGAAGGAGCTTATGGGAGTTTTTGTCTTCCATTCAGTTCAGTAATCTTCCCTCTATTTTGGGGGGAGATTTTAATTGTGTTCTTTCTCAAGATGAGAAGAGGGGAGGGAAAAAGTTTAAATTTTCTTTAGGTCCACAAGAGATGAAAAACTGTATGAATCTCAATGATTATCATGAGATTGGAGTTGTGGGACCTAGATTTACTTGGTGTAATAATAAGAGTGGAAGTGTTAGAATTTTGGAGAAGCTTGATATGTGTTTGTTAAATACAAAGGCTCTTCAAATTATTCCTCAAGCTTCAACTAGACATTTGAATAGGATTGCATCGGATCATTGTCTGATCCATCTAAAGATTTTTATTTTTGTGACAAAGGTGGATCACAGTCGGAGGTTTGAAGATGCTGGGTATCTTACCCGACATCTGCTGCTATTGTTCAGAAAGTTTGGAATAAAAGATATGAAGGAGATCCCATGGTAAAGTTAAATTCTAAGTTTAATAGAACGCTGAAGGCGTTGTATTTCTGGAGCAGAGATAAAATGAGAATCCTTCAAGGGCTTAAGGAGAAGCTGAAAGGGGAAATTAGTGATCTGCAAGTGGAAGAGTCAATTATGGGGTTAAATGAGGAAAAATTGATGCTGCTTCGGGATAAAGTTAATGAGCTGAATATCACTCTTTCTAGGATCAATTCCTGGTGGAGACAAAGAGCCAAAATCAAATGGTGGACTGAAGGAGACAGGAATTCGAAGTTCTTTCATGCAATGGCTAATGGCAGAAGGAATTTCAATACTATCCATCAAATGAAGGATGTTCAAGGCAATATGGTTGAATCTCAAATTGGTATTGAAAATATATTGCTGCAGTATTTTAGAAAGGGAGGGATTGCAAGTTATCTGGCTGGCCTGATCCGTGCTATAATCTAAGCGCTGAAGACTCCTTATGGTTGGAAGCTGAATTATCTTTCCAAGAAGTTAAGGCATTGGTGAGAGAACTTGGTTCGAACATCTCGCCAGATATGGATGGGATAACTTACTCTTTTTTTAAGCATTATTGGAAGGTGATTAGTCAAGATGTTTGGATGGCTATCCAATTTTTCTTTATTCATGGAAAAATGGTTGATGATTGGAAAAATACGATCGTGGTTCGTATACCAAAGTGTAGAAATCCTGTTTTGCCTTCTCATTACTGCTCGATCAGTTTATGCTTGTCTATTTACAAGGTGATTGCCAAAATCATTTTAAATAGACTTTTGAAGGTTATTTACAAAGTTGTTTTGGAGGAGCAATTGGTGTTCATTAAAGGTAGATCAGTGTCTAATAACATTTTATTGGTTCATGAACTCTTTAATAAGTTTAGATTTTCAAAATCTAAGAAGGGTTTAATAGCGATCAAAATAGATATGGAGCAGGCTTATGATAGTATTGTTAAGAGAGTTGCTATTTGCATGTTTTACATTCTTGCAACTTGTATAGTTTTGATGATTCCAAATATTATTATTTTATGTGTAGTTATCTCCTAACACTTTTTGGAAGATTTGTTTTTTCGCTTGTGTGTACTAACATTTCAGGAAAATCGATCTCCAAATTACGAAGACTTCAAATAAAATTCATCATGCAATCCTTTGTAAATTGAAGCCTTTAATTGTTCTTTGAATTGAGAGGGAGTGATTGTAATTGAGTGAATAAAAAAACACACACACACACACACACTTAAGGAGATCTTATAAATTTGTATTGATCGTACAGGATGAACCTAGTTCGTACAAGACGATCAAGTCAGATATCTCCTACTAAGAGCAATGGAACGAACAGGAACTGAAGAAAAATTTTTCTAAGTCCTGATTGTCCAGGACGAAGTGAATTCGTCCCAGGACGAATTGGCCTCTGGAGAAATCTCGTTCAGGATGAAATGTATTCATGCCAGGATGAGTTTGTCTCTGGAAAAATTTCATCCAAACGAAGTGAATTCGTCCCAGGACAAAGGGAACGGACTATGGCATTTTCTGGCAACGTTCTGCAGTTTTCGGAATCGACCTTTGATATAACTTTTCGTCCCAAGATGAACATATTTCATCCCAGGATGAACATATTTCATCCCAGGATGAATTTAGTTCGTACAGATTCACAAATGATTCGTACGGGACAGTTTTTGCACAATTTGTACGGGACTAACTTGGGTTCGTATGGTACAATCCACTGCACAAAAAAACCTGAAATTAGCAATTTTTTGGATGGTTTTTCTTGTCCTTTCTATATAAGGAGTTCTAGAAACTATTGCAAATGCCTTTGGAGTTGTTTTCTCTTGAGAGGGATCATTGAGTGTGAGTGTTTGGGAGAGATTGTACGAGTGAAGAGTGAGAGAGCAAGTCAGGGGTTTGTGAGGGATTCACAAGGTTACTTAAAGTGAAGATCTCTTTGTTTCCTTCAAGTTTCTGCCCATCTCCTCTGAAGGCTCTCAAGTGAAGTTTAACAACATCGGTCCGGTTCTCTGCCGACACTTGGAGAGTGTAAAAGGATGACAAAGTGTATCTTTGGCAGTCATTGTGTCTTCGTTCTTTTGGAGAAAACTAGAAGAGAGAACTTGAAAGGGAGAGAGGAAAGGGTGGAGTTTGAGAGGGAGAAAATCCTTGGAGGGGATTTCAAGGGAGTGTGGAGGGGATATTCACACGGTTGCTCCGGCGAACTTGCACCTCAGTACCATCGGATTCAAGGGTCATCTTGAGGGAAGTTTTGAGAAGAAGAAGATCTCTTTGGTGTCAAAGGACCTGGCTCCTCCGACGAACTAGGGAAGGTGAAGGTGATTTTGTACAGGCTTCTCCGCCTTGCTGTAGGGGCAAAAGAAGAGTCACTTTGTGGTATTAGTGCAATACTCGGAGGGTGCCTCCGGGGAGTGGACGTAGGTCAAGGTTTGACCAAACCACTATAAATCTGGTGTGTTCTTTCTTATTTTCTTCTGCATTTAATTTAATTGCAAGTTGTTTACTTTGGTTGAAAAGTTTATTTTTAAACTTTAAATTTAACTTGCATTAATAATTTAAAAGGTTTTCTAAAAATCCAAGAATTGAAGTAAAATTTTAAATTACCAATTCACCCCCCCCCCCCCTCTTGGTTAGCCTCAGGACATAAACTTAGGCTTAACAACCTAATTCATAGTGAATGAGTTTTAATAAGTATGGCGTGACCAACTATTAAGCATGTGTAGGATTACTTTGGTTAAGTTTGGAAATCTTATTTTGGATTGTGTCATGGATCCCAAATTTTCAATAATTGTGAATGGCACTAAGTTAGATTGGATTGAGGCTAAAAGTGGGCTTCGCCAAGGATGCCCACTCTCTCCCTATATCTTTCTTCTTTGATCCTAATTAATGTCTTATGCATGTCACAAATATGGAAAGGATTTGGGAGTTAAAGTTGCTCCTAATGCTTTAGGATTAATCATTTGATGTATGCGAATGATGTGATGTTGTTTTCGGAAGCTAGGCTTGGTCAATTGAAAAGGATTAGGAAAATTATCTCTAAGTACTGTTTGTGGACACGGCAAGATGTGAATAAGGGAAAATCAAATGTTCTGTTCGACAAAATGGTTGGGAGGAGGGATAGTAAAAAAGTTCTTAAACTTTTTAAATTCAAAGAAGCTAAGGAAGTTAACTATCTTGGGATCAAAAAGGCTTTTAGAAGAATGTTATCTTTTGATTTCCTGAGCATTATTGAGAAGATTGAAGGAAAACTCAATTTGTGGGGTAATAAGTTCATATCTTTAGCGGGACGTATTGTTTTAGTTAAAACTGTTCTACAAGCCATCCAAGTTTTTTTTGGGTCTCATTCTTTAGTTCCTTCGAGCATTTTGAAGAAAATTGATAAGCTTTGTAGAGACTTTATATGGAATAAACTGGGAGGTTCTCAAGGTATGCATTATATCTCATGGAATGAAATGTGTAAACCAGTTTCTGAAGGGGGAAGGGGACTGCATTCTGCTTTCTCGATTTCGGGTTCCCTTAGAGCCAAATTTGCATGGAACTTTTTTCAGAATCCTCATTCTGTTGCAAATCTATTTTTTCATGACTTATGTTTTGATGATTGACAAACACTATTTCTCTTGGACTACTTGTTGCTTTTAACTTTTCAGGAATCAAAGATCGGACGATCAAGAAGGAGCCAAGTTCAGGATTGCGTAGGTTTAGGATTGAGTCAGTCTGTACTTTTGATTTTCACCTTTTGAGTCTACTTGTAATGGTCAAAGAGACTGATGCTAAGTAACCCTTCACACACACACTTGAGGGGCTTAGAATTTCTATTTTTGCCCACATCGGCCTGGCCGATATTTATATCGTCCAGGACGATCAGCTTAAAACAGAAAGTCTAAGTAAGGATTCTTAATTAAGCAGACTTCATTAACATATCGGCCTGGACGATACGTGTATCAGCCAGGACGATAAGCTCAAAACGGGAAGAAATAGCCGCCATAGTCAATTAAGGTATACTGTAATTTTAAATTATCGGCCGGGACGATCCACGTATCGGCCTGGACGAAATTACCAAATTATGCCTTAATTGATCAGGAAATCAAGGGAGTAATTAAGGATGATTGATACGATCATATTGTCCTGGACGATCGCAGGATCGGCCAGAACGATCTATTCAAAAACCTTAAGTTACTTCAGGACGATCAATATCGGCCAGCTCGTATTCAGGGCTATTGTTAGGATGATTTTCCTCTGATTTAAACTGATCGGCCCGGACGATCAAGCCAATTTTCAATCGTCCAGTTTTGCATCCAGGGCGATGCTCTGTCCGATATTCTTTGATTTGTACTGATCGGCCAGGCCGATATCCAGATCGGCCAGGCCGATATCCAGATCGGCCTGGACGATATCTAGATCGGCCTGGACGATATTGTCGGCAACTTGCAATTAATGAGCTCCTTTGAAGATCTTCTATTTAAGAACTCTTGTTCAACGTTTTTAATAACTTTTGGCTGCTGACTTGACCTGAGAAGACCTTGAGGAGAGAAAGAGAGAGAGGAGAGAGAGAGGATCTTGTGAGGGGGAGCTTGTGAGGGGATTCACAAGGGTTGCTTCAAGGATCGCTCTGCTTCGTCTTCGTCTAGAGTTTCTCGTCCGTGGAAAGGGTCGGTAGAGGTAAGGAGTTTGCTTTTGGTTTTGGTTCTCTGCCAGCTTCAGGAGGAAGCAAAAGGAGGTAGGTTCTCTGCCTTGCCGGGGTGGCAAAAAGGAGGTTCTTGTAAGGGCTTCTCCGCCTAGCCGTGGGGGCTAAAGGAGAGTCACGTTTTGTAGTGCAATACTTGGAGGGTGCCTCCAAGGAGTGGACGTAGGTCGAGTCGACCGAACCACTATAAATTTCTGTGTTCTTTTTCTTGCTTCCGCACTTTTTAATTCCGCATTTATTTCTGTGGTGTGATTTGGTTTATGCAATTTTCTTTCTTTGTGAAAAGAGTTTTAAAATACCAATTCACCCCCCTCTTGGTTAGCTTGGGACTAAGTTCATAGGGCTTAACATCCCTAACAAACTTTCAAGTGGTATCAGAGCGGTATTCAAAAATTAAAGTTTTAAAACTTTTTGAATTTGATCTATGGCTAACATTGGGAATCGTAACACTACGGAAGGGTATTCCATTACCCGACCTCCCCTGCTCGATAAACTACCTTTTGATTTTTGGAAAACTCGTTTGTCAACATTTTTACAATCTACTGATTATCGCATGTGGATGCTTATTCAAGAAGGTTATTTTCCACCTTCTCGTGAAATTAATGGTGTGAAAACTGAAGTTGCTTTTACTGAATGGACTTTTGATGAACGTGATTTAGCTCAATTAAATGCGAAATGTTTGAACTATTTTTTCTGTGCTTTGAAATCTGAGGATTACATGCGTGTCTCAACTTGCAAAACCGGTAAAGAGATTTGGGATAAATTGTGCATCACCTATGAAGGTACCAATGAAGTTAAACAATCCCGTTTAAACATTCTCTTGCATGACTACGAACTTTTTTGTATGAAACCTCATGAATCGATTTCTGACATGTACACTAGGTTTACTCAGATAGTTACGTCATTGCATGTACTAGGAAAGGAACACCTATTTAATTATGAAAAAGTTAACAAGATTTTGAGATGCTTGCCATCGTCTTATGATGCAAAAATTACTGCCATTACTGAATCTAAAGATTTGAACACCTATTCTATTGATAGCTTACTTGGCTCACTCATTGCTTACGAGCAAGGGGTGAATCAAAGAAATGTTGATGCAGGTGAAAAGAAACAGGAGAAAACAATTGCACTGAAGGCACACAAATCAGATTCTGAATCTTTCGGGTCTGAAAGCGATGAAATTGCCTTCATCACAAGGCAATTCAAAAGCTTTCTAAGGAAGAAACAAAAGCATCATCAAAGTTGGAGAAAAGGTAAGGATCATAAACATATTAAAGGATCTTCTGATGTTGTTTGTTTTGAATGCAGAAAGCCTGGACATGTAAGAGCCGATTGCCCTACACTTCAAATTCATTCAAGCAAAGAAAAGGAAAAAGGTGAGGAGAAAGCCAAGTCAAGGAAGGATAAGAAGAAAATCCAAAGAAGTTTTTGGGCAGAATCTGGTACTGATTCCTCTGAGACTGAACCAGAGGAAGAGACTACGAACTTGTGTTTAATGGGAGAAAATCAAAGTGATGAGGAAGAGGTATGTAAACCAACCTATAATGAATTGTTTGAAATTTGTGAAAAAAATCCATGCATCATACAAAAAACTTAAGAAGACTCATGCTAGTCTAAAATTAGAACATTCAAATCTACAAAAAGAGCATGAAGTTTTTCTCAAAGATCATGCAACGATTGATTCAAATCACATGGCTCTTCTTGATGAATTTGATGAGTTGAACAAAAAGCATTTGGAATTAATTGATGAACATAATGCATTAAAAGCTTCACACACCTCACTTAAGATTGATCTTAAGAAATCTAAAGAGATTGAGAAAAATTTGAGGATGGAGAATGATGCATTAATAAGAACTAACTTGAGGATTCAAAATGATTTTGATACATATAAGAAAAATCGGATGACTTCCACTTTTGATCTTAAGCCAGAACCTAGGAAGAGGCATTATAACTCAAACCATTTAAGAAACCCTTTTCCTGGAGTTAGATGTTACTCATGTGGCATGCTAGGACATATCTCACACACTTGCACCTTTCATCGTAGTACACATTGGGTGTGGAGACCTAAGATGCATGATTCACAGCATACCATACCTGCATTGTATTCTACTTTTACTAAGAAGGATCCCAAACCTATTTGGGCTCCTAAATCTGACTGATGTAGAGTTTTGCAGGTGTGCTCTCACCAAAGTCCTCGTGGGAGCATAGGATAACTGGACATAAGGAGGCTTGCAGCTCAAAATTGCTTAAACTCGCTGCCTTATCACGTGCTTGAAATGTTAAGTTTTTGTGTTTCTTTTTATTTTATTTTTGTGTTATTTTTTGTGCTTACTTGGTGCTAGTCTAGTGTGCGTTGTTTTCATTCTTATTGTTTGTCTTTTCTGTCTTCGCGTTGCTCTTTAAACTTGGTCTTTCATATGATGAATCTTTTCAAGCCTTTAGATTTTGGAGTTTTAGAGATAGTGTTTAGCTTTTTCTAAATTGGTTAAAGGGAGTAAACTGTTGATGTTTTCCCTTCTTCTGACTTTGTTTAGTGGTATGATTTTCTTCTCTAAACAAAAGTCTAAACTCAGTTTAACCAATGGCTTTTCAGTTAAGATCTTTTTCTTATCTTGCTACATTAATTTATCTTATGCATAATAGCCAAAGTTCTTAGATATCATTCAAGCTTTTGAAATCTTGCCATTGCATTTATCACATAATTTTGATTTTGTGTTGTGGATTGTTTTTCCCTATGTTAGAGAGAGAGCTCTTATTCTCTAATATTTAGAGGATATACTCACAACTAAGTTTTTTGTAAGGGTATATTAAAGAGTTTTTTAGCTTGCAAGAGTTAAAAAGGGAAAGAGGCCAATGAAGCCAAAATTGAAAAGAAAGCCATATACAAAAAAGTGTATTCAAATCAAAAGATGCTCAAAAGAGCCAATCAAAATGACAAGAGGCATAAAATAAGCCCACTAGATGCAAGCTATCCTCTCTTTGGTAAAACTCTTAAAACTTAGAAAAACTCATTGATTACGTGATACTTTCAAAGACATGATTTCAATTTCCATGATTGAGAAAAATTACTTTGGTTCATTACATATGAGATATTTTATTTGTAAACAAGTCTTGAATGGATCTTATTATCCTATTTAGTTATTCTGAGTTGGATTCTAGTTTTCCAAAAGAATTGTGTACCCTAAAAGATGTCCGATCTAGGGTTAACAGAATCAGATGATCTACCCTCTTCTAATTGAAATTTGTTAAACTTCTTGATCTCTTGGAACTCCAAAAGTTTAACTTTTTGAAAAGAATTATCATATGATGCCTCTTTAAATAAAAAAAAAATTAGAAAAATTAAAATCTAAAAATATTCGTTTTTCCTTGTGTTGTTTTTGTTTTTCTTTTTCTGTGTTTTGACTGTTTTTTTCTTTTTTTATTTTTTTTGAGGGTATTGATCATCACCATCTTTTCCTTGTTTTCAATTCCTTGTCACATCATCCTGGCCGATATTTTTATCGTCCTGGACGATAGGACAAATTCTCTTCAAAATCCATCTGCTGAACTTTTCTGTGCTTGATGTAACTCATCGTCCTGGACGATACGATATCATCCTGGACGATTTGATCGAACTCTGATGATAGTCCTGGCCGATGGAATATTTCGTCTGGCCGATGCATGTTATGTGCATCGTCCTGGCCGATACACTGGATCGTCCTGGACGATCCATGTGTCAGTACATTTTGATCTTTAAATTCGGCCCCGGACGATCTATTATTGGACAATCGGCCGGGCTGATCCACTGTTCGTCCTGGACGATACACGTGGCAAGCATTTTAAATGTTTTAACTTTGGCCGGTATGATCAATTATTATGCATTGTCCTGGACGATACACCTAATCGGCCCGGACGATCTGCTTTTTCAACGGTCGTCCGGATTGACTCCTCGGGACGATCGCCTGTGTCTAATCGGCCTGGCCGATATCTGATCGGCCTGGCCGATATCTGATCGGCCCGGACGATCGGACCGCCTTTTTGACCAATCGGCCTGTACATAATTATTAAACCATATCGGCCTGGACGATTCTGCGATCGGCTAGGATGATATGGCCGTTTCTTTAAATTCAGGCCGTTCCAGCCATGCTTTTTCACTCTTCATCCTTTCTCCTCTTGTGTTTTTGCTTAGTCCTTTCTATGGCTGGTGGGAAACGCGTCCGACAAACTTCTGGGAGTTCTTCGAGGGCAAGAATTGACCCTCATTTCAGGGAAGCAGAAGATGAAGCCGCTTACCACCGTTACAAAGAATGTGGGATCACTGTCTGAAGAATCATCAATCCTACCCACATATCATACCCGATAATGGATCTTCTCGCTCATAGCTCCCTTTGCTTCATTCTGTCTCTTGCTTTCCCTTTCAATTCAGAGTTTCTTCGAGAGTTTTTCGCAAACCTTCGCATCAACCCTACCTTCACAGCCCTGTCCTCCTATGTGAATCGATGCCCTATCGAAATCACATATCAGGATTGTGTTGATCTTTTACAGCTATCCACCACCGAAGATAAGCTGCACCTAATCGCCCCTGACCCTGATCTTGAGTGGTCCACGTCGAATCATTTCCTTCGCCAGACCAATGTACCTTACCATGTTGGAAAGACTAGCTCTTTAGTCAAAGATGCTAGGACAATCCAACATGTCCTTCGCACCTCCGTAATTCCAAAAGCCGGCGACCGAATCCACATCACCCCTCTACTTTCACTCACTAATTTCTACATCATGGCTCATAGGGAATTTAATACTGCGGACCTACTTTTCCGATACATTGATCACTTAACCACAATCCGTGATTCAGGCCACGAAAGGAAACCCAATCTAGCCTTAAGACACATCATAGCCTATGTCCTTAAAACAAAATACCAACTTCAGTATCCTATTCCACCAAACCTCCAAACTCCCTTTTACTCAAATAATTCCTTCAGCACCGTTCACAGTACTCGTCTCCACCCTGAAGAACCTCAGGGGGCGAGAGAGGAGGAGGCTCCCGCTCCCACTCCCGTTCCCGTTCTTGTCCCTCTCCACCAGCACTCTCCGGTTGATCAGTTGATTGAGAGGTTTGATCGTTGGGAGAATCGGTTTGATGCCTACGTTGCTGCACAGGAGTAGCAACACTTTGAGGATATTACCCGCTACGAACAACACCGCGCTGAGGATTTAGCCCGATTTGACAGTTTCCTTACTCAGCAGCAGCAGCAGCATTACCAGGACATCGCCTGGTTCAATGCTCAGTTTACCACGCTTGCCAGTTACTTTCAGCAGCCACCTCCTCCACCTCCATCTGATGATCAGGATCCCTCGTTCTTTTAGTCTGTGTTTTCTGTTGTTTATTTCCTGCTATTTGCTTTTAGTCGTTATTTGTTGTTGGACCCTCTTTTTGTGATGACAAAAGGGGGAGTAGGTGTAGGAAAAGTTGTTTAGGTGTGGTTGTTTGTAACTTTGAAAATCTAATGAATATTTTTTTGATATTTTTCCTACTTATGTTTTCCATCATCAAAAAGGGGGAGATTGTTGCAAATCTATTTTTTCATGACTTATGTTTTGATGATTGACAAACACTATTTCTCTTGGACTACTTGTTGCTTCTAACTTTTCAGGAATCAAAGATCAGACGATCATGAAGGAGCCAAGTTTAGGATTGCGTAGGTTTAGTGTTGAGTTAGTCTGTACTATTGATTTTCATCTTTTGAGTCTACTTGTAATGGTCAAAGAGACTGATGCTAAGTAACCCTTTACACACACACTTGAGGTGCTTAGAATTTCTATTTTTGCCCACATCAGCCCGACCGATATTTATATCGTCCGGGACGATCAGCTTAAAACAAAAAGTCTAAGTAAGGATTCTTAGTTAAGGCAGCCGTCATTAACATATCGGCCTGGATGATACGTGTATAGGCTAGGACGATAAGCTCAAAATGGAAAGAAGTAGCCGTCATAGTCAATTAAGGTATACTGTAATTTTAAATTATCGGCCGGGATGATCCACGTATCGGCCTGGACGAAATTACCAAATTATGCCTTAATTGATCAGGAAATCAAGGGAGTAATTAAGGATGATTGATACGATCATATCGTCTTGGACGATCGCAGGATCGGCCAGGACGATCTAGTCAAAAACCTTAAGTTACTTCAGGACGATCAATATCGGCCAGCTCGTATTCAAGGCTATTGTCAAGACGATTTTCCTCTGATTTGAACTGATCGGCCAGGATGATCGTGAGATTGGCCCGAACGATCAAGCCAATTTTCAATCGTCCAGTTTTGCATCCAGGGTGATGCTCTGGCCGATATTCTTTGATTTGTACTGATCGGCCAGGCCGATATCCAGATCGGCCTGGACGATATTGTCGGCAACTTGCAATTAATGAGCTCCTTTGAAGCTCTTCTATTTAAGAGATCTTGTTCAACATTTTTAATAACTTTTGGCTGCTGCCTTGACCTGAGAAGATCTTGAGGAGAGAAAGAGAGAGAGGAGAGAGAGAGGATCTTATGAGGGGGAGCTTGTGAGGGGATTCACAAGGGTTGCTTCAAGGATCGCTCTGCTTCATCTTTCTCTAGAGTTTCTCGTCCGTGGAAAGGGTTGGTAGAGGTAAGGAGTTTGCTTTTGGTTTTGGTTCTCTGCCAGCTTCAGGAAGAAGCAAAAGGAGGTAGGTTCTCTACTTTGCCGGGGTGGCAAAAAGGAGGTTCTTGTAAGGGCTTCTCCGCCTAGCCGTGGGGGCTAAAGGAGAGTCACGTTTTGTAGTGCAATACTTAGAGGGTGCCTCTAAGGAGTGGACGTAGGTCGAGTCGACCGAACCACTATAAATTTTTGTGTTCTTTTTCTTGCTTCCGCACTTTTTAATTCCGCATTTATTTCTGGGGTGTGATTTGGTTTATGCAATTTTCTTTCTTTGTGAAAAGAGTTTTAAAATACCAATTCACCCCCCCTCTTGGTTAGCTTGGGACTAAGTTCATAGGGCTTAACATCCCTAATGAACTTTCACATTCTTTATTGAACAGATCTATTATGGCTAAGTATGGGAGTATCTGGAATGCTGAAGTCAAGCAAAACAGCTCAATTACTTGGAAAATTCTCCTGAATGGGATGGAAGCTCTCAGACCATTGGTGAGATGGAGAATTGGTTCCTGATCCCCGATTGATATTATGAAAGATGCTTGGGTGTTTGACAAATGTCTTGAAAAATGGCCTATATTCTTTGTGGTTCCTGAATATGATTTTGAATTTCCAAAGCTATGGGAATTTATAGAGGAGGGGAATTGGAATTTATTCATGCTTAGAAAGTGGTTTGGTCAATGTATGGTGGATTGCATCTCTAAAATTCAGATATATAGCTACTGTCATGATCAGTTGGAACTAATTCTGAAATTATTTGGGAAGTCTTTATCGGCCTTGTTGGCTGTTAACAATGAAGGTGATGTGAAGGAGTATTATAGCTGGATTAATGGGTTGAATCTTTCCCCACAGGTTGAATGCTTTTGGTGGTGTTTGCTTAGTAATTCATTACCAACCAATATTTTTTTTATTCTATAAGAGATTGCTTAATAACAACTCTTGTCCTAGGGGTTGTTCAGAAGTTAAAGATCTGGATCATGTAGTTGGGAATTGCTCTTTGATCTGTTCGGTTACTGGATTACTAAAAGAGTGGGGTTTTAATATTCCTACCTTCGTTTCTTTAACTCAGTGCACTTCAGATATGAAAGTTTTATCTGGTAATAACATTTTCATTTGTAATTTGTATTGTTCTATGATATTTGTCTCTTGGAAAAGCAGGAACCAGGTAAAGCATGGAGAAGAAGAATTCAGTGTTAGTTTCATAGCATCCAATGCTATCAGTTTAGCTTCTATTGCTCTTAAATTTAGTTTTGTCTCGGGAATCTGGGGTACTAACCAGCTACGGCTGAAGAATTCCATTTGGCACCCCCCGCCCCCCTAGTGGATTAAATTCAACTTTGATGCAGCTTTGTCTCAGTCGTATATGGTGGGCATTGCTGGTGTGCTTAGAGATCATAAAGGGAGATTCCTCTCAGCTTTTGGTGTTCAATGCTCTCATTGGGACATAGGAACTTTGGATCTTGCTGCTTTTCAACATTTAATGGTGGTTATCAAGGATTGCATATTAGAAGCCAAAGGGATTATCATTGAAGGTGATAATGTTAATGTCATCAAGCATCTTCAAAAATCCGCGGGTAAGTTTGATGGGAGCCTTTGGGGAAGAGATTGTGAAGATTTATCATTCCTCAAAGATTTTGGTTCTATAATTTTTTGTTTTTGTTATAGGGAAGCTAATAAGTAGGCACATTGTTGTGCTAGTTTAGCTTTAGATGGGGATTTTTTTTGGGATGATCTCAATTGTAATAATGTGCCTCCTATTTTTTTTCTTTTTTGAAGGAGGATGGTGATGGGTGTGGTATCACCTAGTAGTTTGTATTTAGGCTGTTTTTCTTTTTCCTTTTAATGCATTTGGCATTTTTCTCAAAAAAAAAACATAGATGCTCTTTTGAGCTTCAAATGTGTTAAAATTGAGTTTGAAATGTTAAAACATAGTTCTTGAAGACCTAAAAAATATTCAAATCAGACTTTCCTAGAAAACAAAAATGTATAATTAATTACTTAATTAATTAAGTACTAATTTATTAAATAAAAATGAATGTAATAAAGAATATTTTATTATTTTATATGAGGCAATGACTATAGTAGCCGCCTCATAAGGTGTGAGTTTTTTAATAGTTAATTAAATTAATTAATTAAATATTTAATATTGATTTTTCTTGCTCCAAAAAATTTAAAAATAAATTCCAAAATTCCTAAAAAAATCTAGAATTTTTTCTTTAATGGAAACAATTAATTTCCTATATATTTGTCTTATTTTTAAATAAAATTGCTTTTAATTTGTTTTCAATTTTATTTTTAAAATAATAGGAATTATTTATTTTTTTGCATTAAGAATTTCAAAAATTAATAAAGAATTTAGAAATTCTCTCTCCAAACTTCCTTTGAAAAACTATAAATATAACCCTCGGGGGCAATGGAGAAGGCTCCACTTCTTTTAGTCGGAAAGAAAATCTCTCCTACATATTTATGAGAAATGAGACTGGACAAAGTTTAAAAATATCTGGAAGTGGCGATCAAAAACTTGTACTCTTAAGCATGCTCCAAATGACTCCCTGTTGGAGAAAAACTTTTTTGACGAGAGTTTAAATACTGAAAGGGGCGATTAAGGCTCGATACTCTTACGAATGCTCTATTTCACTCATGTTGGTGGAAAAACTGTTTGACAAGAGTTTAAATACCCTCGGTAATGATCATGGTCTGGTACTCTTATGCAGACTCTAGTTAACTCTTATTGCGGGAAAAACTATCTGACAAGAATTTAAATACCGGTGGTGTTTATCATGGCTTGATACATTACGCAGGCTCTAATTCACTCTCATTAGGGAAAATATTATCTAGCAAGAGTTTAAATACCGGTGAAAGTGATTTAGGCTCGGCACTCTTACGCATGTTATAGTAACTCCTACTGTAGAAAAACTATCCAGTAAGAGTTTAAATACCAGCAAGGATGATCCAAGCCTGATACTCTTACACAAGATCCAATCCACTCTTTGTAGGGGGAAAATTGGTCGGGAAGAGTTTAAATAACATTGACGGAGGCAATCAAGATTTGGTTGCTACAGTTTTTTCCTATTAGAAAGCGATGTCATCAGTCAGAGGTGATGGTGCCCTAAATAGTACCAAAAAAAGGTAGTTATGTCTCATCTAATAAGAGGTGAGTTTCAAAGAATTGAAGGATCCTTCAATTAAATTATTTCTCCCTTCTTCTATCTTTATTATCCTCATTAATCTTCAAATATTATCCATTCATTTATGTATGCACGTCCATGCGGTAAACTGCTAGATGTGCTAGAAGTTATTCCTTCTACCAGTGAAGTGGTTAAGCTCGTACAAGCTCCTTGGACTATAGAGGTTGATGAGAGTAGGGAATTATTGTTAATGTGTTTAGAAGAGGCCGAGAAAATCCACCAATGATGTATAACTTATCTAAAAATATTTGTCAAATTATTACTTAATGACATTAACATTTGTGGAAGAGGTAGAGAGAATCCACCAAGGATGTATGACTTATCGAAGGTTATTTGTTAGAGCGTTGATCGATGACATTAACCTATATGAAGGAGCTTGAGATAATTCGCTAAGGATGTATAAACTATCGGAGGTTATTTATCAAAGTATTGATCAATGATGTTATCCTATATGAAAGAGGTTGATAGAATCCACCAATGATGTATGATGTATCCAAGGTCAAGAGAATCCAACAAAAATGTATGACCTATCCGCAGAGGCTTAGAGAATCCACTAAGAATGTATGATCTATATGAGGTTATTTATTTGAGCATTGCTTGATAGTGTTAACCTGAATGAAAAAAGATAGAGAATCCACCAAACATGTGTGACCTATATGAGGTTATTTGTTAGAGCATTTCCGATGATGTTAATAGTATGGAAGAGGTCAGATCAAATTCTATTGGGATTGATCATCTAGTGATTGAGGTACAATGAAGATTGTGTAGTTCTCTAATCACGAATAAAGAGGTTAGATTAATTTTTAGCTTTTGATTGTTATTTTTTATTTTTTTCTTTGAAGAGAGAAATAATATCATAAAAGAGTAGACAACATATTATTGTATTATGTAAGATAATACAACATTTCCCTAGTATGACTTAGGAATACCTAACACAAAAGAGATATATATGGGGATAACACGATATTTAAACTTGAAAGAAATACTAGGGATATCAGAGTTACACGTTACCCAATATATAAGAGATACATATAAGGATAAAATGATATATATCTTGAAATAAAATACTAGGGATATCAGAGTTACATCATACCCAACATATAAGAGATATATATGGGAATAACACGATATTTAACTTGGAAAGAAATACTTGACACGAGACCATTAAAAAAGAGACTCCATTCACATAATCCTTGAAGGATGCCCTTTTGATGCAGAAGTGAGATCTTTCATGGGAGAAACCCTCTGAGGGATATCATTATGAAGATCAAAGTCCTCAATACTTAAAGTGACTAAAGGGTACAACTGTGCTTACCTAAGATATCAGAATCATGACACTTTTTATTCTCCTTGCACCATATCGATCCTAGTACAAGTAAAAAGTTTTAATTTGAGGTGTGGAATAGAGGCGAAAGCTCCAAAATATGGCTGGAGGGGTTTTTTGTAGTTAACGTTATAAGTTGACTCGAATTTTAGTATAATATATTAGATTATATGACTAGCTTGCTGAGGAAATTCTCAAATTATAACTAGGAAGCTAATTATTCGTTCTACTCATACGGGTTAATTATCAAACCAATATAGCAGTCATACGATGGGTTGAAGTTATTCTCTTGAGAGACCCATATTGAGAAATGTAGAGTAAAATAACATATCCACGGATCTCCAATTATCTACCTAAATTCTTTTGGCATGCTAGCATGGGTCACCTATCCCTGTATTAATCATGAGTAGATCTTCATGAGGGATTTTAACTCCCTCCAACTCAGAATCATCAAAAGTAATAGAATAATTGATATGATACTTTTTTGGTTTTGGCTATTCATCTACTATAAAAAGATTGGATAAGGCAATAAAGGCCCCCCCTGTAATCATTTCAATCTCACCAACTGTTCAACATTTATTCAATCTCTGTCTTTGCTATTATTAATTTTACCCCTTATGGAATGAGCATCATCTCGACTGGGTGGATTTTGAATAAATTATCTAAGGTAGCCTTTTCGAATAAGTCTCAATTTTATTCTTGAGTGGCTTCTGGGCTTCAATGGTGTGGCCACTACTATGGTGGAAATGACATTATTGATCCAGATTTAATTTATTTGCCTTCAAAGGATTAGGCCACTTAATATTTTTTTGATTTCAAATGGCCATCAATATTTTTTTTAGATGTGTTGAGTGGTTTATACTCCTCCTCTTGTCGAAGCTTGCATTGTGACAATGGGAGTGTAGGAGGCAGGTTTGACTTCTCTTATTTCTTTCACTATGAGATTGAGTTATCCATCCCTGATGTTCTTTTATACTTTCTATTTGTTTGCTCAAACTACATTCTATGACCCTTGATGGTTTCATCTATAGAGATTTGTGTCTCCACATGATGGATCTAATTAGCATATGAATGAATCATATATTGCATGAATGCAGAGTAAAAGGGATCATGATAGAGACATTCAAGGAAACTCCTCTAAGTAATTCATAATCCATTCAGGATCAACACATGAAATTTTCTGAGCCATAGCAGAAAATTATTGAAAATACTCCTTAAGTGGATCTCATTCATTTTGTCAAATCCTAGAGACGTGAGAAGAATCCATAGTAATTCTTTGGCTATCAAAGAATTGACAACGAATTGTTTAAAGACTATTTTAGCAAACTTGATGAATGTGGAGATAGTTCTAGTTGGAAGTGAATAGAACCATGTTCGAGCTTGTTCTTTGAGAGTGGTAGTAAAAATATAGAAGAGGATCACATATGAGTCTAGTTGGTTATGCATGGTGGTTATATAGTGATCGATACACTCATTGGGGTTGGATGTCCTGTTGTAAGATCGATGATCTGTAGTTTAAATCCTATCAGAATCGAGTGTTGAAGGATGTCTTTAGTTAGGGGTGATTACTCTTAGAAGTACCACTAATTAAAAAGATTATCTTTCACCTCTCTTTTGGAACTTTTCACAAACCAGCCACCATAGTTCATGACGTAAAGTATTGTGTGGGAGATCTGTAATATGAGATCGAGCCAAATCTTTGGGAATAATTGGGTGAAAACAAGATTGTCGACCCATGCGTGAAGGATGGGTAGATCTTACTGTGTCAGCAAGTTTGTTGTCTTTACGTGATGGGGGATCCAACCTTGATAGAGGAATAGGAATATCCACATGAAGATGACCATGAAAACACCTCTGGTTAGTAGTGGTTCTCGAGGGAGAAAAACCTCTTCTTATTGTGCTAGCATCAGTTATCGAGTCTCTCTTAAAAGTTGAAGGATCTCATTTCAAGATGCTTCACTCTTTGATATATGATCTTCTAGGGAAGATCCTGAAGTTCCTTCTCTAACATCATTTTTCCCACCAAGATTAAAAGTGAGAGATGAGTAGTGTCCATGATTGATAGACTGATTCTATATTAATAAGTGTTGATGAAGGAGGCTCCCAAGATGTGATTGAAAAGCCTTTTGGCTATTGAAGCAATTATTAGGATAATGAGATTGAGCTTCCCATAAATGATGTAAATTTTATTGTGAGCTAGAATATTCATGACGGTTGAGTGAGTAAACTTTTCATCTTAGCAATGCATAAATATCCATCATATAAACATAGAGAGAGGAGTAAAACATTAGATCTTTTTACATGGAAAGACCTAAGAGAAAAAAAGCATGGGGCCTCCTTTAGGTGAAAAGATTCCAATAAATTTAAGTGAATTAGAAAGCTTGACCCATCTCTTAACTTAGAGGCGATCAAACTATAGTAGTTTGGAGAGTTAGGTAAAGGACCGACGATGGTCAGGAATAAGACCGATATCATCTAAATAGAAGTTCATTTGATGGGAAATGATTCAAAGAAGGTTGAGCGAAAGACTGATAATGCTCAACGACTGAGTGGAAGTCTAGAGGCGACTAGCGACCAGGCGGTGATCCAACAAAGGTTAGGCTGAAGAACGGTGGCGGTCGTGGGCTGGACAGATGTCCAATAGCAGTCTAGTTAAATTTTGGCGGTGGCTAAAGGTTAGGTAGTGGTCCGATAATGGTTGGGCTGTAGTTTGGTAGAGGTCAGTGGCTGGGTGGAAGTCCCATGGAGGTCCAACAACATTTGGGCTGAAGTCCAACAATAGTTGGTAGCCAGGTGCAAGTCTGGTTGTGGTTGACTACTGGGCCATAGTTAGATGATGGTTGAGATGAAGTTCAGTCGCACTCGGCGACCAGTTGGAAGTCAAGATGCAATCGGTTGCTGGGACATGGTCCAATGAAGGTCAAGTGGATGTTCGACAGTGGCTGACAGCTGAGTGGATGTCCAATGGTGGTCGGCAGTTGGGCAGTTGCCTGACAATGGTAAGACTGAAGTCTTGTGGAAGTTGGCAGCTGAGTGGAAGTCCGACGATTGTTGACGGCTGGGCGGTTGTTAAACTGTGATCGGGTAAAGTTTAGTGGTGGCCAAGCTAAAGTTTGGCTTTGATTGATGGCTGAGCGATTGTCCAACGATAGTTAACGTGGGTTCGCCAGCATTGGTGCTAGAACTTTTGAAGCCTTAGAGCTCTCTCAAATCTCTAGCCAAAGATCCCTCTCATGGAGAGAGTAGGGGTCTATTTAAAGATTTTTTTGAGTGGTACACCCCGTAAATATAGAGAAGATCTGAGGTAGGTTCAAAGAGCTCAATCGGATGGCCCATATTGATTCTACCAATCATAGATCATTATTTAATTATTTAAGTGCTTTAACAATGCCAAAATTCAAGGATATTAGGCTTATTAGATTTTTCTCGCTGAGCTACTCGATTTGACTGTAAGAATGCCAAATTTGGATATCATTTTGTCATCTAAATAATATTTTGAACCTTCCTAATATGATTCAGGTCCTTGCCCATTTAGGCTTGGGTTGTTATGTTTCTTATCTTTGAGATGTTCAGTTTGACTATAAGTTTGTTGAAATTGAAGTTTAGATGATCCCAAATTTTATTTTAGAAGTTTTCAACTTGAATATGCCTCGAGATACTTGCATGGTCTAGATGATTTTTGGTGTCGTATCAAAAATATACATTTTCATAACTGGTGAGTGTAAGATCTCAGATATGAGGTAACTGACAACATGATTTTGCATTTTCCCCTTTGTAAAACAACTTTATAATCTATATATTTTAAATTTTCACATTGTGAAACAAGCTAGTTTATTGATTAAAATTATATATGTTATTATTAAAATATGAAATTTAAATTATGGCTTCTTTTGCCATTCTTTATTTTTAAAATTATTTATTAATAGCAAAATAAAAAAATGTAGCTAACTTATAAAATAAATTTGGTATATATCTTTGTTGCAGGCTAAAATTTACACGGTGATAGAGTTAGAAAATTTTTGTCTCAACGTTATACTAATATTAAGCACACGAATAGAAGAAAAATATAAAACAAAAAATTTTATGTGAAAAACCTAGAAAAGGAAAAAAACCACAGGGTTACGGCCAGTTGAAAGGAATCCACTAGTGATTACTTAGATTACAAGTGGTTGATTCATCCATGATATTGAGGATGATCAGATTACAATAATAAATTCTTAGGTTGAAATTTAGTTACAGACAGAGATAAAAAATTTGGCGATTTTTGGAGGTCGGGTGGACATCTAGCTTCAATTGATGGTCAGGCAAAAATCTGGTGTCAGTCGGCTGTCGAGAAGAACTCTGGTGTTAGTCAATAGTAGGACAAAACTCCAGCGTCAGTCGACAGTCAGGGAGAACTCTGGCGTCGGTCGGCTGGCGGGTGGAAGTTCGACAATGGTCAAGGAGTCTGGTGGTAAGAAATCTCTCTTCCTTCTATTATATTCTTCTCTTCCCTTCTTCCTTTTCTTCTCTTCTCTTCATGCTCGGGTCCCTTATCATGAAAAATGAGGGGTCTACTTACAATATTTTGAGAGTAGCATGGCCAATAAATAAGAGAAACATCAAGGATAAATTGTGTTTTGAATGGACTATTGATGTTAAATCCCATGATTATAAATTATTTATTGAGCATTTGAATATTTTAATGATATTAAAATTTGCCAATCTTCGACTCATTGAATTTTTCTTGTCGAGCCTCTTTATTTATATATAAGCCTGCCCCATTTGGAAACTATTTGGTAATCCAAATTATGGATTGAAGCTTGTAAATGTGCTTCAATTTATTGATTTGGACCCATTTGAGCTCAGATTGGGATGAATTTGGTGTCTTTGGGTTCATATTTTAGTGACCTTCAGTTGACTATATTATGTTGTAACTTAGTTTTCATAAATATGTTTTCTTATCATATGTGTTTTTTATGATTCTAAAATATTATTTTATTAACTACCATTTCTCCTAACATCTATTGGATATATTTCTTTTATTATTTTTGTTTACTAATATTTTAGGAAAATCATACTCCAGACAGTTGAAGACTTCAAGTCAGATTAGATTAGGGTTTACTATTTTTGGAGTATGTACTTTTTATTCTTTTCTTGAGTCTGAGAGATTGTGATTGTAATTGGGTAACTGTGCACACACACACTAGGGGAGTGTAAAATTTTTTTATTTTTTAAAATTAAGCGTACTATATGATTTTGGATAATACGGGATGATTTGGCTTGAGCGTTCCTCCAGAAAGTAGTTAATCAAACCATGCTACAAAAATTTTCTAAGTCTTGTTCATACTGTATGAAGTTAGCTTCATACGTATTCCTTCCTGAGTACAAAATAGATACATATAAGTTCGCTCCGACTAACTTTTAAATTTTTCTCAAATGTTCATATTTTACGATCTTAGGTTCATATAGATGACATCTAGAGTATGAAATGGTTGCATATCATTTCATCTATACAAACTTGTAAATGTTTTGTACTGTTCGTATTGTAGATCATAGGATCATACATATGTCTTCCAGAGTACAAAAAGGTTGAGTCCATTTTGTACCAAATAAAACATGGTCTAATTAAAACATATCATACTATATAATATGTATTTCATACAGTATGTTATTCAAAGAATGAAATCATTTCATACAAAAATGTACCGGATGAGTCTGTTCAATTTTGAATTGATTATACTATACAATATAACTTTATACACATGTCAATCAGAGTAATAAATCGGTTCATACTGGATCATACGAGCAAACTTTGAACTATTTTTTCGTATGATCGTCGATCATACTATACGATCATGGATGGTCAAAATAGATAATTTTAATTTTCTGGACGGTTTTTCATGCCTTATATATATATATATATATATATATATATATATATATATATATAGTCCTATAAACTAACTATGGGCAAAATCATTCTTCATATTTTCTTTGAGAGAAAGTGTAAGAGTGATTTGGGAGAGTGTTTGAAAGTATGGATTGAGATCTTATAAGTGGAAATTATGAAGTAATGATCTCTTTGTAAGTCTTCTCGAATCTCTTCCATTACTTCTTTGGAGTTGCTCGTGAGAAGACCTTTGGAGAAGATTCGATTCTTTGCTGACACCAGGAGGGTGTGAAAGGATGGCGATTCTCTGCTGATACTTGGAGAAGTATGAAAGGAGTATGGTTCTATACCGACACTTAAAGAAGTGTGGAAGGACAATGGTTCTCTACCGACACTTGGAGAGTGTGAAAGGATGATGGTACTTTATCTCACTAGGGATTGGTGGAAGAGATGTATTTTTTAAAGGCTTCTCTTCCTTATTGTGGGAGAAAAAGGGCATTGTTGTGGGAGCAAAAGGAGAGTCACTTTGGTAATAGTGCAATAATTAAAGAGGGAGTCTTTAGGGAGTAGACATAGGTTTAGTTAGACCGAACCACTATAAATTTTCGTATCTTATTTTACTGCATTTTTTTTCTATGAGTTTAAATTTTTGTGGTTGAAAATTTTTAACTTGATGAACATTTTAATTGTGAAAAAATTAGATAACAATTTTATATAAAAATTTCCAAGAGATTTTAAAATAACCAAGTCACCCCCGCTTAGTTAGCCATTGGATAATTGCATTAGGTATAACAACATATATAGACTTTTTAAAAGTTTGCCAAAATTATAGTTCATAAGGTTTTGTATTTAATTTTTTGAAGTTTTCAACTTGATTTTGCTTTGAGATTCATGCTTGATCAAGAAAATTCTTTGATGTATCGATTGCCCCCCTATTTTTAGACATCAAAGCTTCAAAAGTTGAAAAATATTTGTTACAACATTCCAAATTTCTCAAATCATAAATTTTTTTTAAAAATTTCATTCCAAAATTATAAATTTTCTCAAACTTGAACATAGAAGCTCTGTCGAGCTTTGAAATGGCAAAGTTTTAGTCCACAACATTGAAAATGTTATAACTCAAGCTTACGACTTTATGGCTTTGATGATAACAAATTTTATGGCTCACAACCTTATGCTTACTTATATTTGTATTGTATCTCTTTTAGTGTGTGTATTAATATTTCTGGAATATCATGCACTATCAGACGAACATTCAAGGCTCAAGATTTTGAAGAATAAGTTATAGTGGTAAGATTTTTGTAATACTCACTGATGTATTTTTTTATTTCTTGAGTCAAGTCCTGTAGGAGTGTATACTAGCTCGGTGACCATGCACATACACACTCAGGGGGAGTGAGATTGAGTGAAAAAAAGTTATTCAAATTTTGAACTAATCATGCTATATGAGTTATATCATATTATATGATTAATTCATCTAACTAATCATAGTGAACAATTTAGATCATCCAGGATGATTAGTTAAGATCATAAAAAATTGCCGCCAATTATAATTAAGATAATATTTTATATTTCATATTTTTTTCTAATCATCCTGGATGATGTACATCAAATGGGATAATATATGACAATCATGCCTAAATTAATCATGTGATTAGGGGACTAATTATGGTTAATTTATTTAATTCAATAATTTAGGATGCTTAATAAAGATCGTACTAGATGACTTGAGACGTATATATGACGATACTTGATCATCCTAGATGAAATACTATAATTTTTCTTCTAATCCTCCAGGATAATCCCAAATATCTTACTGAATGATTTGTAATTTGAACTGATTATACTAGACTATATGGAGATTGTCAAGGACTACTAGGTCAAATTTAACACATCATACTGGACGATCCTGTAATTGTACTAGATGATATTTTTTGCAAGAATTAAACTCTTAGAGTTTTCCAAATCCCTCAATTTAAGCTTTCTTGAAAGACATTATAAGTGTCTTTAACATATATCTTGTCTCTATTCTTTTGGAGAAAACTTGAAGAGAGAGCTTTAAAAGGGAGAGAGGAAAGGGTGGAGTTTGAGAGGGAAAACATTCTTGTGGGGTTCAAGATAGTGTGTAGGTTGTTTCACACAGTTGCACAGTTGCTCCAGCAAGCTTGCATCTTTGTACCATCAAATTTAAGGTTTGTTTGGAGGGTAGTTTTGGAAAGAAGAAGATCTCTTTGATGTTAAAAGACCTAGCTACTCCACCGCACTGGGAAGGTTAAAGTGATTCAAGATTCTCTACCTCAATAGGAGGGTAAAAAGGAGTCCAGGTTCTTTGCCTCACTAGGAGGGTGAAAAGGAGTTAAGGTTATTTGCCAGTGAATGGAGTTCGGTCCTCTGGAGAACTGAGTTTGTGGAAGATAGTTTGTAAGGGCTTCTCCATCTATTTGTGTGTACTAAATGAGAGTTACTAAAGAGTTTAGTATAATACCTAGAGAGGGAGTCTCTAGGGAGTGGACATAGGTTAGGTTGATAGAACCACTATAAATATCTAGTGTGTATGTTATATATTTTATTTTCTACATTCTTTTTACATTTATTTTTATGTAAATTATGTGTTTGAGAATTTCTTATTTTCTATTACAGTGAAATTACATTGCTTCCGCATCGAGAGATAAAACTATCTATATTTTAGATGTTGAAAAAAGCTTTAAAAGGGGGATTTTTCTTTATGTTGGAAGGAAGTTTTTGAATCACCAATTCACCCCACTCTTGGTTAGCGTCAGGTAACTTCTTTAGAGTTTTGTAGCCCTCACGAACCTTCAAGTTGTATCAGAGCAAGATTCATAAATTAAGTTTTAGAAAACTTTTAAAAAAAGATCTATGTCTAACTTTTGAAATCATAACATTGTAGAAGGATATTCAATCACCTGATAACCTTTATGTAAAAATATTTCTTTTAGATTTTAGAAAATTTTCATGTCTACTTTCTTATAATCAATATATTATTGAATGTGGCATATAATTTAAATTGGTCTTTCTATGCCATCATGTATTATAGATGGAGTCAAAACTAATATTCCATTTGCTAAATGAAGTAAAATAGAACAAATTAATGCTCATTTGAATGCTAAATGCTTGAATTATTTTTTCTGTGCTTTAAATTCTTCATATTGCATGAGAATCTCTACTTGTACTGTTGGCAAAGAAATTTGGTATAATTTATGCACTACATACAAAGGTATTAATGAAGTCAAACAATCTATGTTGAATATTCTAATGCTTGCTTATGAACTTTTGTATTTAAAATCTTATGAGAAGATATTAGATATGTATACTAGGTTTACTCAAATTATGACATCATTCTATGTTTTAGGTAAAAAACTTTCAAACTTTGAAAAAGTCAACTGAATTATATATTATTTACCGATAAATTTCATTCAAAAGTTATTATTATATGTGAATCAAAAGACTAGAATGATTATTCTATTGATAATTTGATTGGCTCACTTATTGCCCACGAGCAAAGTGTGATTGGCTCGCTATTTTTTTATTTTTATGATTTACTGTTTTAAAACTTGGTTGAAAAAAACTATTTCTACAAAATTCATTAAAGTTTAATTTCGGTTTAAAATATTCAAAAGAGAGATTAATTTTTAAAATACCAATGCACCCCCCCCCTCGGCTTAACAACCTAATTCATAGTGAACGAGTTTTAACAAGTGGTATCAGAGCATTATTTCAAAATCATAAATTTAGACTACTTTTTGATTAACGTAGATGGCTATATTTGGAAATCGAAACACACCTGAGGGTTACTCTATAACTAGACCTCCACTGTTTGACAATATACCTTTTAATTTTTGGAAAACTCGCATGTTTACTTTTTTACAATCACTTAATTATCGTAAGTGGATCTTAGTACAGGAAGGATATACAAAACTAATTAGATTAGTTGACGGAGTTAGAGTTGAAACACCTTTTGCAGACTAGACAGTAGAAGAACTTGACTTAGCACAACTTAACGCCAAATGATTGAATAGTTTCTTTTGTGCTTTAAAATCAGAAGACTACATGCGGGTTTCCACTTGCAAAAGTGAAAAGGCGATATGGGATAGACTTTGTATATCATATGAGGGGGCTAATGAGGTTAAGCAATCTAGACTTAATATCTTGTTGCATGATTATGAACTATTTTGCATGAAACCAAATGAAACTATTTCTGATATGTACATAAGATTCACACAAATAGTCACCTCTTTACATGCATTGGGTAGGGAGTTAACAAATGTTGAAATGGTTAATAAGATTCTTCGTTGCTTACCTACTGCATATGATGCTAAAATTACTGCAATTATAGAGTCTAAGGATTTAAACATTTACTCTATTGATAATCTTCTTGGTTCGATTATTGCTTACGAGTAAGGAGTTAGCCAAAGAAAGGTTGATGCAGGTGAACCACGAAGGGAGAAAAACATAGCACTTAATGTGGAAGAGTCTGAGAGTGAACACTCACAACCTGAAGATGAAGAAGACATCGCATGGATGACTAGACAATTCAGAAGCTTTCTGAAGAGGAAGTAGAAGAGACGCTAGCAGTAAAATAGAGGTAAATTCAATAAAAATGATAAGGTTTCAAATAAAATTATTTGCTATGAGTGTAGGAAACCTGGACATATAAAGATGGATTGCCCAAAAATCAAGGCAAATCATAGCAAGGAGAAGATAGAGAAGAAACCATTTGTGAAGAAGGGCAAGAAGAAGTTCCAACGAGCTTTTTGGGCGGACTAAGCTTCAAACTCGTTAGAAATAGAAAAGGAAGAGGAAGTCACTAATCTATGCTTAATGGCCGACAATCTTGATCAATCAGATCAAGAAGAGGGTCGCTGTCACACAAGACCTCGTGAGAGCATATGATACCTGGATAGTGGATGTTCAAAGCATATGACTATAGATACTGCTCAATTCATAATGTTGGAAGCCAGGAGTGGAGGCAAGGTTACACTTGGAGATAACACCACAAGGAAGGTGGTTGGATCAGGTATGATTGAAAATTTTAAGAATTTTTTCATAGACAATGTATTTTTGGTAGAAGGCTGAATGCATAATTTGTTAAGTATAAGCCAGCTATGTGATAGGGGTTATTGTGTAAAATTTTTTCTTACTAGATGCATATTAAGCCTAAATGATAAAGATGTTTTGAATGGAAAAAGGGTAAATAATGTTTACATGCTATATTTAAATTCTATTAATTCTCCTACTGCTTTTTATTTGAAAATTGTATTTGATGAGTTATGGCTATGACATAGGAGACTTTGTCATTCTAACATGAAAAATCTTAGGAGGATTACCCAAAAGAACTTAGTAAGAGGTATACCTAAAATATAATTTACTAAGGACCACCTTTGTGATGCATGTCAACTAAGAAAGCAAGTGAAGTCCAATTTTCAGTCCAATAAGAATCTTAGAACTAGTAAACCATTGGAGATTTCGCATATGGATATTTTTGGACCAGTTGGAACTGTGAGTCTAGGAGGGAAGGCTTACAGATTTGTGATTGTGGATGATTACTCAAGATTCACATGGGTTAGATTTCTATTTCATAAGAGTGAATCATTTGAGGAATTTAAAAAAATTTCAACTTGGATTCAAAGAAAACTATGATGTGAAATAATTTCTATACAAAGTGATCATGGAGGAGAATTTGAGAATAAAAAACTTGATGAATTTTGTAAGGAAAAAGGAATTGATCAAAACTTTTTTGCACCTAGAACCCCTCAGTAGAATGGGATAGTCGAAAGGAAAAATAGAACATTAATAGAAGCCACCCGAGCAATGTTGGCGGAATACTCACTTCCAAAATATTTCTGGGCTGAGGCGGTTAGCACTACATGTTATGTTTTGAACAGGGTGAATGTGAGATCAAAATTAAATAAAACACCATATGAGTTGCTAAAAGGAAGAACACCTAATTTATCTCATTTTCATGTTTTTGATTGGAAGGTGTTCATTCATAACAATGAAAAATCTGTCTTAGGAAAATTTGATCCAAAATCAAACGAAAGAATTTTTGTTGGATACTCAAATGTTGGAAAATCTTATAGGGTATTCAATAAAAGAACTTTGGTAATTGAGGAGACCACACATGTTGTATTTGATGAATTAGGAAATATGAAAGAGCCAAATATTGAAGAAGATGAAATTGAGATTAACTCCCAAAAGATTGATAAGATGAATTTGGAAGAAAATTTGGAAATAGAAAACCCTTTGCTTAGAGATTTGAGATTTTCTAAAAACCACCCGAGAATTGATTATAGGTGAACCAAGTGAGGGTGTAAGGACTAGGAGTGGTTTAAATAAAGAAGTCAATCATTCAGCCTTCATTTCAACTATAGAACCCACTAATATTGATCAAGCACTTTCTGATGAATTTTGGATTTTGGCCATGCAAGAAGAGTTGAATCAATTTGTAAGAAATAAAGTTTGGGAATTAACTACAAGGCAAAAGGATCAAAGTGTAGTTGGAACTAAGTGGGTATTCAAAAATAAAATGAATGACTCAGAAGTAGTCATTAGAAATAAGGCTAGGTTAGTAGCTAAGGGGTATAATTGATTTTGAGGAAATTTTTGCCCCTGTAGCTATACTTGAAGCAATTAGGGTTTTGCTAGCCTTTATCTGTTTTAGAGGATTTAAATTGTATCAAATGGATGTCAAAAGTGTATTTTTAATTGGAGTAATATAAGAAGATGTTTTTGTAGAACAACCTCCAGGATTTGAAAATTTCAAATACCCAAATCATATTTTCAAGTTGAAAAATGCATTATATGGATTGAAACAGGCACCTAGGGCTTGGTATGAGAAGTTGAGCATCTTCCTACTTGAAAGATCATTTGAAAAAGGAAGTGTGGATACAACTCTCTTTTTGAAGAGATGTGGAAAGGATATACTAATTGTTCAAATTTATGTGGATGATATCATTTTTGGATCTTCAAATAAAAATCTTTGTTATATTTTTTCTAAAATAATGAGTAGTGAATTTGAGATGAGTCTAATGGGAGATTTGAGTTACTTTCTAGGATTTAGCATTAAGCAAATTGAGGAAGGTACATTTCTTAGTCAATCAAAGTATATTAAGGACATCCTCAAAAAGTATGAAATGGATAATGCTAAACCTATTAGTACACCAATGAGTTCCACAGTTCAGTTGGATAAGGACCCTAAGGGAAAAGCAGTTGATCAAAAGAAATTTAGAGGGATAATTGGATCTTTATTTTACTTGACTGCTAGCCGACCCGATATCATGTTTAGTGTTTGCTTGTGTGCTAGATTTCAATCAGATCCAAAAGAGTCACATTTGATAGTAGTGAAAAGGATTTTAAGATATTTGTTAGGAACTTAGAACTTAAGAGTTTGGTATCCTAAATTTAGCTCATCATTTGAAATTATTGGTTATTCAGATTCTTACTTTGCAGGTTGTAGGGTGAATAGAAAAAGCACTTCTGGAACATGTCAGTTCATTAGAAATTCATTAGTTTTATTGTGTAGTAAAAAAATAATTCAGTAGCCCTATCTACTGCAGAAGCTGAATACATTGCATTAGGAAGTTGTGTGGCACAGGTACTTTGGTTAAAAAAATAGTTAATTGATTTAGGATTAACTATAGGCACTATACCAATTTATTGTGATAATATTAGTGCTATTTGTATTTCTAAAAATCCTATTCAACATTCAAGAATTAAACACATTGACATAAGGCATCATTTCATAAGGGATCATGTTTCCAAGCAAGAAATTGAACTCATTCATGTTACAACTGAAAATCAACTTGGAGACATTTTTACAAAACCTTTAGCCTTTGATACTTTCAGTGCATTAAGAACAAGGCTTGGTGTGATTGATTTAAATACTTAAATAAAAATGTTTTTTGCAACATTGATGTTTGTTTTCTAGTTAATGTTTTTGTTTTCGTTATGAGTTTTTGATCATGTTTTTATGTGATATTTTTTTTTTAAGTCTACATTTTATTGTTGTACATGGTATCTTTTTTATGTGTTTTTTTTTAATTTTAGCTTTGTTTGTGTTCAAAATCAAAAAAAAAATTTAAGTGACAATCGTCCGAGACAAAAAATTTTCGTACTGAACGATTTGTGTAATGTGTGAAAGTGTAAGATTTTAAACTGTTTGCCTGCAATTTTTCAGTGTTTAAAGGTCACTTCATCTGGACGATCGTTATGATCGTATGGGACGATTTGTTTGTAGTTATTTTATGTATTTCTCTTTTATTTTAGATGTTTTATTTTGTATTGATATCCTGATGTATCTTTTTAATATCTTTAAAGTGATATCAATATTAGTTCTTGTTTTTCTATTTGAACTTATTTTTGAAATGTTTATTAGTCTTTATGAAAATCATCAGATTTTTTTTATCTTAATTGTGTTATAACTTAAATTGTATGTTAAAATTAAATTCATTAGAAAATCTAATTATTTTAAGTTTAAGTTTTGGTTATAACTTGACATTATTAGAATTTTCAATTTCATGTCTCTCATTTAGACTGTCTTATTGTTAATATTATTAATTGCAATTGTGATTATTTCTTATTTTATATTTCACTTATCAATCATTCTTTATCCACTTAGAAAGATTTGAAATTTTAGATTATTATTTTTGGGAAGAATAAAATTACTCTTGCAAATTGTATAAAAGTACAAAAAATCAAAAGGAATGCGCAAAGGTTCGCAATGTAAAAAAAAGAGGCACAAAATAAGCCCAAACTAAAAATGATGCACAAAAATATGCCACAAATGTAAAATAGATGCGCAAAGCGCCATATGTGGTAGTTATTTCTTTCCAAACTCTTTTAATCTCTTAATTCAAATTGATCTTATGTTCATTTATAATTGATATTGAAATTTGAAATATACAATTTTTTTATTCATCCTTAGTGCAATGATTTTCTCTATCTTAGTGTCTAAATTGACTCATGTCTTTGATAAATTATTTTCATTATCTATGTTATATCACTTCTTAAATTGTATGAATTTCTATGATTTGTCTAATATTTTAATTTTATTTGCATACATTATTTTAATCACTTTCAAGGTTAAGTTGTCAAATGATTTTTATATTTCTACTTACATTTCAATTATTTTTCTTCTTCACTTTTTAATGTTGTAAAAAAGGAGGAGAAATTGTTTGTTGTGTCTTGTGTATTTGTGTCAAGTGTATTTTTGTATTTTCATTTGTTTTATCATATGTTATCATTGTGTGTTTTTTGTTTTTGTTTTGTGAGATATTATTTTGATTTTGTATAAAATCTTTGAAAAACAAAAATTTTGAATCAATGCCTCCTTATTTTCATGTATTCATCAATTCAGGGGGAGTTTAGGAGATTCTTAAAATTTGAAATCCTACAAACAATAATTTTTTGCCATCATCAAAAAAGGGGAGATTGTTAAGAGAGTTGAAATTTGCATGTTTTACATTCTTGCAACTTGTATAGTTTTGATGATTTTAAATATTATTATTTTATGCGTAGTTATCTCCTAACACTTTTTGGAAGATTTGTTTTTGCTCTTGTGTGTAGTAATATTTCAGAAAAATTGAACTCCAAACTATGAAGACTTCAAATCAAATTCAGCATACAATCCTTTATAAATTGAAGCTTTAAATTATTCTTTAAATTGAGAGGGTGTAATTTTAATTGAGTGAATAAAAAAAAACACACACACACACACACACACACTTAAGGAAATCTTACAAAATTTGTACTGATCGTATGGGACGAACCTAGTTATACGGAATGATCAGGTCAATTATCTCCTAGTAAGAGCAATGCGAACAGGAGTTGGAGGAAATTTTTCTAAGTCCTGATCGCCCAGGATGAAATTATTTTTGTCCCAGGACGAGTTAGGCTCTGTAAAAATTTTGTCCTGACGAAATCCAAATCATCCCATGACGAAGTCTTCTCTGTAAAAATTTCGTTCATATGAAATCTATAATCATACCAGGATGACTTGGGCTCTATAAAATTTTCGTCCAGACGAAATCCAAATAGTCCCCGGATGAAGTCTTCTCTATAAAAATTTCGTTCAGACAAAATTCATAATCGTGTCAGGACGAGTTGCCCTATGTAAAAAATTCATCTGGATGAAGTCCTGTTCGTTCAAGGATGATGGGAACCGACTTAAGTCAGTTGGTTACATCCTGCGGTAATTTGGGAAACGGCCTACAAAATAATTGTTCGTCCACATGAACCTAGTTCGTACGGGATGATGATCATGTACGAACATAATCCGTACCAATATTTATTAGGATTGTTTCCGACACTTTAAGTAAAATCGTCCAGGATGATTCACGATCGTACGGGACAATCCATTTCGTGTTGACTTGAATATGTGAAGTTTTTGGATGGTTTATCTTGTCTCTCCTATATATGGTCCAATTTTTACTGCCACCTAATCTTTTTGCTCATTGATCTTCATTCCTATTGAAAGAAGAGTCAAGGAGAGAGTGTGAGAGAGCATTCAAAGAAGAATTCTTACTACTGGAGCGTGAATGCTTCACCTTATTTTTAAAGGTAAGATTCTCTACTTGTGATTTTGGATTACTTCACTTTTTTCTTTCTTCCTTCTAGAATTCTTGTGAGAAGATTTGTCAAGGAGATCTGATTCTCTGCCGACACTTGGTGAGTGTGAACAGCCATGGGTTCTCTGCCCACATTAATAGAGTGTGAAAGGATGAAGGGTTCTCTACCCACACTAGGAGAGTGTGAAAGGATGAAGGGTTCTCTACCCACACTAGGAGAGTGTGAAAGGATGAACGGTTCTCTGCCGACATTAGAGGAGTGCAAAAGGACAGACGGTTCTCTGCCAGCAGTTGGGATAGTGTTAAAGGATGACGATTCTCTGTCGTACCGGGTAGTGGTGAAAAGAGTTTTGTAAAGGCTTCTCCACCTTGCTGTGGGTGCAAAAGGAGAGTCACTAGTGGTATTAGTGTAATACTCGGAGGGTTCCTCCAGGGAGTGGATGTAGGTCTGGTTTTGACCGAACCACTAGAAATCTGGTGTCATTATTTTTTCGCTATTTTTTTTATTTTTGTGATTTACTGTTTTAAAACTGTGGTTGAAAAAAACTATTTCTACAAAATTCAATATAGTTTAATTTCGGTTTAAAATACTCAAAAGAGGGATTAATTTTTAAAATGCCAATTCACCCCCCCCCCCCCCCCCGCCCCTCTTGGTTAGCCGTGGGACATAAACTTAGGCTTAATAACCTAATTCATAGTGAACGAGTTTCAACAGCTATTAACCCAAACACCTAAAGGAAGGGGTTGATCAATTTTGATCCTCACACAAATTCTATCAAACTCTCTTCTTCCCCAATGGAACATGTTTCCATCTAGAATGAGTGGTTTTCCAATTCTAGAAGCTATGCAAGCAACATTCTTCTCATCCCAACATTGTAAGGGTAAGTGTGGCATTATAATCCAAGTTGGAGAAGAAAGGCCATTGATGGAAGAAGAATTGAAATCCGGAGACCATCTTTCCATACCTACAATATGCTCATTCACAAACCAAGGTCAACCGGAGTGAGCTGCTTCTACCATTTCTTCTAAAGAGAAAGAGCACAAAAACCAACCTTTACCCAATGTAGTAAAGTGGAATTGTCCAAAATTTTTCCATTGCTTCCTTAATTCCCATGCCACTATATTGGAAGGTAAATCTTTTTCGAAAACTTTAACTACCAAAGAATTTTATAGTTTTTTTGCATTGTTCTCCTCCAATTCTGAATCAAGTTTTATAGCCTTACCATCTTCTGATAAAACCACCTCTTTATATTTGAAATCCACTTTAATATAAGGCTTTTTACTCCATGGATTCACTTCAGCGGATACTGATGGATTAGGCATATTATCATTCATCATAACTCCAACTAATACATTTTCCTTATTTAGGAGAGAATAAATATTATTGTTAACCATTTTTTGCAAATCTTCATTTATCACACTGCGACATAGTCCATGGATTGCATTCGAATTCATGAATCAGTTAACAAAAATCTTCATTTCGGAAGTAGATGCATTAATATCCGATGGAGTTTCAGATGATTTCAAATTATTTGGAGTTACCGTATCCACCATATCCATAATTAATTTGCCTTTTCCTTCCACATGTTTGATCTGCTTTGGTGAAGGATCAGAATTTTCTTTGATCACCAAAGTACCTTAACGCTTCATCAGATTCATTTGAATTCGTTGTTGAGAATTCAAATTTAAAAATCCATCTTCAATCTCCATGCTTTCCGAATTACCTGCAACCAGAATAGAATTCAACGAAAAACCTTGCTGTAGATTTTCAGTTTCCAAGTACTGACCATGCCGACCGTTATGCTTAATCATCTTCAGATCCTCAAATGACAAACTCCGATCAAACTTGGGACAATCACCGGTAGAGAGCCGGCGATCATCCACCGCCAATCGCTCCTTTGACCGTTAGAGTCTAACAAAAATTCAAAATTAATTATTTCTCTCTCTAGAATCTCATACCTTCTCTCTCTTTAGCTGTGATCTTGCTTCAATTATCAATTCAAATTTGGAGATAATCTCACAGCTGAGAATTTTTTTTTAAAGACTTTAAAAAGGAAGCAAGTTGGCAAAAAATAAAAAGAGTCACAAAATGAGTCGAAAATAAAAGATGGGTAATGTCCAAAAATTGTAAGGTGTACAAAGTGTATCAAAAATCAAAAGATGTGTAAAGTATGCCAAAAATTGATAAAGAGGCATTAAATGAGCCTACAATAAGTTAGCTTCCCTTCATGAAAAGTCTATAAACCATTGACAAATCCATGTGCCAATTGATATCGTCCACACTTGAATTTGAGAATCATGATTTCTAGTTCATCATTTTGCAACATTATTATCTTATGATATATTTTTGAATAGAAGTTTGAAAAGATCACATTTTCTTTCTAATTTATTTTATGAATAATATTTTTTTTATAAAAAGGACTTTAACTTATAAGGAGCCTGAGCTATAGCTGATAAAATTAAAATATCAAACCTTTCTGGATCTTAGTGTGGACAATTCATTTCTTACTAAGTTTTTGAATAAAATCAAGATATAACTTTTTCATTTTGAGAAAATTTGCTAAAATTAATTGATTTTTCTTAAACATCACCACCACCTCCACCTGATCAGAGTCTGTATGATATTTAGTTTATTATGTGTGTTCCATTTTGTTTTTTGTGTTTTTCCTACTTTTTGATAATATCAAAACAGGAGAATATATTGACTGGTTGTATTTATAATTAAGTTGCATATGTTTATCCTATAATTGTATTAGTTTATCTATTTTTTAGGTTCTAAAAGTTTTTTTATTTGATTCCATAAAAAAACTTTTTTTTATTTCCCCTATTTTTTAATTTAATTATCTTAGTTAGGGGGAGATTAGGAGAAATTGCTTTTAATTTAGTAAATTCAATCAGTTATATTTGTCATCATAAAAAATAAAGAGATTATTATAATGCGAGCTCATTAGTTTATATTTTTGATGATAATAAACATTATGGCCCACATCCTTATGTCTACTAGTAATTTCAATGTATTTTTGTTTGTATGTATGCTAACATTTAAGGAACATCTTATACCATTCAATAAATATTTAACGCTCAAGATTGGGTAGAATAAGTTATACTGTAAAGATTTTAATAATATTCACTAATATATTTTGGATTTCATGATTAAAGTCCTATAAGAGTGTGTGCTAACTTGATGACCATGCTTACACACTCAGGGGAAGTGAGATTGAGTTAAAACCAGATGTTTAAACTTTGAACTAATCTTACTGTACAATTTATATCATACTCTATTATCATCTCATCTAACTAATCGTATTGGATGACTTAGATCATCCAAGGCGATCAATTATAATCACGAAAAATAGCCACCAATCATAATTTAGGCAATATTTTAAAATTTATATTTTATTTTAATCATCCAAGGTGATATACATCATTCTGGATGATCTATCATAATCATGCCTAAATTGATCCTTTGATTAGGGGGTTAATTATAGTTAATTTGTTTAATCCGATCATCGAAGACGATTAGTGAAGATCAAACTGGATGACTCGAGAGGTATATGGTATGATACTTTATCATCCCAAAAAAAATACAATAATTTTTCTTCTAATCCTCAAGCATGATCCCTAATATCATATTAGACGATCTGTAAAAATTTGAATAGATTGTACTGGATTATCCGACGATCATACCAGACTATCAAGTCAAATTATAGACATCATACTAAATGTTCTTTGCCGTAAGAATTGAATTTTTAAGGCTTTTTAAAGCTCTCTATTTAAGCTTTCTCCAAAGATATTGTAAGTTTCTTTGGCATACATTGATTCTCTTTTCTTCTAGAGATAACTTGAAGAGAGAGTATTGAAAGAGAGATAGGAAAGGGTGGAGTTTAAGAGGGAGAAGATCCTTGTGGGGTTCAAGGGAGTGAGGAGGGGCTTTCATATAGTTGATCCAGCAAACTTACATCTTAGTACCATTGGATTCAAGGTTTATCTTAAGGGAAGTGTTTGAAAAATGAAGATCTCTTTGGAGCCAAAGGTCCTGGCAATTCTGCCACACTAGCGAAGATGAAAGTGATTCAAGGTTCTCTACCTCAACAGAAGAGCAAAATGGAGTCCAGGTTTTGTGCCTAACCAATAAGGTGAAAATGAGTCAAGGTTCTATTCTTGTGAAAGGAGTTCCGTCCTCTACAACACCAAGTTAGTGGAAGAGAGTTTTTATGGGTTTCTATGCCTAGCTGTGGGGGCTAAAGGAGAGTCACTAAAGAGATTAGTGCAATTTCTAGAGAGGGAGTCTCTGAGGAGTGGATGTAGATCATGTTGACCAAACTATTATAAATCTTTGGGGTGTTTGTTCTTTATTTTAATTTTTGGCAATTTATTTTCTACATTTATTTCTATGTAAATTGTGTAGATGAAAATATTTGATTTTATGTTTTTGTTTAATTACTTGGCCTTCGCATCGAGAGATAAAAGTGTCCATTTTTTAGAAGTTGAAAAAGCAATAAAGATGGGATTATTTTGTGTTGGAAAGAAATTTTAAAATCACAAGTTCAACCCCCCCCCCCCCCCCCCCCCCCCCAATCTTGGTTAGCATTGGGCTAGATCTTAAAGGTTTCATAACCCTCATGTACTTTCAAAAAATGTCTTATTTTGACTGTCCGGGCTAAAAATTTGGGCTCGAACGTATTTGGGAAGCTGATATGGCTGGCAGCCGATAGCGTTGATGCGTGGGCTAAGGCGCATGAGGCGCCCCTTGTGACAATAATTCTAAAAAAATATTCTTATTGGGCCCATATCTTTTGAAGGGGGAGGCGGCTACAGCCGACACTTTAATTTTTTTATTGAAAATTCTAAAACTTTCTATTTTTAGACTTCTTTCCTTTCTTTTAAAAAAATTCCAAAATTTTTAGAAAATTCTAAAAAATTATAAAGCTTCTAGATGTCCCTTTCCAAGTCTTTTTAGCCCCCCACCCCACCTCTTCAAATACTCCTGCCCCCCTTTATATACTATAAATAGCCCCAAGGGAAAAAATGCACATCATCTTTTTTTCCCTTCTCCTTCTAAATTTCTTACAGTTGAGGCATTATACTTTTTTAAGTAGATGACACCGCCTAATTAAATCCAGTGCCCCTCTCATTATGTAAAAGCTTGAATTTTTATAGTATTTTCTTTTTTTTTTCTTCTACAATTTTGTTCTTACTCTAGAGGCCTTCCACTATTTTGGGTAGGTAGCATATCCTACTCAAATACAGTGCCCATCTTTGGTGTAAAAGTTTAAATGGGTGACATCGCCTCCACAAGAATCCCCCCAGCCAAAGGGGATCGATCTACTATCTAATATGAGGGTCTTACAAAGACTCAAAATGTAGCCAAAGCTCATGATATCGTATCCACCATAACTGGTGATTCCTTGATCATTTCAAGGAATAAATTTCTCCTCCCTAATGATCTTGTGATGAAAGTGCCTAAAAAATCTGCCCGTGATTGTTCACCTCCTCTGAGATTTTTGATAGGGTACGAGTTCAGTTTGCAAGCGGGGCTATGATTTCCCCTTCCTTCGGAGTTGATCAACATTTTAGCAATATGTAGAGTGAGTTTGTCCCATCTTTCTTATAGATCCATGTCAGTCATAATGGGATTGATCGTATTTTTCAGAGATCGTGGAGCAGTGTTATCTTCAGAATGCATTTCTTAGATGGTCAGACTTATTAATGATACACAGGGTCATTATATACCTTTTAGATCCCAAGTGATTGGTTATTTGCACTTGAGACCTATCAAAGAGCTAGGTTTGTGATTTCTTTTTTTTTTTTTTGTAGAATGACTGGAATCTCTAGGAAAAATGAGAAAAACTGAAGGCTTTACCCATTCCCTTACATGTTGGATTAGAGGATTTACTAAAGATACTCAATCTCCTTGATAACGACACCCTTAACTACGTGGTATGATATTTGAGTAGTTATTTAGATGAAGAATATTTGTTCAAGGTGGAACTATCTGCACAGGTAGGGAGATCACATGCTTGTATACTAAAGGAGTAGGCAAAAGCCCTAGAGGTAGTTATTCAACCTTCAAAAGTCTACTCCTAAAAGATCAAAGAATGAGGGTGATCCATAGGCATTCAAGAAGAAAAGAATGGCGGAGATTTTGATAGTTACTAGCAAAAGTCACCATGTCTCTTCATCCAAGCCACATATTCCAAAGTTGTTTTGAAACATCAATGTGTTGTACGTCGATGAGTTGAGGAGTTAGTGAGTTTCCATTCTATCTTTTTTGTTTTTTTTTTACATTTTCATAATGATATGTCAGAACATTTTCTCATTATTTTAGTTGGTGCAACATATGAATCTTAAAATTGAAATGACCAAGGCCTTAAATGAATGGAATAGTGAGTTTTTAAAGGTCAAGTATCTCTAGGGAGAGTATAAGAAGATGTATGATAACAAAATTATGGAGGTAAATGGTTTGGAGGAGCAACTAGTAGAGTGTAGAGCAGAATTGGCTACTAACCAACAGATGGATCATCCACATATAGAGTTGGTGGATGCACAGGTAGTAATCAACCAGCATGTTAAAGATTAGTAGGTCCTTCAGGAGAAGATTGCAGTAATTGAAAATAAAAACAAGATAATATAGAGATGGAGGTCTTGAGGCTGGAATGTGAGCAGGAAGGTTTTAATAAAAGTTTTCTGAAAGGCGTCTGTATGGTGCAACACATGACTATAGCTTATATCAAGTTGTTGACACCTAACAAGGCTTCTTGTGACTCTTCTTCAAATTCTTATGGTGATGAGGTAGAGAGAGTTTTAGAAGGCCTATGCCCTTGAGAAGGAGGATGATATTAAGATTATATAGTGGTGTTGTATTGTTGGTTATACCACTTTACATTACATTTATTTTATGTTGATGTTGTCATATGATGTATATGATATGTTCATTGATATATTAAGAAGTTGTTGATGTTCTTTCATTTCTCATATACACATGAAATTTACTTAGTTTTATTTAAATTTAGATAATGAGAAATATTTTAGGGGGTTCTTTTAACTTGAGTGAATGTGAGAGACATCCTACTTAGATGTTTTGACCTATCCAAGGTTATTAGTCAAAGCATTTGCTTAATGACATTTAACCTGTATCGGAGAGGTCAGATCAAATTTCCCTAGGATTGATAATCCAATAATTTGAAATTCAAGACATCCTCCTATGATATTTGACATATCCAAGGTTATTAGTCAAATCATTTGCTAGCACCATTGAGATCCACTACTAACTAAAGATGTTCAACTCAAACATAATCACATGGAGATTCCTAGTCCTCTAATAACGAGGCATATGCAATCAAAACATGACAATGAACATGCTGACACTAAAAGTATTACCCATCCTTTACATACAGGATGGGAACCTGACATTCCGTCGGACATCCCTAAAGACTTAGTCCTAGCGCATATTGCAAAGCTTCGTTGCAATTCCCTATGATATGACCTTCAAAGATTGGTACGAGAAGAGTTCCTCGTGGGAGGTGTAATACAATCTCTTCATCAGTGGGACTTCCAAGATTCATCACCCTTGACTGAAGCCATTCTTCAATACCCCATTCTAGAAGGATTCAAACTATGGAGCATTGATTCTTATGATGGGACATTCAACCCGTATAAGCATATTGATCACTATAGAATAAACATGTATACCAGTGAGACACAAACATGCTCCTTTGAAAGATTTTTCCTACTACCCATAAAGGACAAGTTCAAATGTGGTTCTAATCACTTCTAGCTGAAATAATCGCTACTTTTATGAAATTGGATAAATTATTCATTTAATAATTTATCGCCAATCGATAAATTACTAAGGATTCTTCTCATCTTTTGGGATCCGCCAAAATGAAGGAGTATCACTGAAGGTGTATTTTCAATGATTCTCAACCAATGCTCAGTAAATTTTAGGAGTAGATCCTTAATTGCTAAAAGGAGTCTTTCTTGGATGCCTTCATCTTGGCTACTTTCATTCGGCTCTCATGCTAGTATAATTCATTTATATGATTACCTAATAATACGTGCAGGCATAAATCTCTATAGATGAAGCCAACAATGCTTATAAAAAGCAGTTTGAGAAAACTAATGGAAAGAAAAAAAGAGCACCTGGGATGGAAAATTTGTTCCCACAAAAAAAAAAAATTAAGGAAGAATAATTTGCCTCCTATGCCTCCTATGCCTCCAATGTGATGAAGGGAACCTCAAAAGGAAAAGGAGAATACACCATTGAACGTTGTGGACCTCTGAAAGAGCACCGCGCGAACGGGTCAATTGGAAGGGACAGATTGGAACAACATACGACTAACCATTGGGGATAGAGGCTTTCACCAACACACCTTGATGGGTAGCAATATACACGCTATAGTCACGAGTTGTCCCCACCCGATACAACAGTTCGAATGGGGTTTAGTAGATGTGGGACCGAGTTTCCCACGGGTGCAAGCCCCCGTGGTTAATTACATCTCAGGCCGAAGCCCGAGAAAACTCTCTACTAAGGATCATACATTATCCTCTCCTAAAAGTGGGATTGGCACATGGGTATAGACTAGGAAATCCTAACTAAAAGGAAGAAAGGTCTGAAGGGCTGAATCAACATGCGTGGTTCATACCAGCATTCGGAGGCTCTAGGGTACCAAAGAGAAACTGGAGAAAATAAAAGTCAAGGCATCCAATCACATACGTGAGAGAAGGATGGAGGTGGCGTCATCCTGTGACGCGGATAAGTAGGATTTATAGTCCCTGAAAGGAAGGGACCTATCTACTAGTTAAGGCATACTACGAGACCGAATGTAGTAGCCTTGAATCCTAAATCTAGGTTGGGCTTAGTGCTCTATGAAATACTAAGACTCGTGTCCTAGCAAATGCAATGCAAAACCTGGACTTATCCCGGCCTGGATTGGGGGAGCCAGCTAACCACCTAATTGCTTTAAAGCCATGCTATCAAGTCAATTATGAAAGATGGGTGGGTGGTACAGTTCTTTGGAAATAGGACAAACATCTAGAGAATTTCCTAAGTGGTCCCAGACTTATGTTGGGTAAATGCTCCTAGCTAATGCAATTAAGTTTTATTTAATTAGTTACTAATGCAATGCATGCTAGTTAAAATGTCAGCTCATGAATGCTATAGAATTTTAAAAATAGGCTTATAGAAAATATTTTTTTTTTTTGAAAGATTGGGTCTCCCTAGGTCCGGCACTTCATTCTCATAGGCCAGATTATCCGGACTCTACCCGCAGGTAGGGAGATGTCTTATAACAAGGAAAGAAGAATGCAGTAATATGCATGCGACCCCGGACGGTTCCGATAATTCCCTAGGTTCGTTAGATTTCTATGTTATTTAAAACTTAAATATTAAATTTTGGTTATGAATAGAAAAGATTTTATATTCCTTAAAGAGCCTAACGAAATCCAGGTGAAAACAAAAGCGACATGCAAGAAAGAATCCTAGAAAAAGCAGATATTTCTACTGTGCACATCAGGAAAGCACATCATTATAAATCCAGAATAATCAACTAAATGGCCATAGGCAAATTACCCTTATTACAACCCATATATGCAGAAAGTAAAGTGGCCTGGCACCACTGCCAACAACCCAAATTTCTAAGCCTATGACAGACGCAAATGACTTTGAGTGGGATATTGGTCTTCAGTCTTCTGGTTGTCTTCTTCTTCTTGGACTCCTTGGAACTCTCCTCCTTGGACTCCTCAGATCTCTCCTCCTTGGACTCTTTGGAAATCTCCTCCTTGGGCTCCTTGGATCTGTCGTGGCTTGAATATCCAAATGAAGAGATAATTCTCCTCTTTGGGGATGATTGCCTTTTCTCTTTGGATATCTAAAGCCATCCCACTCGATTTCCCAAATGAAAGAAGACTCTCCCCTATGAGGATGCCTTCTTCTTTTGGGATTCAAGTAGGATAAGAATATCCACACTCAAAAATCATTTTCACAACTCTTAACTTATTATTACAATTTTTTACATCCATTGAAAATAGAAAATTCTAGACTCCCTGCATGGTTATCCTAATAAAATCCCAAGCAGTTAAATATGAAAATGAAAATAACTTAAACCATTGACCCTGTACCAAGCCAAGCTCTTAATTATGAGGGCTAAGCAGCTCCACCTGTATAGTTATAATTATTAATTTAGCCCTCATTTTATTTAGGGGGAGCTGAGCAAGCACCTGCATAAAACATTATTAGAAATCATGATAATGCCCCCCCTTTTATTAGCTTGAGCATGGCCACCTGCACGGAAAAACAATATATATATATATATATATATATATATATGGCATTTCTAACCTAGAGGTAAATCTAACGCTCATCACATCATCCACAGAGTGAAGAAAATGTAAGCAAACACACCAATCATTTTTCAAACAACATGCAATGAAAACCACAAAAAGCTCCGGCAAATAGCAGAAAAGTAAAACCCAACGGCCTAACCTAGATCTAAAAGTGGTGCCCTAGCAAACAATTCTATGTGTGTGTATGGTTGGTGTGGTTTGGATAGGTCCTAAGCAGGATAGTTAGTTAAAGTTATCTAGAATTCAGGTTTATTGTGGGTCTAAAAAGGACATTTTAGGTGAAATTCAAATATTAGTGGATTAGGGTATATTTTAATTATTTCAGTTTGTTGATCAGTTTTAAGAACTTAGACTAATGATATTTAAAGTTCAAGTGATATTAGCCAATTTTAGAAAGTCTAGGGTCCTCCTAGGAACTAGACTAAGGGTAAAAAAAGTCACTATGGGAAATGGGCCAGGTTTAGGTATTCTAACACCTTACAAAAATACTAGACCTTAATACGAGTAGTTAGACAAGTATTACACTAAAATCGGAGTCTTCTAGGCAAAGTTATGAATTTTCTAAGTTTTGGGCCTTAAATGAACTACATTTGACCAAAAAGATTGACTTTCTAATCTAAGCTATTTTCTGGAAACCTAATTTTTTTAATAAATACTAGACCCTAATAGGAGTCTAATGCAAGTGAGCTTTCCTAATTTGGAATTTTCTACAATTAGTTATGGGTTTTCTAAGTTCGGGGTATTTAAGGGAATTTCTAAATTTCCTAATAAATGGCAGTTTTTATTGTTTTGATCCAAATCAACTCAAAACTAATTGGAATCACTCCCAAAGGTCAGGGATGACCTAAGAAAGTATTCCCAAGTGTTTGGAGAAAATTTGGGATTTTAAATAATTTTTAATGAATCATTAGGGGCAAAATGGTAAATTTCATCTATGGTCAAATTAGGGGTCAACCTGAAGTCAAACTAGGGAGCCCTATTTATCTAAGGTCAAGGATCAGATTCTAGTCAGTTTGAGATATTATGGTTAATTTTATGACCTAAAATATATTTATTGTAATTTTCAGAAGGTCTCAGGGCCTTATTTAGCAGGTTAATTAGGGTTGGTTAACTAAGGGGTCTAACAAGCCCTAAAAATTCCTAGAAAATTCTGGGATGTTTCAGATGTCACTAAGTTTAATTGTTGAAGTTTTTATGTCAATCTGGGGTCTATCCTAGCCCCTAGAAAATTTCTAAGTTCGCTAGATGAGTCCTTAATTTTTGTCCTTAAGGTGTCACTACGTTATATGGGTTTAAATCGTGTTTTGAACTAACCCTCAAGATAATAATGCATGGGAAACATATAAAAGCAGTAAACACACCATGTCCATAGATCTAGGAGAGCCTAAACTAAGTGCTCGTGGTGGAACCTACACATGCAAGCTACGAACAACAAGAAAATGAAAACACCTAATGAAGGGATTAGCGAATGGTTGTGACTCAAACCATCCACTAATCCACTCCCCCATGATTGCTCTTCACATTTAGAATCCATGCCTAAAATTTCATGAAAAAGTGGATCTCCCAAAATTAAGATTTAATAAGATAGGTAATTTTAAAGTAATTAAAAATACCTAAATATACATATATAAGCTTTTGGAAAATAATATGATTAAAAAAAAATAGCTCAATTGATATCTACATAAATATAGGGGAGAACCACTGGTCACTCAAGCAAGTTTCCAAATAACTTGAAAATAATTTTTTAATTTAAAATAGTTATTATAAAAATTATTTAAATGGTACTAAAAATACTCAAATAATAGCATAAAACAGAAATCTACCCAAACAGATAGAATCAGCGTATGAAAATAATTTTAAATTAAAATTCATAATTTTTTGAAGAGAACGAGGGGTCGCACGCCAAAATCCGATTTAAAACAAAAATGTTATGAATTTTACAAGTTTAAAAACAATAATAGGGTATTTTTAAAGTAGTGTTTTTGCTGTTTTCAAAATAATTATAGATATACCTAACATTTTCAAATAGGAATGGTCTCAAATCGTACAGAATTCAAATACGAACAAAATAAGGTGCTGTGCATCGAAATCCGATTTAAAACAGGAAAGATATGATTTTCCGAAGTTTAAGTACAATAAATAGTTATTTAAAATGATTTTTTTTTAAAAAAAAATTATTAAAATAATCATTAAATAATATTAACTTAAATATTAGAATCTCTGAAATATAAAATTAATCTTAAATATAAAATATATATATATATATATATATATATATATATATATATATATATATATATATATATATATATATATATATATATATATATATTAAATGATTTAAATAATCAAGAATGATTACAATAATACTTAATTGTAAAAATACCTATTTTTTAATAATAATAATAATAATAATAATAGATAAATACAAAATAGTAAACTAATAACTTAAAATCTACATATCATTTTTATAAAAAAAAATTTAATATGTAGGGAATGAAAATACGATCAAAATGAGGTATTGTGCATAAAAAACGGAGCAAAAACGAATTTTTTGTGAAGTTTTTAAGATTTATGTATTTTAAAATATTTAAAATAATTTATATTTATATATATGGCGGCGGAGGGACATGTGTTGGCCTCGGGTTCGTTCCGGGACCGCAGGCAATCATTGCCTGGCGGCGCGATGATTGCGCCTCCGGCAATGAATGCAACAATCGAAAACCGCGAAACGCGGTTTTACTTTGCCACGTCGGACGGAGGATCACAGCCATCCGGTCCTCCGCGGTCGAGATCGACGGTCAGGATCACGCCTGACCGCCCGCGGAACCGCGGGATCGAACCACGCGGTAAACGGGACCGCGGGATCCTCAGATCGTGACCGTTGATCAAGAAATCAACGGTCCGGCTCGGGGTTAGGGCGAAACCGAGAGCCAAAGAAATGTTTTGCTTCGTTCTCTTAAAATACGCAATAGATTTTTACGAAATTTTAAACATAGGATCTAGACATGTGCAAAAATCAAGGGGGACTATTGGTTTGATACAAATCAAAGCCTACAGAAATCTATTTAGATCTAAGTGTTTGATCTATTCTAAAGTTTTTAAGAAGATCTAACTGTTGGATCTTTGAAATCTTTATATGGTTGCACTTGTAGACTGTCCTCGTACGTTTTCCTTCTTGAATCCTCGGCCAAACGAGCTACGGATCAGTCGGATCAAGGCCTTGACCAGATTTAGCTTCAGATAGCCGGAATCTCGCCGCCGGCTGGTGGGAATCGTCGGGATTGGGTCGAGAATGGTGGGGGGAAGTCTCAGGAACTCTCACATGAAGGGATTCAGGTTGGGAGCTCCTGAATTTGGAGAATAATGCCAAAAGTCCTCAATTAGACTAAATTTTCCCTATTTAAACCTCCTAACCCTACTATTGACGGCTTGGATTCGATCCACCGTCAATCATAAGGCTAGATCAAGTGATTTGGGCGGGATTTTGAGTTTCAAAATGCTTGGATTTGATTAGAGCATTAAATAGCCCTTTAATGGGCTCTAAATAGATTATTTTAACCTATTAAAGACTTGGTTTGACCAAGTCAACGATTGACTTGGTCAAATCAGTCAAGAGAGTCAAGGGAGTTAATGGGTTGAGCCAAGAATGAGTTTGAATTGATTTAAAATTGATTTGAGCCCTTTAGGTCAATTGGGGTCAACCAGGTTGACACATGGCCTGGGCCCGGGCTCAACCGACTTAGATCGACTCATTGAACTCAATGGAGAGGGCCTTGGGGTCGGATTTGGTCAATTTGATCAAATCGGCCTCTTTGACCAGGAGTCTGGGCAAAATCGAGGTCAACAAACGTATCTGAGGAAAATATAATGATGGCCATCTGAGATCAAGAGAACGTGAAGTGGCTAATCCTTTAAAGTCAAATACAAGAAATCTGGATCAATACTACCATTTTCATCAAAGTCATTTTTGAAACCTATATGATGGACATGCAGCAGGCTGAAACTTTTCTCTAGTAAGACACATATTGAGAAAAATAGAGTAGAAAAGGAAGTCCACGGAGCTTTCATTATCCAAAAAATTCATTTAACATTATAACATGGGTTACCTATCCCCGTATTAATAATAAGTGGATTTTGAAGTGGGGGAGCCTTCTTTGGTGTCAAATTTTCATCTATAACCAAAAAGACTTGATCAAATAATAAGGGTCTCCTGCGATGGTCTCAATCAAACATACTACTAGATGATTATTCAGTGGTTGTCTCTATTGTTGTTGGTTTTACCCCCTAGTGGGATGAGCTTCCTCTTGAGCAGGTGAATCTTAAATAAACTATTAAAGGTAACCTTGGCGGATAAACCTTTCAATTTCACCCTTGAGCTGCTTAACGCTTCAGTAGTGAGGCGACGACTATGATGAAAAAGCCAGTATTGATCTAGATTTCTTGTATTTGGCTTCAAAGGATTAGCCACATCACATTCTCCTATTCTCGGATGGCCATCAACATATTTTCCTGAGATGCATTTAATAGTGTATTCTCCTTCTCTAATTGAGGTTCCCGTCATGGCATTGGAGGCATAGAAGGTAGATTATTCTTCCTTTATTTTTTTTGATGTGGGAACAAATTTTCCATCCGAGGTGCACTTTTTTGCTTTTCATTAGTTTGCTCAAACTGCTTTATAAGAGCATTTTTAGTTTCATATATAGAGAGTTGTGCCTCTATGTAATGTTAGGTCATCATATGAATGAACTGTGTCTAACATGAGAGCCGAATGAAAGGGGCCAAGATGGAGGCGTCCAAGAAAGACTCCTCATAGCAATTTAGGATCTACTCCTAAAATTTATCGAGCATCAGTGTAAAATCATTGAAAATAATCATTCAATGATACTCCTTCATTTTGGGGGATCCCATAAAGATGAGAAGAATCCTTAGTAATTTATAAATTATAAACAACTTATTCAACGAATAATTTAGCCAATTTGATAAAAGTAGGGATCGTTTCAATTAGAAGTGAAAAGAACTACATTCTAACTTGTCCTTTATGGGTAGTTGGAAAAATCTGGCAAACAAGCATGCTTGAGACTTGCTGGATGTTCATGTTGGTTCTATATTGATCAATATGATCGTACGGGTTGGATGTCCCATTGTAAGAATCGATTCTAAATAGTTTGTATCCTGCTGGAATGTGGTATCAAAGAATGACTTCAGCCAGGGGTGATGATTCCTTGAAGTCCCAATGACGAAGAGGTTGTATTACACCTCCCACGAAGAACTCTTCTAGTGCCAATCTTTATAGTTCATGTCGTAAGTCATTACAATGAAGCTCAACAATATGCACTAAGATTAAGTCTTCAGGGATGTCCGGAGGAATGTGAGGTTCCCATTCTGTATGCGAAGGATGGGTAAAACTTACAGTGTTAGCATGTTTTATGTCTTGTTGTGATTGCATATGCCTTCTTGTTGGATGAGTAGGAATCTTCACGTGAAGATGTTCGAGTTAAACATCTTCGGGTAGTGGTGGATCTCAAGGGAGAATAACCTCCTCCTGTGATGCTAGCGCCGGTTGTCGAGTCTCTTGCAGAAGGGTAAGGATCTTGTTTTGATATTCTTCCATCTTTTGGATTCACACTTCTAGGGAAGGCCTCCAAGATATAAATAGGCAGATACTTGGCATCTATGAATCATAGACTGACTCTTGGATTGGTGGGTATTGGAGCAGGATGCTCCTAAGATGCGATTGCTAAACCAATCGGCTATTGAAGAAATACTTAGAATCATCGGATTGTTTCCCACAGACAGCGCCAAACTATTGCGAGTTAGAATATACGTGGTGATAGATTTAGAAAATTTTCATTGCAGTGTTGTACGGATATTAAGTACTCAAACCGAAGAAAAAAAATAGAATACCAAAATTTTTACATTGAAACCCTTGAAAAGGGAAAAGTCATGTGACCAAGCCCAGTTGAAAGGATTCTACTAGTATTTACTTAGATTAAAAGTAGTTAACTCATCCCTGAAATTGAGGATGATTAGATTACAATAATCAACTCCTAGGTTGAAATTTAGCTATAGACGGAGATCGAAAATACGACGATGTTTGGTGGTCGAGCAGAAATTCGGCGTTAGTCGATTATCGAGCAAAACTCCGGTGTCAATCAGTAGTCAGACATAACTTCTGTGTCGGTTCCTAGCTGGGTGGAAGTTCGGCAGTGGTCTAAGTGGAGTCTGGTGGCATGAAAGCTCTCTTCGTTCTCTTCTCTTCTCTTATTCCTTCTCTTATCTTCTTGCTTTGGTCCCCTCCCATGAGAAATGAGGGGGTTATTTATAGTTTTATGAGAGTGACATGACTAGTAAATAATAGTAAGATCAAGAGTAAATTGGGAGTGGTTCGAATTGACGGCCGATGTTGAATTCCATGATCATGGACCATTTATTGAGCATTTGAATGTCTTAATGATATCAAAATTCAGCAATCTTGGGCTCGTTGGATTAGTCTCATCAAGCCGCTCGATTCGTCAATAAGCACACCCCATTCGAAAACTGTTTAATAATCCAAATTATAAATTGAACCTTCAAAATGAACTTCAGGTCTTTGATTTAGACCCATTTGAGCTTGGACTGGGTCAAATTTGTTGTCATTGTGTTCGTATTTTCGAGACCTTCAGTTCAACTATAAGTTTGCCAAAAATAGAGTTCATATGGTTTATAATTTAAATTTTGACGTTTCCAACTTGATTTTGCTTTGAAATTCATGCCCGATCAAGAAAATTCTTATGTACCACCAAAAAAGCCAAAGAAAAAAATAAAGAATGACTTATCAATTTCTGCCGAAGTTTTATTCTCTTTGAATTGTTAAGTAGATGACACCAGATTTCTTTCTTGCGTTTAGTTCGATTGCTTGTTTGCTTTTCAAATACAGGACTCTCTTATGCACCACACAAATTTGTGGTATTAATGATGTCAGATAAAAAATTAAGATCATTATTAATTGTTGGATGCGTTCATTTTTTTTCTTTAAAGAAGACATTAATTGTATGAGAAGATAATGCGATTTTAAATATATTTAAATAGTTTTAAATTCTTGGAATTTCGTGCATTTGTTGTTGAAATTAAATAGTTTTTGTTTGTGAAATTGATAGGTCAAGCAAGAATTTTCAAGTTGTAAATCCTTTTTCTCTTAGAATCTATATGAAATGTAACATTATTAAGGAACTAATTAAATTTTATTCGCGCAACAATTTTGATGTTCAGATACGATGAAAGTTAACGAAATGATCAATAAATCAAGTAATGAACAAATAAATAAATAAATAAAAACTGAGATTGCGCGTTTGGAAGATGAACATCATAAATCCATCTATTAAATGTAATTTCTGAGGCCTGCCCAAAGAAAATCATTTCTTAACTTAGAATTATTAAAAATTAGAGTAATTATTAGACAATCTATCAACTTCAAGCATTGTTATAAATTTTAATAGTAAACTTGCCAGCATGGGCGGAGGGAGGGGGGGGGGGGGGGGGGGGGGGCAAGGGGGGGCACGTGCCCGCCCTAAAAAAAAAAATTTACTTAAGTAAAGCTGCACCTTATGAGAGCTCCCACAAAAGGTATCAGGATTCATTTTATTTATTACATGTTTTTTACATTTTAAGCCTTTAATCCACCTACTCTTAAAGCTGTAGAGAGAGAATGAGTAATGGAGTAAAATATTGAATGGGAGAGTGAGGAATGACTTTCCATTGTGAAAAGAAGGATGAAAAGTGATTTTAACGCAGAGTTACTGGCTATTTGATTAATTATTATTTAAAATTTTTAATTATTTAAATATGATTTTATTAGAACTTTCATAATGAACTAATTATTTATTATCTAATATTAATATTAAATATTAAATTACCACCCAATTATTTAATTATTTTTTCATTGCTAATGATTTAAGGTTTTGATTTTGCTTGCTTTTTTTGCAAAACGAAAGTGCTGCAGCCGCTCACTCATGACAGCGTACCTAACTAAATCAATACTATGTATATTCAACACCTCTCTCCACTTCCATACTAAAGCTAAAATTGAAAGCCTAAAGGGGCTTAAAGATATTATTTTGGTGACTTAATAGAGCAACAATTTTGCCAATGAGAAATCATGCTCTAATTTGTATAATTCTTTCTTTTAAATCTATTTATTAATCCATATAAGCCATTTTTTTTTTCTGGATACATGAAAAGCATTAATGTTTCGTTTTCCCCTTTTCTCATCTCTCGCGACTCACGAGTTATGACCTCGAGAACGGCTTTCATTAGGCCCCCCTAAACAAAATTTCTGGCTCCGCCACTGCTTGCCAGGACCCATTTCGAAAGAAAAAAAATTAATCGTGTGATAGAATGCATTACTGAAAACAAAAAAAAAATTAAATAAAATAAATTGCAACAAAATGTTTCCATTTCGAAAGTCGTTGAAAAAACTAATCGTGTGATAGATTGCTTTGTTTCCTACAAAATGAAAATTTTATGTTATTCTTTTTTGAAGTTCATATTACAATAAAAAAGCCTAATTGTTTTTTTTTTTTCAAAATTTATTATTTATTAAAATGTCAAGTCAGTTAGAGTAAAAATGTTGTTTAAAGATTGCGTCCACTCTTTTCCGAGTCTTCTCAAACGGCCACGCTGAATCTATGCAGAAACGATGTTAAGTGTAATCTAGCCAACAGCCTTGCAGGTTGCTTATACTCCACAAATATGTACTGAATTATATTATATAAAAACTAGCATATATGCTTTACTTGTATTTGGTTAGGCACGGTTACTTAGTTCTAAAGCACAGGGGAATTAAGAAAAGTGGTTAAGAAAGAAAATGTTTATTTTAATTGGCTTATAGTAGTTGTAATTAGACAAATATATATGTTAGTTTATTTGGACAAAATGTTAACCTACTATATATATCGTAGATTGCAATTTAACAGCTTTAACATAATAAACTACATGATTAATACCACAAAGGGCAATTTCAATAGGTATAGCACACCAAATTTTAAGCTAGATACCAAATTGCACGATCCCAGATCAATAACTGAAGAGATTCAGGACGGAGTTCGCCTGAGACGGGGTAGAAGACAGACAGCCAAAGGAAACAGAGAAGTAAAAGAAAAGAGGGAAAATTATATTCAAATGTAAACAGTATTACAATGTATTTTTAATAACTAAGAGTGTACAGTAATCTAAGGTATAATGTAAGCTAATCGTAATCCTTTCTCTAATAATAACATGGAAGAGATATCTAATAGTCATAACAAAATAAAGTACATTTCAAGAGTTATATCATACTACTTTAACACGATTGAGTGCTATTCAAAAGCTAAAATATAATAACTATAATACAACATAGTGTGCTTCAAGAGTAATATATCTAAATAAATACTTTCAATTTAAAAATAAAAATGTTTAGAATAAAAATAAAAAATCTACATTTAATTTAATAAAAGAATAGATGAACATTTTTGCTTGAATGGGCCTACAAATAAACATTGTTGTGAAATAATTCTATACATAAATGGTTCTTATAGAATTGTATACTATCAATTATAACTTTCAAAATATATATTTTACATTTATGTATATCATGAGTTGCATAACATACACTCTACAGTTGATACTTGTGGAAAACTAACGCAACATAAATTTCAGAAAAACTACTATTTTGGTGATCAAATATTGCATAGAGAATATCATACATTCTCGAAAGACAGACTTAATATTCTATAATAATTTCAAAGATGAAAACATGACTTAGATATATACTATTGTCATAATCAAACTCATCGAAGAGAATAACATATTATTTTAAAATATAAATATGATATTATTTAATAATGTTTAAAAGTGAGAATATAATTTAATTTTTTTTTCATTTTTCTAATTAAATTTAACAAAGAGAATAACACATAAAGGTGTTTAAGAATAAAATTAGATTTTTAAAAACTATCAGGATTACCATAGATTTTTTCCATATCTTAAAAATTTAGGATTGAGTTTATTTAACCTAGGGTTTCAAGTTTTGCATACAGGCAAGACCTTATGGTTAATTATAACTCATGAAAGAATATTTTTGAGAATCCTATTGATTAAAATAGTGGCTAAATTTTTCTAATTTAAAAGTTTAAAGTATGGTTTAGAAGCAAAAAAAATCAAATGGAATTGATTCAAAATCGAATGTTTTTTTTTAGAGTCAAAGAAGGAAGTGTAGATAATGCTAGGATTTTGAGAATCTTAGAAGCATTCTAACTTATCATCCGATTTGGCTTTAATCTTTTAAGAAGATAAAGTTTAAGATTTAAGTTGACAGCTAATTAGATATGCCTCAAAGCCTAGTGTTGAGTCTAATAATTAGGTTGTTAAGCCTAAGTTAATGTCCCAAGGCTACCAAGAGGAGGGGTGAATTGGTAGTTTAAAAATTTTAATCTTTTTTAAAATTATGTTGAACCGAAATGAAAATGTTTCTTTTAAGTTTTTGTAGAAAAAGTTTTTCAACCATAGAGTTTTTTAAGACTAAAAATAAAATGCGGAAACGTAAAAATAGTAAAGTAAATGACACCAGATTTATATTGGTTCGGTCTAAAACCAGACCTACATCCACTCCCTAAAGGCACCCTCTGAGTATTGCAGTAATACCAATAGTGACTCTCCTTTTGCACCCACAGCAAGGCGGAGAAGCTTTTACAACACACTCTTTTCACCACTACTCGGTGCGGCAGAGAACCGTCGTCCTTTTACACAATCCCCAGAGTTGGTAGAGAACCGTCGTCCTTTCACACTCTCCTAGTGTGGGCAGAGAACCTTTTGGCTATTTACACTCACCAAGTGTAGGCAGCGAACCCTTCGGCTATTCACACTCTCCAAGTGTAGGCAGCGAACCCTTCGGCTATTCACACTCTCCAAGTGTCGGCAGCGAACCGGGTCTCCTTGACAGATCTTCTCACAAGAAATCTAGAAGGAAGAAAGAAAAGAGTGAAGTAATTCCAATTTACAAGTAGAGATTCTTACCTTTGAACTCCAAGTGAAGCCTTCACGCTCCAGTGGTAAGAATCCTCTCTTGAATGCACTCTTACACTCTCTCCTTAGCTATTCTCTCAAGAGGCACGAAGATCAAATGACAAAAAGATTGGGTGACAGTCTAATTTGGAGTATTTATATAAAAGACAAGAAAAACCACCCAAAAACTGCAAGTATTCAATTCTGTACGCAGTGGATCGTCCCGTACGATCGTGGATCGTCCTGGACGATTTTACTTAAATGCTTTGAAACGACCCTATTTGTATATATGTACGAAATATTTTCGTACAAGATGATCGTCCCGTACGAACTAAGTTCGTCTGGCACGAACGGTTATTACTACGTCGGTTCTAGAAACTGCTAAAAACCGTTCTAAGTCGGTTAATCGTTTGGACAAAAATTTATTCGTCTGGACGAAATTTTTACAGAGGACCGATCATCCCGGACGATTATTAATTTCGTCTGGACATAAATTTTCCAGAGGACCAATCGCCATAGACGATAATTTAATTTCATCTGGACGAAAATTTTCCAGAAACCAGATCGTCCTGGATGATATTTAATTTTGTCTAGACGAAAATTTTCCAGAGGACCAATCGCCATAAACGATAATTTAATTTTGTCTGGACGAAAATTTTACAGAGAACCAATCGTCCTGGACGATTGTAAAATTCGTTCAGGACGAATAGGACTTAGAAAATTTTTCAAGCAAGTTCCTATTCATTCCATGTGCTCAATAGGAGATAACTGTCTGATCGTCCCGTACGAACGGATATCGTCCAGTACGATCAGTATAAAATTTTTATGATCTCCTTATGTGTGTGTTTATGTTTTTATTCACTCAATTACAATCACTCCCTTTCAATTTAATTTCAAAGAAGTGCAAACTTCAAATTTTATAAAGAATCTCATTCTGAATTTGATTTGAAGTTTTCGTAGTCTGGAGTTCGTTTTTCCTGAAATGTTAGTACACACAAGAGCAAATACAAATCTTCTAAAATTGTTAGGAGATAACTACACATTTGAACAATAATGTTTGGAATCATCAAAACTACATAAGTTGCAAAATGTAAAGCATTCAAATAGCAACTATCTTAACAATCTCCTCCTTTTTGATGATGGCAAAACAATTATTGTTTGTATGGTTTCAATTTAAACAAATCTCCTAAACTCCCCCTGAATTGATGAATACATGAAAATAAGGAGGCATTTTGAAGCAAAGAACAATATTTTTATTTTTTAAAATTTTTTTAACAAAATCACAAAGTCAAACACAAAATCAAAATGAAAAAAAAAAACAATCAAAACAAAATAAAACATACAAACACAATAATAACAAAATATACAAACATAATAATAACAAAACATACAAACACAATAATTTCTCCCCCTTTTTGACAACAACAAAAAGTGAAGAAGAAATAAACAAGAAATGTAAGTAATTATATGAAATTCATTTGAAAATTTAATCTAAATGGTGATTGTCATAAGGTATGCAATCTAAAATTAATAACATTATGTAAATCATAGAAATTCATAAAATTTAAGAAGTGATATAACATTGTAAGTAAGAAGAATTTATCAAAAATATGATTCAATTTAGACATTGGAATATAGAAAATCATTACAAGAGAGATGAATAAAAATTTCTATATTTCAAAGTTCAATAGAATATAAATGAACATAAGAGCAATTTGAATTAAGAGATTGAAAGAATTTGGAAAGAAGAGAATTACCACAAGTGGTGATTTGCGCATCTTTTTCAAATTTTTGGTACATTTTTGTGCATTTTTTTGACATTGGGCTAATTTTGTGCCTCTTTTTCATATTTGCGAACCTTTGAGCATTCCTTTTGATTTTTTGTACTCTTTGTACAATTTTTAAAAGTAATTGAAACCAATTCTTTCCAAGATCAACAATCTAAAATTTCAAATTTTTCTAAGTGCATAAATTTCACTTGAGCAAAGAAATACAAAATAAATAAACATCTAAATTACAATAATAATATTAACGTTTATGTAGTCTAAATGAATAGACATAAATTTAAAAATTCTAATTATAACAAGTTATAAATAAGGTTTAAATTTAGAAAGACTAGATTTTTTAATGTAATTAATCTCAAATCACAATCTAATTTAAGCACAATTAAGATTAAATAAGACTAATAAAATTCATAATAATTAAGCACATTCCAAAAAATAAACCAAAATTAAATCAACTATGACATATTTTGATATTAATGAGAAAGATAACATAATCATTTCATAATATCAAAACAATAATAAAAACAACAAACATAAACAAACATAACTAAGATAAATACTAAAATAAACACTAACACAACAAACATTTAAAACAAACACAAAATCATCTTTCATTCTCTATTCTTCTGGAGGAGGAGGAGGAGGAATGCCACCAAAAAGGTTGAAGTAGGAGGCCATCAACATAACATTGGTATTGATTTCATGTACTTTATTTATAATACTACCAATGTCCTGTTGTTGCTGCATAAGTTGAGCATCAATTGATCAAATCTTTGATTAACATGAGTCTCAAGTCTATCAAATTTCTCAATCAGATTCTGATAATCTGATTGAGATGCAGAAGTTTGCTCTCCTTCTTCTTTTTCTTCAGAAGCACTGGCATGTGCTTTCCCTTTTTCCTCCTTAAAAATTTCTCTGAAGGAAGCATCATTGTAGTATACTAGCTCTTCGTATTCATCATCAGGATGCACTAAGTTGTATTTCTTTTCCAAAATGTATGTAACTAAGTGTCCTAATGAGATGTTCCTTTTTTTCTTTTGTTCTACATGCCCAATTTCTAAAAGTTCATAGAGATGGTCTATGATAAGTTGGGCTTCGTCGATAGGCTTACAATCCATAATCAAAAAGGTTAGAACAGAAAGGAGAGGGGTAATATTGATCCTATCACCAGCTTTAGGAATGATTGAAGATCGAAGGATATGCTGGATGATTCAAGCATTTCTGGTCATACCGGATACTCTAACAACATGATATGTTAGGCCACTTTGTCTGATCACCCTATTGATATCATACCATTTGAATGCGTCTTCACTCATTAGGGTGTGGGCTCTATAACCTTCAGTTCTTAAGCTTAGAAAGGCACCAATGTCGTGCTTGGTGATTTCGACTTTTTGTTTGAAAACATAAGAACTTATGGAGGAGTGGTCGGAATTAAAACTCATGTTGGCTAGGAAATAGAGAAATGTTTGTTTGTTGTAAAGGTGGACGAGAGAAAAAATGAATTGAAACTGGGTGGAGGCAAAAAGGTGCATTACCTTAAAGTGAATCTCGCTTTGAATCAGAATGCGAGAGGGAGTTATTTTGGCAGAGGCAAAATGAGAAAAAGATTCATCATTTGCTTTTGACAGGAAGTTTTCAGAGGCATTTCTGTGAGGTTTCTTAGCCAACACTTTTTGTCTTTTGCTTGAGGAGGCCATTGTTGATTTGAAGTTGAAAGGGATTGAAAGTGAAGTTTGGAGATGTGATTGTTGAGTTAGAAAGCCTTCATATTTAAAGAAAATGATACGTTCGTCCTGGACGAAAATAGTTCGTCCTGGATGAAAATTATCGTTCGTCTGGACGAAAGAATTTCATACAGACGATCCAATTTGTCCAAAATGAAATGGCTTTTCGTAATCAATACAATTTATGATGCATCCTTTCGTACAGACTTTTAACTTGACCGATCATACAGACGAAAAAATTTCATACAGACGATCAAAATTTAATTCATTTTAATGTCAATTGAAAACCGTCCCCTACAATGAAACGACATCTGTTCATCTAGACGAACAAAAAGTTCATACGGACGAACTTCACATTTAAAACTGCCTTATCCACTCAACCGCTACATTCAATCGTCCCGACGTTTGAGGGAAAAAAAATTTCGTCCTGGACGATTATAAGATCGTACAGACGAACTACATTAAAACTGCTCTCTAAACATTTCATATCACGCAAACTGAATCTTAGACACATCGTCCAGTACGAAAAATTTCGTCCCGGACGATTTCCACAAATTTTTTGAATTTTTTATTTTTTTTTTTGTTGAAGAAAATCAAATAAAACATTCAAAACACAAAACCATAGACTCTAAAATAAACTCATTCAAAACACTCAAAAATCACAAAATAAAAAAAATCAAAGACAAATAAACTAATAAAATATAAATATCAATGTTGCAAAAATATTTTTATTTAAGCATTCAAATCAATAACATCAAGCCTTGTTCTTAATGTACTGAAGGTATCAAAGGCTAAAGGTTTTGTAAAAATGTCTGCAAGTTGATTTTCAGTTGAAACATGTGTGAGTTCAATTTCTCCCTTGGATACATGATCCCTTATGAAATGATGCCTCATGTCAATGTGTTTGGTTATAGAATGTTGAATAGGATTTTTGGAAATGCAAATAGCACTAGTATTGTCACAATAAATTAGAATAGTGCCTATAGTTAATCCTAAATCAACCAACTATTGTTTTAACCAAAGTACTTGTGCCACACAACTTCCTAATGCAATGTATTCTGCTTCTGTAGTAGATAGGGCGACTGAATTTTGTTTTTGACTGGACCAAGAAACTAATGAATTTCCAATGAATTGACATGTTCCAGAAGTGCTTTTCCTATCCACTCTACAGCCTACAAAGTCAAAATCTGAATAACCAACAATTTCAAATGAAGAGCTAAACATAGGATACCAAATTCCTAAGTTTTGAGTTCCCAGTAAGTATCTTAAAATCCTTTTCACTACTGTCAAATGTGATTCTTTTTGATCTGATTGAAATCTAGCACATAAGCAAACGCTGAACATAATATCTGATCGGCTAGCAGTCAAGTAAAGCAAAGATCCAATAATCCATCTATATTTCTTTTGATCAACAGATTTTCCCTTAAGGTCCTTATCCAACTGAACTGAGGAACTCATTGGTGTACTAACAGGTTTAGCATTGTCCATTTCATATTTCTTGAGGATGTCCTTAATATATTTAGTTTGTCTAAGAAATGTTCTTTCCTCAAATTGCTTAATGCTAAAACATAGAAAGTAATTTAGATCTCCCATTAGACTCATTTCAAATTCACTACTCATTATTTTAGAAAAATCATCACAAAGATTTTTATTTGAAGATCCAAAAAATGATATCTTCCACATAAATTTGAACAATGAGTATATCCTTTCCAAATTTCTTTAAAAAGAGAGTTGTATCCACACTTCTTTTTTCAAAAAATCTTTCAAGTAGGAAGTTGCTCAACCTCTCATACCAAGCCCTAGGTGCCTGTTTCAATCCATATAATGCCTTTTTTAACTTGAAAACATGATTTGGGCATTTTGAATTTTCAAAGCCTGGAGGTTGTTCTACAAAAACATCTTCTTCAATTACCCCATTTAAAAAGGCACTTTTGACATCCATTTGAAACAATTAAAAACTTTTAAAACAGGCAAAGACAAGTAAAACCCTAATTGCTTCAAGTCTTGCTATAGGGGCAAAGGTCTCCTCAAAATTAATTCCTTCAATTTGATTATACCCCTTAGCAACTAAAACCGGTCGCTACAACTGTGTATTTTGTTAGGTAGTTCGAATCTTGTCGACTTCTATTGATCCATATAGAAGGATCGGATTCGAACTTGAATTCACTTGTCAACCCGTGTAGCATCCATAGACATCACGTGTGTACTAATAACACGCTCGTCAGGGCCCATGCGGGTTGAGATTGTATTTACCCCTTGTATACCTATGTGTGTACAAACTAAGATGCGCATGTAGGGGTACTTTGAAATATTTTGTAGTTGTGCAGGTAATATCCATTTGAGTGCGCACAACTTTTCATTTGAGGGCTTGTATACACCTTCTGTCCGCTAGCACGAGTATTGCGGATCCGATGGCGTGGCATTATAGATTGTGGACGCCTTCTGTCTGCTTGTATTAGTGTTGTAGATCCGGTGGTGTTATGATCTTGATGTTATGAGGCATCTCCTCATCTTGTTATTGTCTCCCCTTTCTCAATCACCGGGGACGTTATTTTCTGGATTTTGAAGTCCGTCGCTTTGATTTGGAAATAACTCTTTTTAGGCTCTTCGGTGTAGTGGACTTGTTATTTCTGGTGTTTGTGGGCACCATAACTATTTTCTTCTCGGGTATAACACTAAGAATAGACTTTGGAACACCAGGAAATTTGGTTCTAATTTGTTCAAACATTTCCTCCCTTCTGTCAGGGGTGTCCTTTTTCGTACATCGGGTTGCCTTTGTACCCGGTGTACTGACAGCACTTTGATCACCACTATCATAGGTGATATCTGTACTTGTGTCCATAGTGATTTGATGTGCTTACGATATACCCACTGTTATTATCCACAAGTGGCTTGTGTTTGTTTGTAGGGATCCATTGTATTTGCTACGACCTCCTAGAGATGTTCGTAGAAGACCCACTGTTCCCGCATCATGCCCACCTGTCACCAATCTCTGGTGGTTTGATTGTACTTGTTTGTAGGGGGGCGGATCCTCCATCATTGGTCTCCCATATCGCCATCTCAATCAACAGGCGTATGTAGGGGTTGTTGTAGGAGTTTGTGCATCGAGGTCTTGTAGCGTACTTTGAGCCACTACCAACCATGTAGATGTTTTTTGTAGTTTGAATCCCCCTCGCACATGATTCAAACCTTTCCTTTTGTATATGTTTGGATCTAAGTTCAGTTTCATTCAGACTTGAATTCATCAAGTTTATAAGTCCCCACTTGATGTAGTATAGCCTGAGTTCAAGTGCGAGTTCAATTGCTTTATTCGGATCCGGACCCAATCCAAATCAAAGTCTTTGTTTGATGTTCAGTCTTGTTCAAGTCCCCCGCAGTCCCTTGAATTCAAGTGTAGGTTCAAATTGGTTTGAGTATGATTCCAATTTGATTTCATTCATTTGATTTTGACCTTTAAAAATCATTTAGAATTTTGTTCATATTTAGGTCCACCAGTCCTCTGTTCTTCGTACATGTCCTCTGCTCATTTAGTTCAAGTTCTGTATATTTTTGTTCGAGTACAGGTCTTCCATATTGTTGTCCAAGAAGGTCTTCAAATTGTTCAAGTCTTTGTATGTTTCAGTGAAAATTTCGGCAGCACCCCGACATATCCCCTGTTTGGGGGAAAATAGGGGAGCTGGGCCTTCCCACCACGCTATTATAACGTGTATGGTTGTCCTCAGACACCGTGGCCGTAGTAATTTTCATCCCACCACGCTACAAGAGCGTGTATGGGGCCTTCAACAGTACCTGTACCAGAACAGCAGTGACGTACCAGAACATCAGTGACTCCCCACCACGCTACAAGAGCGTGTATAGGGCTCTCCCACCTCGTCGTGTGCGTCGCACCGGGCTCCCTCCTACCGTGCTACAAGAGCGCGTATAGGTGGTTCTCCGGTCCGCTGCAAACGTCGAGATTGGGATTTTGGAACATCATACCTTTGCTTAGCAGTCGGTGGTGTCGGTGTCGAGGTCGAGGCCGAGGACCGTCCCCACCACGCTACAAGAGCGTGTATAGGGCTTACCCGCCTCGTCGTATGCTTCGCACCGGGCTCCCTCCTACCGTGCTACAAGAGCGCGTATAGGTGGTTCTCCGATCTGCTGCAAACGTCGAGAACGGGATTTAAGTCAGAAATTATACCTTGACGACTCTAGCGGTGGCTCGTGGAGTCGTTGACGATTGTCGGCGATGGAAGGCACGAAAACCGAGGTAAGAGGGAGATTCTTCTCTTTTCTTTTCTTTCCCTTCTCTCTTTTTTTTTTTTGAATTAATTAATTATAATTAATAATTAATTATAATCATATTTAATTAATTATCTTTACTTATAATTAATTATAATTAACTAAATTATTAATTATGATTATTATAATTAACTAATATAATTAATTATAATTAACTTTCATTAATTATAACTAATCAATATTAATTAACTATAATTAATTAATAATAGTTAATTATAATTAAAAATAAATATTAATTATAATGAATTAAAATTAACTTTAGTTAAAATAAATTATAATTAATTGTAATTAATTATAATTATTTAATTAAAATTAACTGTAATTAATTATAATCATTATAATAAATTAAAAATGATTCTAATTAAATTAATTAAAATTAATTAAGATTAACTTTAATTAATCTAAGCCATTAATCCCCCTCTCCTCTCTTCTCTGTTCACGGGTCCGACCAAAAGAAGCATGCAAGGGAGAAAGTTGCCTCACACAGTGAGCTCCCTTGGCTATTTCCCATCAAAATGTAGTAACTTCCGATCCAATGGGTAAGGGAATGTCGCTGGAGGGAGCAGAGAAGCGGACGAAAGGATGAAAGTTACCTTCACAATCCGGCGAGCTCCCTGTTGTGGCCTCCGATCAAAATGTTGTACTTCCGATCTCTCAGGAAGGGAAAGTCGTGGAAGAAGCGAAATCGAACAGCGACGGAGGAAAAGGAGAAGCCGTGCGAAAGGGAGAAGGTTATGATCACAGCCGGCAAGCTCCCTGTGCTCCTTCCGATCAAACTGTCGTAACTTCCGTCCGACAGGGAGGGGACGAGTCGAAGGAGCGAAGCTGGACGTCCACGGAGGAATCGAAGAAGCGTCTTGGAAATAGCAAGCGGGCTCTCCCTTGCTTCCGATCAAGATGTCGTAACTTTCGTTTCGACTGGAAGGGACAGTCGTCGAAGAGGCGAAGTCGGACGGATGAAGAGCGAGAGAGAGAGCGAGGGAATGAGAGGAAGAGATCGAGAGAAGGAATGAGAGCGAGACGTCGTCGTGCGAACCTTATGCGGAGATCGTGGGAAAATAAATGACATCATGCTGAATTCGGCGCTCGAACGTGGCCGGACAGGTATGAGATTTTTTTTGCGATTTTCTTTTTGTTTGTTTTGGTCAACAAATATCAAAGCTAATACCTGTTTTTGAATTTTTTTAGTATGTCTAAAAGGCTTTCGTTGTATTTAACTTATCCATTGGTCCATTCTCATGAGATGGAAACTTGAGAAATTTATAATCATGATTCTAAGGATAAATTAGGAGAGCATTCAATTGCCGACCTGATAACCTTGTGTTGAAACAGCGGGGTTAGAACTAGGCATTATATATAGTTAATTGAGAATTATCATTTTTTAAAAGATGTTTCCTCCTGATCGTTGTCTTGTTCTACTGTGATAATAAAATTTAAAGGAGGATTTATTTTGCTATAGTCAAAAGAGATTTTTGCACCTCGCTTATTTGAATCAATATCTGAACTTGATTGTAATTCAATATGTATTGGTATTATTTTTTTTCAAATGAAGCACGATCTCTACCTTGAGCTCTTTGGGTCATCCTCACACCTCTTTATGGATAAGTGTTTGGAGGCATCAGGATTACAATTTTGATGTCATCCTTGCTATCCACATTTTTTTTCCTTTTTTTTATTTTACTTGTGCTTTATTTTCATATTCTTTTTCTTTCACTTTATTTAGTTTTTTTTTTATTCCTCTTATTTAGTTGTATTGTCACTTTTGGATTAGATAACATATCTTTTAGATACTAAGTATGCAGCATCTTCAAAAATCCCTACCTCGTGAATTTAGAAAGTTTTTAAATCACCCTGAATCACATGCTTAGTGCCATCGCACTGGTAGTTGATGCACTTCGTGAAGGGAAGATGAGATTATTTTGTACTCATGAATTAAGAGTCTACCCAAGAGTGCATTAAAGGATGTTTCTAAAATAATAATATGACAATTTTCTTGTATATATATATATATATATATATATATATATATAACTCTTCATTTTGTCATTGTAATGCTAAACTAAACAAATTCTCAACATTTTTACTAGACACAAGCAGCAAAATCTTTTTGGCTAAGTCTACACGCAATTATTTTAAGATTGGTAAAAGTCTGTATGTTCATAATGTTGACAGAAGCACCTAGATAAACAAGGACGTTAAACAGTTTGAAATTTCCCATATTTATTGAAACAAAAGTGGGCAATTGTGATCTGTAATTATTGAAGTACAAAGCTTAATCTAATAAGGTTGAAGCTAATTGAGCTTGGAAAATCTCTGAATTGAGAGATTTCCAAATTAGAGACTCTCTCAATTTCCTTTGAGAAAATGAAGTCATTATAAATGCTCAACTTAGCTAACTTATATGAGCTAAATAATTATAATCAACCTTTGGAACATTAGAATAAGGACCCAGTGCATCTCAAGAAGACTTCGATTATTGATTTGAAGAGTGAGTTCAATATTTGGGAATGAATTGTTTTCCTTTCTTATTAATTGTAAGCCTAGGTGGCACAACCCTTACAATTTGATGATTATAATTCTTCAATCTCTTCATGAGATGAAAACAACGTAGGGTATATGCATTGCTCCTAGGTAGTTCTATTTCTTTTTTTTTTTTTTAATTAGCAATTTGATACGGAGAGGTCTATCATGTATAACTCCCTTAAAAATTTAATTTAGGGTGCAACAATGTCTAATAAGACCTCAAATTTACCATTCTTATTAAAGATATAGAATTATAGGATCATAATTCATAGAATTCTACTTTGGTCATTGCAAAGATTAACTTTGTAATATTTTTATCTTCCTTAATTACCACTGACCTAGTAATTTCAACCGTGTCTCCAAAGTTGGTTATTAAGCTTCCTCCTTTACATATAATGTAGTTTATATATATATATATATATATATATATATATCTATATATATATATTAAATCAAATTTAATAGGAACGAAAGACACATTGATTTACATATAATGTAGTTAAATACACAAATGGGCACAATCTAACATCATCCAATAAAGTCTATGGATCATAATCCTCAACTGGGTGCCTATGTACTGTTACTGGTGATTTGTCATTTTTTATTTGGATGTTACTAGGTTAGATAGAGTCCTTTTGAGGAGATCTGAGAGTAATAGCAGACTCTTAACTAGACTTAAATTCTACTTGCTTTAAGGCTTTCAACTCAATAAATTTTTTTTATTTTGACCATTTTCCTTCTAATCTTTTTACTTCTATTTCTTTCCTGAGTTCTGGTCAAAAGCGGAGTAGTAGAAGTTGAGCAAACATCGAACACTTTAGAGTTCTGTGATTCACAAATATCTATAGATTTTAAATTCTTATCCCCTCTGATAAGAGATATAGTCTGGGTACGGAAGAAATAATGACCCTCTTCTTATGAATTGAGATGTCAGACCCTGACCCTAAAACCATCTCTATAAGAAGATCACCCATTTCATCATGACCATTCAGATCAATTACTTATATCCATTTACTGATAGAACAATGTTCTTGAAACCCATTTAAAAATTGATTATAATTCCAGTATGTATTTCCAAAAAAGAAAATATCAATTTGCTTGCCTTTTTTCCAAAGTTGAAAGTTTTAACCATCAATTAGACTTCAAAAAATCAGAAATTACTTTTGAAGGTAAATTTAAAATTTCATAATATGTATTCCAGTCACAAAGAAATGTAACTAAATCATATATTAATGAGATCAAAATAATTTTTCTTCTTGGTATGAATTTTGATTTTGTTTGGAATTTTAATTTTGAAGAGATTTTTGAGAGAATTAATTTTTGAATCTGTCCAACCTTCCATGTTTATTTATAAATTAATGAAATCATAATGTATTGATCAAACTATATATGAAGAATTTCATGTTTGATTGATTTTGAGTTGTTTTGATTTTTATAGAATTTCAAAAAAAAAAGAAAAAAAAAAAGAAAAAAAGAGAAGCCCTTGAATTTCAAAACCTTGAGTTTTGGATTTTCATCCAATAAGCAGTTCTTAAAATCCATGATGCATAACGGAGTTTAAAAAAGTTTTCATTTCTCTCTTTCTTTCTTGGCAAACCTCATTCTTAGTAAAAATCTTAATCATCTCTCTGATTTTTTAGAAGTTGATCACACGTATCCAAAGAAGAAATGAACAAGGCAACTAACAAAAGAATGTTAGTCTCAGTTTATGACAAGCATAAGTACACTACCAATGAATAAAATATTAACCACTACTAGAGATGGAGAGAAGAACCCTCCCCAGTGGAGTCACCCGAAAAAGTTCATGGAAAAATAAAATCTAAATGATTATGTAGATTTGGGTTGTTTTTACTTTTGTGATAGAATACAACATTGATAATATTAGACTACCTTAGGAGATAGAAATGATATTCTACAATGGAATTATATACAAAAATATTGTTTTAAAAATCATTCACTATCAATTAAATATAAATAGAAGAATATAGTACCATCTCTAATGACAAACATATTATTCTAAAATAGTATTTATAAGACAAAAGAAAGCTTTGAAATTTTTTTATTTTTGTTATTCAATATGATAATGATCATATCATATCACCTTTAAAGGTAAAAATGATATTATGTAAAGGTATTCAAATACAAATAAGGGTTTTGAAAATTATCTACATTCCCAAAGTTTTTTCCCCTTACCTTATGAAAATAAGATATGGTTTATTTTAATTTGCAGTTACTAGTCCGCTGTAAGCGACACGTCCCAAGTCCTGGATGAGAAAAGTGGAGGGTTGCATTAGGTAGTCGACAGCCAGCGTAAAACTTGTCGAACAATAATGACATGAATCCTTTAAGAAATTGTGTTAATGCTAGGGAATCCCTTGGAAGCGACGCGCTTTATGGCCTGAATACAGTGACAAGTGTGCAAGGGCAGCTGCACCGGTGCCCGGGTGTAGTGTTAAATAGGCAAGGGTTCCCACATCAAGGACGGATGTGGGCAAAGAAGCCAGTCCATGAAACTAAAATTAGGATAGGAACTTGGAATATAGATTCCCTTACAGAAAAATTCATGGAATTAATAGATATTATGATTCATAGGAAGTTAAATATTTTGTGCATTCAGGAAATTAAATGGGTTGGAGATAAGGCTAAGGAAATTGATAGTTTAGGATTTAAACTTTGGTATTCGGGTATGAGTCATACTAGAATTGGTGTAGGTGTTATTATAAATAAGAGTTTAAAGGATAATGTTATAAAAATTAATAGGATTGGAGATAGAATTATAGCTTTAAAGATTATTGTTGATGATAAGATTGTTAATATTATAAGTGCTTATGCTCCTACAGTAGGTTTGGATATGAGTTCTAAATTAAATTTTTTGAATGACTTAGAAGAATTAATACAAAATATACCACTTGAAGAAAGAGTTTTTATTGGAGGAGATTTAAATGGAAATGTTGGTAAAGAGGTAGATGATTTTAAAAGCATTCATGATGGCCAGACCATATTGGATTTTTGTTTAGCTTATGATTTTTTAATTGCTAATACCTTATTTAAGAAAAGAAATGAGCATCTCATCACTTATAAAAATGGATATAATACAACCCAGATTGACTATTTTCTTATTAGAAAATTAAATCGTTTAGATTGCAAAGATTGTAAAATTATTCTGAGTGAAAATTTATGTACCCAACATCGATTATTAGTTTTGGACTTTAAGATAAAGGGGCATAAAATAAAAAATAAAGTAAAATAATTTTCTAGGATTAAATGGGGTCATTTAAAGAATATTAACAAAAATATTTTTGAAAATAAGATTTTAGATCTTAAGATTTTGTCTGTGCATGAGGATGTTAATATTATGTGGGAAAAAGTGGCTAGTGTTATTAAGAATATTGCAAAAGATGTCCTTGGAGTATCAAAGGGAAAAGCTCCTAATAGTAAAAATAGTTGGTGGTGGATCCTAATGTGCAAGAAAAAATTAAAAATAAGAAGCTTTGTTATAAAAATTGATTTAATTTTAAAAATTCTGATAATTGGGAAATATATAAAGTGGCTCGTAAGGATTCTAAGAAAGCAATATACGATGCAAAGGCATTAGCTTTTAGTGATTTATATAATATATTAGATACTAAAAATGGAGAAAGATATATGTATAAGTTAGCCAAACAAAGAGATAGGAGTAGTAAGGATTTAGTTCAAGTGAAGTGTATTAAAGATGAATATCAAAAAATACTTTTCTTAGAAGATGATATTCAACAAAGATGGATGAGATATTTTGCTAAACTTTTTAATGAAGATTGTGAAAATAAGATTAACTATAGTGACCTTAGCACCCTAAATGAAAATAAAGATTTATGTTTTTATCGACGTATTAGTAAAACTGAAGTTAGAGAGGCTTTAAAGAAAATGAAGGGTGGAAAAGCTGTTGGACCTTATGATATTCCAATAGAGGTGTGGAAATGCTTAGGAGATGAAGGAATTTCATGGCTTACTAAACATTTTAATACAATTTTGAAGACTAAGAAGATGCCAGATGAGTGGAGAATGAGTGTGTTAATTCCTATTTTAAGAATAAAGGTGATGCACAAGATTGTGTGAATTATAGAGGTATTAAGTTAATGTGTCATACTTTAAAACTATAGGAACGAGTTATGGAGCATAGGTTGCGGCGTGATACTAATGTTTCTCAAAATCAATTTGGATTCATACTGGGTAGGTCGACTATGGAAGCCATACATTTATTAAGAGGTTTGATGGAGAAATATAGAGAAAATAAGGAGGATCTACATATGATATTTATTGATTTTAAAAATGCATATGATAAAGTTCCAAGAGAAGTGCTATGGAGAGTTCTTGAAAAGAAAGGAGTCAATAATGCTTATATTCAAATCATTAAAGATATGTATGCAGGAGCTATTACTTGTGTTCAAACACAAGGTGGATTGACCAAGTATTTCCCTATTTTGGTTGGGTTACATCAAGGATCAGCCTTAAGCCCATATCTTTTTGCTTTAGTCATGGATGTTCTCACTAGACATTTGCAAGAGGATGTACCTTGGTGTATGCTTTTTGCTGATGATATTCTTCTTGTTGATAAGACTAAAGAGGGAGTTGAAGGTAAACTTGAATTATGGAGGTCAACCTTAGAGTCTAAAGGTTTTCGTTTGAGTAGATCTAAAACGGAATATATGGAGTGTAATTTTAGTAGTAATAGACCTAGTGAGGGGATTGTGATTTTGGGCGATCAAGTCATTAATAAGAGTACACGTTTTAGATATCTTCGATCTATTGTTCAGAGTGATGGTGAAATAGATGGGGATATTATCAGCAGAATTCAAGTTGGATGGTTGAAGTGGAGGAATGCATCGGGCTTGTTATGTGATAGAAATGTACCCCTCAAACTTAAGGGAAAATTCTATAAGATGGTAGTGAGGCCTGCAATGCTTTATGGTGCCGAATGTTGGCCTTTAAAAGAGAAGCATAATACTAAGTTAAGTGTGGCAGAGATGAGGATGCTCAGGTGGATGAGTGGCTTTACCCTTAGAGATAGGATACGAAATGAGCATATACGTGAAAAGGTTGGAGTAGCTCCAGTAGAAGATAAGATTAGAGAGTCTCCTTAGATGGTTTGGTCACATAAAACGGCGGCCTTGTGATGACCCGGTTAGGAGAGTAGAGGTATTAGATTTGACTTATGTTAAGAAAGGTAGGGGTAGACCTAAAAAGACTTGGTTAGAAAATATTAGGAATTACCTTTCTTTATTAGATTTAAATGAGAATTTGACTTTTAATAGGACACAATGGAGAAAAAGGATTCATGTAGCCGACCCCAAGTAGTGGGATAAAGGCTTGATGTTGTTGTTGTTGTTGTTGTTGTTGTTAGTCCCTTGTAAAGGAAAGCCTATATGGTTAATTACATCCCTGAATAAATGACTATCCTAAGAATAGTCCTGATTAAAGTATTGATAAGTACTTTCTTAGATTTCAATAATTGAAACAAGGATGCAAGGTTTTAACATTTTTGAGGAGATCGATTAAATCTTGAACATTTCATTCTAAATGTCAAAGGATGAAAGGTAGGGAGCAGTTTCAGATTCTGGGACCACCTAAAAGTACTCCATTTTAACCCATTTTAGACTTTACAAATTTAAAGTAAGATTTAGTTTGTTCGTTGTGACTTATAATCATGATCACTAGAACTAGAAAAGGAAAGCCAAGGGTGGAGATTAATCTACAAGGTGGGTATGAGGCCCCGGATCAAAATTCTCTGGTTTTCCATCATCCCATCTCATCGGTGTCTTTAGCCTATTTAATCGAGTGTCAACTAGAGCATCCTAGTTAGCAATCATTGGTTACCTCATCAAAGGAGACCTTGCAGGATAAGGTTTTGGAGACCTAATCCTATGGTAACTAACATGAAGTGCAATGGCCTATGGGTAAGGAACCTATGTCTATGTTATCTAGCCTAAGATACCACACTTAGTCATATTTTTTCTTATAATACAGATGATGGGAAGGGGAAATATAAACTTATTATATTGATGTAGTGCCTAGGCTTTTTACCTTTACCTCATACACCAGCCGGGGTCATAGGTGAAGTTAGTTTGCTTTAAAATAAACAAAAAATTAAATGTGAGGGCTTCTAAAAGGTCCTAACGCTGGGTGTATGTGAAAATAAATTGCTCCTATGACCTAAGGCTCTCTAGTTTAATATTGCTTACTTCACTGGAGCAAGTTAATAAAGGTTGCAGATATAACATCCTCATTTTGAAGAAATGGGGGTGATAAAAACTCCTTGTTATTTCAATCTCTTGTCCAAATATTTGTTACATATCCTTGTTCAAACACTCACTCAAGTTCCTCGCAAGACATAATCATGAAAAAGTTGAGGCAATTATTAAAGCATATTATTATTTAAATTAAAACTACATTGTTAAATAAGTAACATATTTAGACCTACTTGTACCCTATATATATATATATATATGTCATTTTTAAGCTTAAAAATATAATAAAATTTATTTAGCTAATTCTTTGTTTTTATTCTTTATTTTATTGCATTATTATTACATGCTTAGTAGATCTAGTAAGGAGCTCTTATAGTTATAAATATTTGAAAAAATAGAGAGATTTTAGAGATGTCTGAATCAATATAAGATCAGGACCATCCTAGACCTCATAAAGAGTATGCTACTAGCCCTATAGTAGAGGAAATCCTCCAAAGTAATAATAAATATACTATATAGGACAATAACACTGAACTGAAACCTGCGCTAATTAAGATGGTTCATATATCATTATTTGGGGGAACTCCTTTTGATGATCTCAACTTACACTTAGCTAGCTTAGAAATCTATGTGACATTTATATATAATGTGTTAGCATTGATGCTATTAGACATAAATTATTCTCATTTTCTCTAAGGGAAAAAGCTAAGATGTGGTTGAATTCCTTGTCCCCAGGCTTTATAACCATTTGGAATGAGTTGGAATACAATTTCCTTGCTAAGTATTTTCCACCTTAAAATATGGTTAGCATAGGAATAATATAATAGTTTTTGCCCTATTTTAAGGAGAGTAAATTTATGAAGGTCAAGAAGGATTTATGGAAATTCTTAAGAAATTTCCTCACTATACTTTACTTTACTAGTTGGCTATTTAAATTTTTTATAATGTATTGGTATTAACCCTTAGGTTGATCATGGATGCAACAAGTAGAAGATCTTTGATGTCTAATCCTTTTGAGGAAGCATATGAATTAATTGAGGAAATGGATACAAATAATTTCCATTGCCCATATGATAGGATGAATCCTAAGAGTATAACTAGTTTTTATAAATAAATTGTGTTATCTATTTCAACTATACATATAGATACAATTTCAAAAAATGTTAAATATTATTGGAGTTAATTTAGGATCAGGATTATCTATGTAATTAAAAGAAAAAAATTTAAATTCATTTGATAATAGTAATGCAACAAGGATTACAAATGTTAATTTGATTGAAATATTAAATAATCTTTATTCTAATACATAAAACCCAAGATGGTAGAACTACTTTGATTTTTTCTTGTCAAATGTCAATATTGGCAGTATTAATCAATGGAATACATGTCATTCTAATCAAGTTAGAAATTGGAATAATCCTTATATATTTGTAGTAAATTCTAGACCTTTGTATCTCCCTGGTTTTAACCAAAATAATTAATTCAGGGAGAGGAAAGTACTTTGAAAGATGTTCTAATTTAGTTAGGAACTGAGTTGCAAAGTTAGGCCACTTTAATAAAAAATTAAGAAAACTAATTAGGAAAACTTGCTATCTTTTTAGTAGTAAATCTCGTGAAACTTTGCCTAGAAATAGTGAAATTAATCCAAATAAGAAAGGAAAAGAGCATAGTGGCTACCACTTGAGAAGTGGTGGTGATTCATTATAGCCAAAGTGACATATCTAAGCAAGACTAGCTCAAAACTATTACTTTACCTTTATTTTGAAGGCAACCCAATTCTACTTTTGTATTTTATATTGTATTTTAAAATTTGTATTTTCTGTGTGAGGTAGTGTTTGTGAATGTCATTAAAATTTTCTTTGACTAAGCTAGGAAAACATTTCAGAGAAATTTTTGTTGTATTAAAAATTGAACTAGTGCTATAGTGTTACTATTTGAAGCATTACAGTGTTTGCATGCTAAGCACTGTAACATTTAAAATAATATTTAAGCACTTAAGTCTCAAGATATTTTTTGTGATTTCACTATCATGGCACTATATCATTAAATACCATAGTAATATTTTTCCATATGAAGCACCTTAGTGCTCTTCTATTAAGCACAACAATATTTATTTTTTATTTCTATAGTACTGGTGGAAGTGCAGTTAATAAGTCATATTTTTATAACTTTTCATTATCGCACTTTATTGAGAACCACAATTCTATTGCCAGTGCCACAATGTTAGGTCAAAATCCTTATTATGTTAGTTAATACACCACAATAGTAGTCTTTGTAAGAAACACAGTGCACGTTCTTGTAATGAACTACTATGTTTCACCTATAAAAAATTGGTGCTTCATTTCCAATGCATTCACCCTAGCACTATGTGTCTCGTACCACATTAGTATCTATCTTTTTTACACTTTGTCATTTTTTTTTTGTGTTTATTAAGAGGCCGCAGTGCTGATCTATAGAGTGTTGCAAGGCTCATGATGTTTATATATAAGAGTGCTTACTTTAGATTTTTTTTCAATGTATTATCTCTCTCATTCTTTCTAAGTTTTTGCATTTTTTCCATTCATGTATGGTGTGAGCAATAGCCCCAAAAAATGTTTATCAATATGAACCATGCTTCATAACCATTTGATAAAAACATATTCATTTTTGTTGAAGCTGAGCAAAGGTTTTAGACAATAGTGGTAACCAAATAGTTGATCACTGAGAGAGGCTTCCAAACCTTTGGTGGGAAGGTAATGCAAATGATAGAAAACTAGGGTTGGGACCACTTGTCTGAGGAACCCTATACATAAGTGATTAATGTAGTGAGGGAGTTCTTTTAAATGTCAAAATAGGATATAGACAATAATTGTTATGTGGGTACCCTTTTGATGTTGTAACCATCAATCATATATATAAGCTTTAAAATTTTGAATTTGATTAGTACACACCTTTTTTTGGAGCCTATGAATTTGAAGAAAATATGAGGGATTTGTTTGAGCCTATTAGTGGGGCTATTTGAAAGAAGAGGTAGAACAAAATTATTAATTTTTTGACATCTTCCTTGATCCTACTATTAAAAGCTTGACAATAATTTATTTATTATGAACTTTTGCCTAGTAAAAATATTACTGAGGTAACAAAAGATCATATTGTTCTTAATTAATCTACATAGGTTGGCTACACTATTTATGTGGGAAAGCTTATCCATTCTTTTTTAACTTACATTATTAGAGGCACTACTTCTACGGGCTTGGGCCATGCTTGTCTTATTTATGCATTACATGTAAATATTGGTATGAGGGGAGATCCTAGTAAAGTGTATCTTATTCCCATTTGACCTCTAGAGGACGGAGGATCAATTGAATTGACAATATCCTCACCCCAGCTTTCAAATTTCCATGAATTAAATGTTGGGTGTAATACATTTGGTTGTTATTGTAGAACTACAATGTATACTTAACATTAATGATATCATCATGTAACTTTCATGCAATCATCAATCATCGATGGTCAATAGAAATCAATTCTATTAATTTTAATTTTTATCTTTTTGCCTGATTGATGTGCACCACATTATCCATAACAATAATGAATAAAGTCGCCTATAAAGGATCTCGCTGTCTAATAACATTTGAAATCATGAAAATGCCATAATTCTTATAATTAATAATCACATAAAAAGCAATTTTTTATACAATTCTTTATCAGGTTCATAAAGCCATCATTGGAGAAGCTGTGGGATTTCTAGAGAGAGAAGTCGTAGGTTTTCTAGAGAGGGAAATAGGTGGTTCAAAAATAGTTTTGGTGCAAAGTCTTGATTATATGATGATGGTGAATGATCGTGGATCTTCGTTTGACCAGGCTTCAAGGGTTGATCGTATATCAACACTTGGAATGCCTACATCTCATCCTTAATGTTTTTTTCAAATCATCCCCGCCATCATTTGGAAGTAGTGCTTCGGCAGAAGATGCTGCTTTCAATAAGGGCCATTTGAATTCTTACAAAGTTAAACCATTAACGATCATGAAGGAGAATTATTGAATTTAAGGAAGGTTATTCCTGATATCATGAAAGGGTAAAAGGTAATGACAAATGATGTTTGCAATCTTCTAAAGATTTCTGAAGTGTCTGACTATGTAGAACCTATTATTTATGCTGTAATTGGTATTAACAAGACTTCTGAAGAAACTTTTAAAACAGTAAAAGGCCCTGGAGAAGAGGTTATTGTTGTAGAAAATTTGGGAACTCATGATGATAATGTATCATCTGGAGTAGAAAAGCTGACGGATGATCGGGAGGTGGTTAGTCAATATGAGACTGGTGAACTCAATGGCTGCAAACAACTGAATGGTGGAGCTAATGTTTCAAAATCCAAAGAACCAACTAGTAATTTTCTGTCTAATTTTTGGAATAAAAGGTCCAATAGAAGAGTTATTGAATTGGAGCTAGGAAACTGCTTAACGATGGATGGTGAAGCAATTAATTTGTATGAGGAAAATGTTATAGAGAACACCCAAAAATTACAAAATGCTTTGGTTGTCAAAAATTTTTGAGGTAATATCCCTTCTTATGTTGTTAATGATGAATTGAAGAGACAATGGTAGCATGTGGGAAAATTTAACCTTACTTGGCTTGGTAAGGGCTGGATGCTTTTGCATTTGATAATGAAGAGGGGCCAAACTTGGTTCTATTAAACAGACCTTGGTATGTCAAGGGACAAATCATAGGGGTGGACAAACGGTCGCCTTAGTTTTCACCTGATTCATTAAAAGGTCTAACTGCTCCAATATGGATTAGAATGTCGAGTTTGCCTTTGCAATGCTGGGATGATATTAATGTTTGTAGAATTGCATCTAAGGTTGGTAAGCCATACTTAATAGATGACAATATGTTCCAATGGGGGACTATGGAATTTGCAAGGATTTGTGTTCATATTCAATTAGACGAAAAAAATCCTCTTGGTGTCTGGGTGGAAGGAAATTTGGGAAGATTTTATCAGAAATTTGAGTATGAAAAAGTTCTTAATTTTGCTACAACTGTGGAAGAACCGGTCACTCCAAAATAAGCTATTTTGAAATGATTGTTGGAAATAATCAGAATATTCCTTGAAGTTGTGAGATTGGTGAGAAAGTTGTATTCATTTCAGATAATCCTTTTATCTCTAATTCTACTAGCAAATTGGGAGATACTACAAAGGAGATTGAATCCACTTATGGTCCTTGGATTCATGTTCATTATGGGAAGAAGAAGAATTTTAATTAAAAGAAGATTGAAATCCAAAAAAGGAAGCCTATTATGAAGGAATATGTGATCAAGCAGGATGATAATAAAAATAAAGGAAAGCTGGCTGAGGAGGAACAAGTTTTGGATCAAGTAGAAAATGATCTCAACTTGGATGTTCAATTTGAAAAAATAGATCCAAATCAAGGTGATACATTGTTAAAGGACGGGGTGGTTTGCCCTGACAATAAGATGTCTTTATTAAATGGTGGTAACAAATTTGCTGTGCTATCCAATTTGATTGAAGATGGTGAGATTATTCCAGATGCTAAGGAAAACATGGTTCCACAGGATGCTGTTGTTGGAAGGGCCTATAATCTAACTTATATAATTTGGTTAGTGATTACTCTCAATCTGCTCAGGTTTTAGATCTAAAATTGGCAAGGGGACACCTGGATGAGGGTTCTCTAATTCAAATATTAAACTTGCTAAGGAATTCATGAGTTTGGAGCCTATAAAATTGGTTTCTGGAAGTAAAGAGAAAGATGGAGATGGGAAAGATAAGGTGGGGGCTTCTTCCCCTTTGAATTGTTAATGGCTTTAAACATGTTTTGGAATTGTAGAGGAGCCAAAAAGAAACAAGCTTCTCTATATCTCAGAGAAGTGGTGAAAGATAATGGAGTTTTATTTATGGGAGTATTAGAAACCAAGGTTTCTTCCTTTAGTAGGTTGGAAATCGATTCTCTTATTGGAAAGGATTGGGAATTTTTTCAAGTTCCTTCTGATGGATTGTCATGAGGTATTCTTATTTTGTGGAAAATAAAGATTGCATCCTTTTATATTGTGGATTTCTCTCAACAGGTGGTTATAGGAGATCTCATGATTCAAAAGAAAGGATTATGGAGGATTGTTGCTGTATATGGCAGCAAGGAGGTTATTCAAAGAAGTTTGGGATAAGTTAGAATAGTTCTCTACTAATAATCTCCCTATGGCTATTGGGTGGAATTTCAAATGTTTATTGTCAAAAGAAGATAAAAGAGGTGGTAAGAGATTAGGTTTTCTATTGCTTCTAAAGAAATGAAATATTTGGGCTATTAAATTTTCATGTAAATTTCAATCTGTCTAGTCTTCTACTGTCTAATTAAATGATTTGTATAGTTTAGTTGCTTGGATCCTCGCGATTGATTTATAGTTGATTTTGCATTTTCGATTTGGTTTTCTGTCTCGAGTTTTGATTTATATAGTGTTGTTTTCTTCTATTTTAGTTAGTCGAGCCATGTCTGCCATTTGCCTGTTTAGTTTATCATAAAATTTAATTATTGTTAGTCATGATTTTCATAGCTTTTCCTAAAAAGCTAAGCAGATGGGCCAACTGTCAGCACCGGCGTAGGTCTTAGATCCTGCCGACATGCTGTCCATTTCTGGTTTGACATTTTGAGTGACATTTGTGTGTTTAGTTTTTTTTTAGATTTCTTTATAGATTTTGATCTTCTTGTATCCGATTTTGTTTCTCAGATTCTTACTTATAGACTTAATCATTTCAATAAATATTTATTGTATTAATTCCATGATTTTATGTTGATTTATTATTATTTTTTATTTAAATTATATAGTTGTAAAATCCCCTAAATTGAGTCAACCCAGCCTGTTTGTCATTCGAATAACATTTGCATGTTTATTTTGAGTCCACTGTTTACATGATCATGCTCACGCGAGTGAGCATAACCTATGGTTACCTTGCTTCATCCTAAAAGCCTGGCAGATGTCCACCCATAAATGGAGGTTTGGTCCTACGTCTGGTCGGGGTTATGCTGCCCGTTTGTCGTCTGACATTTGCATGTCATTTGTGTGTCATTTGCTTGCCTTAAAATTTTCTCTTTTTCATTCGTATCCAGTTTTTGAGTCAATGTGTTGAGATCAGGCTTTAGAATATAAATTTCTACCCTATCCACCCTTTCTAATTTCATTTACTCGTGTTTGCTTATACATACTCAAAATTCTTAAGGACAAGGGTCCTTATTTAAAATATATTCAATCTAATTTTGATCCCTTCCAATCTTTAAATCAATCATCATTTCAAATCTTCACTCTATGATCAGTTTTCTTTTGGCATGGGTCCTTAAATAGACCATTTCATCTTTTTAATCTCCAATCTATTCGATTTTCATCATAAACTCCAGTTATATCCAAACCAGTGCAACTCTCAACTTCCCTGTTCAGTTTCCAGTTCAAAAAAGATCAGTTATTGATTTGGATCACCTTTGAATTATAAAAAATGAATGGAAAATTAGTATTCAACGTTAATATTACTGTTGCCTAATCTGTGGAGGGCAACAAAATCAGATTTGGGTCCGAATTTGAGAATCTTCAAGTCACCTTTGGTGTACCACAACCTGAAGTGGTAGTACCTCTGGATGAATCTAGAAGATCAACTCCCGTTCAAATTAACATAAAGGATGGGCCTATAACTGCCCCTATAGTTGCTAAACCCTCAGTTTTTACCCGTTTGACTTATCCCTGGTCAGCTGCTCTAGCTAAGTGAAAGTTCCCAATCATTAGTGAAACTCTTGCAACCAGAAACTTCAACATGGGATCATCTTCTGGAATCCAGGAGATGACTAAGTCTCAACGTCGCAACAAGATTCATCGTATGAGGCATAGAGAAAAAAGAGAAAAGATGTCAAAGGAAGACGCTTTGATTGCTACTACAACTAAAGTAGTATAGAAGATGAATTCCGAAACTCCTAAAACTTATGTCAATACTTCACAGTTGGTTGATAGTGAATTTCGACCACTATGCGATACTTCTGAGGAAGAGAATGAATTGCATATATTGAACTCTCCTCCTACTCCGTTTCGTAGAGATCATGTCCTTCCTTCATCATTAGAAAGGAAAAGAAAGTTCAAATCTTTATTCAATAATTTGGTTCAGGACTGCGCCACTGATTATGGGAAGTCGAAGATAGAATTTCTCAGAAGTGTGAAGGATGTGATCTCCATTGAAACGCATCCACATTCAGGTGGAATGCGAGGGGAATCTCCTCCTACGAAGAGAAGAAGACAATTTCAAGAACCGGGTCCAAGCCGACCAGCAACTGTATTAGATCCCCGTGGAGAACCAAAGAGATCTCCTCCTCTTGATCAGTATCAGAATTCAGGCTATCAAGATAGTTAGTTGACTCCTGTCAAATCTTTGGGTATGGAGCATTAGCCCGATAAGGTATAATCCCATATCTCCTCCTTCTCCACTTCATTCTGTGAACCGTCCACTCAGAATATATGATAATCCCCCTACTCGACATTAGTCAAGGGATGACTGATATCATTATAATTGTAGCAAATCACCCTCTGGTTTTGATAAGAGGAGATTGAAGTTCACAAATCAGTCAAACTCTTTATCTAACAGAGAAAGGATTTGGCAGCCCGGGATGTTTCGAACTCCAACTATACTGATAAATCAGAGGAATAACACAATGGAAGAAGCACCAAAGAAGTTGAAGTCTGTTATATAAATCTCTTCTTCCAAAGAGAATACTTCAGTACATCCACATAGTGTGGAAGAGAAGATGATAGAAGAGATGGTGGATCATCTGAAAGAAAGTATCCGCTAGATCGACGAAGAAGAAGCTACCGAGAAGGAAGAAATAGATAAAGAGATATCTGATAGTGTTGACATGGTCGATGCTCGGTCATCCCCATAAAGAGAGAGAACCTGAGTTTACATTTTGTTAGGAAGTAGTTTGTACGTCTTGCTTAAAGACAATGTACCAGTTATTTTAAATTTCAAATGAAGGAAATTATGTTTGACTACAACAAGTGTTCAAAAGAATAAGAATTTATCGACGAATATAAAAAAAGAGACTATGTTCCCTCCCTCCACCCCTCTTATTGGAGGGTCAACGCCGATTTTAAATATAAACTTATATCAAAAGTAAATTTAGCTTAGAAATAAAATCTTCTCAAAATTCTTGCAACTTTGTATCTTATAAGTTTCATTAGCATAATCATAAATCTATTCTAGAATTTTCCTTATCAAGTTATCATTTCTATCAAGGAAATTCAGATTCGCTTTGTGGATAATTCATTCTCTTATGAGATAATGAGTTCTCTTCTCTCGTTTTTGGAAGATAATCCTACAACTGAGATTTATCTTAGGATTTTAAAAGGAAGCCCCTTTACTAAAAAAAAGAGAGAAAAAAAGTATACGTATATAAAAAAGACGCACAATTACGCGTAAATGAAAAGATGCATACAAATGTGCCAAATAAAAGATGCGCAAAGTGCGCCAAATATATATATAAAAAAGATGCACCAAAGTATGCTAAGCAACGAAAAGATACTCAAAGTATACATCAAAAAATAAAATCAGAAAAGGGCTTCCTTTTTAAAATCCTAGATCTCAAAGAAATCTGTTTACTCTAGATATTTTTCTTGAAACTTGATTATACAAAATCTCGATATTAGATTTATCTTTATGCAATGACATCTTATTAGATATAAAAGATCAAGCAAAAAACTAAAAAGATTAATTTTCTTTTCCTTAATTCAATATTTTGAAAAAAGTTTTAATTTAAAAACATAAGGGAGGTTTCATTTTAACTTCTAAGGAAGTTAATCTGGGTCCATGATAATTGGTCGATGGCTCCATCGCAGTTTCACATCACGTTTGTTCCTCTATGAATAGTGAAATGATAAATCATAGAAGATTTCATAGAACTCACCAAACTCAAGATGATTTCCTAATAAACGATGAACTACCGGATGAATGAATCATAAAACTCAAGTCGAATGAGAAGTTCATCTGGGAATTCTCTTTTGATGGCATTACTTCAAGTCAGTTAACAACATCAGATGAGGTTCCCCAATGCTAGATAATTAACTGATAAATGCGGAACTATCAGATCTATAACTTCTGAAACTCAAATCAAACGAGAAGTTCAAAAATTCTATATTTTGATGGTAACCCTTCCAGTTGATAAGAAGAAACAGATGATGTCTTCCCAGAATAAACCAAAATTGGTGTAATACTTGTCACACCTGATCAAGGTGTGATGTATTACTCATACCACATTTCAATGCCATGTACAAACAACGAAGCTGAGTACGAGGCTATGATAATAGGTTTAGATTTGATAATTCTAAAATAGATCAAATATATACCAAATCATTGGAGATTTGTAGCTTCTGATTAATCAGGTAGCTAGAATTTACAAAGTAGTGAAAGATATCCTAATTCCTTATGAACAGTATGCAATTCATCTATCGAAACAAATTTCAAAGGCGATGTTATCCAGAATTCCCTGATTCTGGATATATAAACAGAAAATCCCCAACTGAGGTGAAAATTATTTTAGCAGTCGATGATGAAGCAGTGGATTGGAGAAAACCCTTCATCAAATACTTTCAAGAAAACAAGGTCCCTCGGGAAAAATCAAATCCTTATTAGATCAAAGATGACTATTATCTTATACTCCGATCAATTAAACTCTATACAAAAGATCATTTGATCAGATATGGTTAAAGTGTCTAAATGATGCAAAAGCATAGAAGACTGTAGAAGAAGTATATACCGGATTGTGAGTCACACTAATATGGGCCAAAGATAAATGCTTCCTTTGAGAGAAGTTGAAGCTCATCAAGTTCTAACACCCTTTCCAAAGAAAATGTTATGTACCGATTTGGTAGTCCTTCCTGGATTATCCTGAATAATGGTCCTTCATTCCGATGATCTAGAATTTATAATTTTACTATATATATCACCACATAAATTAGAGATACTCGACCTTCTATTACCCTCAGGCAAATAGATTAGTAGAGGACTTCAATGAATCTTGGTACAGAGTTTAAGAAAATCTTAAACGACAACAAGTGTTAATAGCACAAGATGTTGGTTGAAGCTTTGTGAGTATATCACAACCACATATAAAACTCCAACTTACTCTATACTATTTGCTTTAGTCATTGTTATAAAGGCTGTTATCCTTTTGGAAGTATAGCCACTTTCACTCCGAGTCGAAGTAAACTACAATCTTATCCCAGAAATGAATTTTAAATTCAAGTTATAAGAGCTTGGAGGTTCGAAAGAGAAGCATCTACATGCTCAATTGAACTTAAAGTTATATATATATATATATATAAAGATAAAAAGATCCAGGCTTATGACCAACAACAAAGTCAGCAAACTGATCTTCAACAGAATTCAAATAGTTTGATTCTAAATCCACTCATCCGAGAATCAATCTCTCGTCTAGGTATCCGCTTTGTCTAGAAATCAATCTTCCAGTCAAAGTTTAAATTTCACCTTTCCGATAATTAATATATCGGTCAGGTTCTAAATCCGCTCATTTGAGAATCGATCTCTCGTCTAAGTATTCAATTTTTTATGGAAATTGTTCTTCCAGTCAAAATTTAAATTTCAGCTTTCTGATAATCGATCTATCAGACAGGATCTAAATCCGCTTGTTCGAGAATCGATCTCTCATATGGGTATTCGCTTTGTCTGGAAATTGATCTTCCAGTTAAAGTTTAAATTTCACCTTTCCCATAATTGATCTATCAGTCAGGTTCTAAATCCGCTCAATCGAGAATCGATCTCTTATCTGGGTATCCGCTTTGTCTGGAAATCAATCTTCCAATCAAAGTTTAAATTTTACTTTTTCAATAATTGATCTATCAGTCAGGTTTTAAATCCGCTCATTCGAGAATTGATCTCTCGTCTGGGTATCTGCTTTATTTGGAAATCAATCTTCTAGTCAAAGTTTAAATTTTACCATTTCGATAATCGATCTATCAGTTAGGTTCTAAATCTGCTCATTCAGGAATCGATCTCCCGTCTGGGTATCAAATTTGTCTGGAAATTTATCTTCCAATCAAAGTTTAGATTTCATCTTTTCGATAATTGATCTATCGGTCAGGTTCTAAATGTGCTCATTCGGGAATTGATCTCCCGTCTGGGTATCAGCTTTGTCTAGAATTCGATCTTCCAATCAATGTTTAAATTTTACCTTTTCGATAATCAATCTATCGATCAGGTTCTAAATCCGCTCATTCGAGAATTAATCTCTAATCTAAGTATTCGCTTTGTTTGGAAATCGATCTTCCAGTCAATGTTTAAATTTCACCTTTTCGATAATCGATCTATCTGTCAGGTTCTAAATCTGCTCATTCAAGAATCGATCTCTCATATGGGTTCCCGCTTTGTCTGGAAATCAATCTTCCAGTCAAAGTTTAAATTTCACCTTTTTGATAATCGATCTATCGGTCATATTCTAAATCCGCTCATTCGAGAATCGATCTCTCATTTGGGTACCCGCTTTGTCTAGAAATTGATCTTCTCGTCAAAGTTTAAATTTCACCTTTTCGATAGTCGATATGTTGGTTAGGTTCTAAATCCGCTCATTCGAGAATTGATCTCTCGTTTGGGTATCCGCTTTGTCTAAAAATCGATCCTCCAGTTAGAGTTTAAATTTCACCTTTTCGATAATTGATCTATCGATCAGGTTCTATATCCACTCATTTGAGAATCGATCTCTCATCTGATTATTCTATTTTGTCTGGAAATTGATCTTCCAGTCAAAATTTGAATTTCACCTTTCTAATAATCGATCAATCAGTCATGTTCTAAATCCTTTCATTCGGGAATCAATCTCCCATCTGAACTCTCACCTTCACTTGGGATTCCATATCCCATCTAAGTTTTAAATTTCACCTATCTGAGAATTGATCTCTCAGTTAGGTTCAGTACTCATTTGATGAAAATTGACCTTTCAATTAAGTCTCCAGCTTCTAAACTTCATTGATATACTTCGGTCAACGCCAACACATGTGATTTACTCTTCGAGTTCATCACACATGTTGGGGGTCCATTTGTTGACATCATTTTTGTATGAAGTCTTTATGGGATCTTAAAATCAAATTCAAATCAATTCAAGCTTCAAACATATTCAAACTTTAATCCAATCCAGTTAAGAATCCAAATTTCAATCCAGACCTTAATTTTATCCCTGGTCTAGCCCTAAACATATCCAATTATATATGATCACCTAAATGGTTATAAATGACTTGGATAATTCAATATCACCTTTCCAAATTCAAAATCTAGATCAAATCCACGAAACCCAGATCAAAATCCTAAGTTCGAAGGCCCTGTCCTAAAGGCCATTTAGAGTGAATTTTCAAACACTTCAAAACCCAGCCAAATGACCTCTGATTTTGATTCTATTACTTGCAAAATGATAAGACATGTCTCCAAAGGTAAACCTCCAAATTTGAGCCCATTCTGAGGTCTCTAACCCCAGAAACTAAATCAAATTCCAAAGGCTGTAAAACCTTCAAATATTTACAGCCTATGCCACTGGACCTGCCATCCAGTGGATTTTGACCTTGGAGCTTCCTCCAAACCTCCAATCACTTCCATAAAATTAATCCTGACATGTTGATCAATAAAATGCATTTTGTTTGACTCATTTCAGTCTCCAGTGGACATGAGGTCAAAATGACCAAAATACCCCTTTGGGGTATGAATTCATTTTGGATCAAATGAGCTCCAAATTAAATTAAACCACCTCCAACAAGTTTCAAATATCAAACCCAAACCCAGACCCTGGGTCAACTTGGTTGACCAAGTCAACCTAGGTTAACCAAATAGGCCCTTTATGGTCAAAATCAGCATTTTTGACCAAATTGACCACACCCAATATACTCTAAATGCTAGTTTAAATCTATCAAACCCATTTCTAGACTTTGGACACACCTGGTTGACCAAGTCAACCTAGGTTGACCCACTCTCCCTTAAGGTTGATCAAGTCAACCTAGGTTGACCCACTCTCCCTTAAGGTTCTTAATGGGTCATTTTCACCCATTTAGCCTATCTAACCCATATCAAAGCATTGAATGCTTTCTAATCCACGGTGTTAATGTGCCTTAAACCACCATTAATCAAATCTAAATCAAGTTGACCAAGTCAACTTAAAAAATTTGGTCAAATCCACTCCAAACTTCCATACCAAACTCAAGTCTCAATCTCTTCACTTGGCCTTTATTTTAAATCAATCTAACTAGCTTTTGAGGCCATTTAGCTACCACCTCAGTATTCAACATGGTTAGTTGACCAGTCAACACTTGGTCAACAAACCTTTAAATGCCCAAATGGTTTGATTCAAGCTAACTCAAAAAGCTAATCCTCCGTAATCTAAACCCCTCCAGCTGTGTGACCAGGCTCTAGAACATTCCTTGAGCTGTTTTAAGCCCTTAGATCTAAATCCAAAGGCCCATATTGCCCCCATGTCCAAATAGAGGAAAAAATCCCCTTTACACATAGGATGTCCTTTGATGTCCTTTATTCCCTACTCCCACCAACTCTTAGGGACACATGGCAGCATCTAGGAGTCCAGCCATTTGATCCTAGCCATCCAAGTAGCCTAGGGAGGTTTGAATAGGGAAAACCTTTAGGAAATGGCTCTAATTCTAACCTATACACTACCTCTCCACTCAAGCCTCCGAGACCAAGAACTCTTTTCTTTTGAGTTTTCCAGAAGTCTATCAAGCTTTCCTAACCAAAATCCGGCCGGTCAAAGCCGCCTCCGACAAGTTTTCGGCCACCTCAAGCCCAAAATCTGTCCAAGCTTCCATCGGTCAATCCATAGCGTTTCAGATCTTGGACTCAAGAGGGAAAAGTTGCAGAGACAGTCCACAAGTTCAGAAAGCCAAAGAACTCCCAAATCCACCATCTTGATTAAGTAAAAATCTCAACCCTAGTGTAGACACACTAGATTAAATAGCTTTCCAAAAAGTAAATATTAAGCTATAAAATCAAATCCCCAGAATTTATGTTCATTCAAGCAATCTAAGTTTCAAATTTTATTCTAATTTGATCGATTCGGTTGAGAGAAAACTCAAAATATTGAGCTTAGGGCATTTTTATGTAACCTGCTTCAGGTGCATGTCGCCTGAACTAGTAATCGCGAGATCAACGGTCCAGATTAAGCTATTTTGTCACCTTCTTGAGCCATGAATTCGATCACCGGTTAATTCCTCTGTCCGGCGTGATCTCGACCGCCCATCCAATCTACGAGATCTACCCACCGCCATTTGATCTCGCTTAACAGAGATCAAATGGCGGGATTTGATCTCCGTCGTCCGATCAAACGTGCGGAGGATCGAACGGTGGGTATCGGCCGTTGAGCTGGTTAAGTGGAGGGCCCCGCTTGACCACCGCCTTCCACCTGGCGTAATCGCGCGCCGTAGCGTATAAATCCAGAATTAAAGATTTTTAATCATATTTAAATACAGAACCTTTAAAAAATCATAATAAATAAAATATAGGTCCAAAAAACCTATATAATATATTAAATTGCTTAGTTTTTCAAGGTCTTTGATTTAAAAATAAATTTACTTAAAAATATTATTTATTTTACAAGTAATTTTAAATACTAACTATTTCATTATTTTAATTATTATTTAATTAAAATAAATCTAAATATTCATAAATTTTTTTATTTTAATCTATTTTGAATTTCCAGAGAGCTCTCCAAAAATTATCTGAGTTAAATTTTGATGTTATTTTGATTTATTCAAATCATTATCTATATTTTATATTTAATTTTAAAATCAAATCATTTTAAAATTATATGCATACTTAAATTCTCTTAACCACTTTGAATTCAACTTAAAATTTTAATCAAAGATTGGACTTGATAGAATTGATCCAATGGGGATTGGATAAGGGGTAATTAACTTGCTATTTACTCATTATCTAAGTTTTATTTTCAAATAAGCAAATTTTAATCTTTACATGCTTAGGTTGTGCACGCACCACCTAGCCTAGGCTCTCCTAGTTTTAATGATTTAATTGTGTTGCTATGTTTATTTTCTTACATGTTGTTCAAGGGTTAGAGAAACTTTTATTCAAATTTATTAAACCTAGTGTCAATAAGGACAAAAATTAAGGACTTTGATTAGAAAACTTAGAAATTTCATTGTGATTAGGATATACCTCACTTGAACTTGAAATTTAAACACTTCAAACGTAGTGACATTTTCAGCTCTTAGAGGCATTTTCTCTGATTTTAGGATTAATTAAAATATTTAATTAATTAGTTCAATAATTAAGCCTTTTAACCTTCCAAAAAATATAATAAAACAAATTTAAACCCAAAAAATTTGAATAATACCTCTAACTAAACAGTTTTGAATCCTTAACCAACGAAAAATAAAACCAAATTTATTTGACAGCAGATTAAAGCTTAATTTAATTTTAAGTTAAATTCAATATTTAATTAATTTAATTAATTAATAATAATTAAAAATTCTAATAAATTCCCAAACACTTGGGAATCTCTCCTTAGGTCATTCCTGACCTTTGGAGCACATTTCAAGGAGTTGGGAACTCATTTGGAGCAAAACTATAAAAACCCCTTAACTAAACAAATTTTAAAAATTCCAATAAAATAGTCAAAATTTCAAACATTCATAACTAATTCAATAAAAATCTAAATCAATCAAACTCAATTGCATTTAACTCATAATAATTTCTTATATTTATAAAAAATATTGAAATTTCAGAAAAACATTAAATCTGAAAAGTTAACAAATCAGTCAAACCTAAGTCAAAATCAACTTAAAACTTCAAAATTCATAATTAATTGTAGAAAAATCCAATTTTAGCAAAATTAATGTCTAATTGATTGTATTAAGGACTAATATTTTAATAAAATATTAACTTTCTTGAAAATACTTTTAATTTAAAAGTCAATTTTCAACCCCTTAATTAAATGATTAAAATAATCCAAAAAAAATCATAAAACTCAAAATCACTCTAAAACCCTAGAAAATATTAAGTTAATATTTAAAACACTCAATAAACCTTTAAAACACAACAACCATAAAGATAAAGTTTATTGGCTGGACTACTCCGGGCTACGGGGCTACGTGTCCTAAAGAGGCTTGTTCCTCGAGCCTGGTGGCACAACGCCACGAATGGATTCTAAGGGATGTTAAACCTTAAAATAGATTAATCACTAATTACTTAACCTTTTAAAATCTCTAACTCAACCACATTGATATGGTTTATCCGCTGGACTACTCTGGGCTATTGGGCTATGTGTCCTAAGGAGGCTTTGTTCCTCGAGCTTGGTGGCACAACACCATGAACCGATTAATGGCAAACTTAAAATAATTAAACTTTAAAAATCAGTAATCAACCAATGTTAATTAAAATTCATTAATTCTTAAGCATTAATCAACTTAAGTTACTTAATCACATCGGGTACCACTAGGTAACTCAGGCCTACGAGGCTATTAGTTTAGCCCCAATGAAGGTGAAATAAACTTCACGGCCTCGGTGAGCAACAAAGATGGTATTAAACCAACAATTAAAATCAACCTCAGAATTAATTTCAAATCATTAAAAAAATTTCTTAATATTATAATAAAATTTATTAAAAATTAAATTAAATTTTGATTCATTTAAACTAAGTTAATTTGATAATTTGATTGATTAAAATTTATTCTGATCAATCAATTTTGATTATTAATTTATATTAAATGAATCAAGGCTTCTATTCCTAAAGCTTGATTTCTTTTGGAGGGCTTTAGGCATTTTGATTTAAAAGGTCTTTAAAACCACTTAAATAACCAATAGGTCTTTTATGTATTATGCACGACTCCTTTCAGGAAGGCACTAATATATTTGGATTTGGAGATCTTCAAACAAATATAATAATATATCAACCTTATATGACATACACGACTCCTTAGGGAAGGTGTGTCACATTGCATTTGTAAGGTCCCTTTCTCCTTCTCTAATAAAAATTTAAGGACTCTCAAATAAATATCTATCTTCCACATAAGATATGTATTCATTCTGAAAGTCCTAGGATTTATAAATTGATAACTTCCTGCATTTAGGAAGTTATCAATCTATAAGTTCTTTAAAACAAAATCAAATAACCTTAACCTCTAAATTTGGAATAATTTTAAAATTCAAATACACTTTACTTAAATCTCAATTAAATTCTCATTTGGCCTTTAATAAATAAACTTTAATAATACATGCAATTTGAATAATAATTCCTATAGGACCTATCCATGCCACACGACCTCTTTCACACACTTAGATGCTTACTAGGACAACCAACTTTAACCTAGGCTAGGCCGGTGGTTTATTGTGGTTTGTTTGCGGGTGTCTTGCCTAGAGGGCACCCATGTTTGTCTGCTTACTTTCCTGCAATGCTTAGCATGCATATTTACTTTTCTGTCTATGTAGCAGAGAGCGGAATGAATAAAGTGAGGGCCGTGTACTTTACTTTTCTATCTTTACTTTCATGCATTTATAAATGTTCACAACGCACTCAAACCTGCATTTCCTTTTATGTACTTTATTTACCTGTGAAAGTAGAATGTTCCTAGGATCTGATGTGCTGATAAAAAGAAATGTAAAGCTTTATTTTCTTAGATCTGTTGTATATAGATTGAGTCTGTAAAGTATCTGGAGTCTATAAAAGAATTAAAAATAACTGCTTATACATATACAAATGGGGCTCCAAAAGTAATTTCCTCTCCCAGGTGGATGTTCCTTTTTGGAATTACATAGAAGACTTGGAGCCTGAAGACTATAAGCAGTTGTATTTAATTCTACTCTCTTATATGTTTAGAACCCAGGTTTGTTGTCGGTGGAGCTAGGCCACCTTTACTTTACTACAGACCCGGGGATGTACTCTGTGAATTATATATTAATAAAATCAGCTCTCTTTTATATATACAACAGTTTCATACATTATCAGCATACGAGTAAATTTTTGGTATTTATAAGCATATTATCCTGCATTTGGGTTAATTTCTTTAACCATTCCTTGATTCTTAGGATAGAGCTACCTTAAATCTTATATTCATCGATGAATTGTTGTGATTAGGATTATTAGCTAGCAGTCCACTCTAGGCAGGTGATAAGTCCAGGTTGTATACACTTCTCTCTACACATTCCTCCTTCTAATCAACTCTAACTCTTCTAAATCCAATATTAGAAATTATAATCTAAAGCCTGAGCATGAAAATTTAGATTAGCCCAAATATTTAATTAAATTTGTATATAATTTTAAAATTAATTAGTCTTCATTTAAATCGAGAATATTCTCTTAGGAGATGTAATTAACTATAGGGGCTTGCCCCTATACGTAATCTAGATCCCAGAATAATTTAAACCCTATCTTAGTTTCCTTTCTAACATAGGGTAAAGATCTGTGAATGTAGATTAATGCTTTATATATATTTTAACATTTATTTCCATAATCAAAGGATAGGTGAATGATTGATCTGCTCACAAGCAGGTCAAATATCTTATATATTTGATTATGGAAATAAATTCATAATTCATTAGTCTAATCGGGTCTATAGGATAATATATGAATCGTTCTTCGGGATGATTTATATATTCCCTATGCTGCACCTGGTTAGAAGAATGAATTATAGTATTCTTTCTTTTAGATCAATAGAAGGACATCAGTCTACCCCTCGGGGCGGTATAATGTCCGACCATGTGGATTTGATTGAAAGAAAATATTAAAATATAAATAAAGAAAATTGTGTGAGGAACTAAAATTATTTCTTTAAATTTAAAAGCATTTTAAATTAGAGAGAGAAGATTATATTTTATTTCTCACACACTTTAAGGACTAGACTAAGTGTTACAGATATTCATGCTTGAATTAGGATAATTTGAAAATTGAAAAATAAGTGTTTTTTGTGTGTCTTTCTTTTGAATTTGTTTTATGATTATTCGTATTTTTGCTTTGGCTTTTATATGGGAAAACTTGAAAATAAAAAATAAAGAAGGTTGTTGTGTCTTTCTTTTGAATTTTTTTTATGATTATTTGTATTGTTTCTTTTATTTTTGAGATTTAATTTGTTGAGCTTTCATGATCATCACACACCATTTTCTAAATTTTTTTAACATCATACTATATGATATTCACAAAATACCAAATCACTGATCATAGCACATCCAATAGCTAATATTGGTCAATCATTGGTGATCATACTGCCCGAACTCCTACTTTGTACTATATAATACATGTAGCCATAGACATTTGACAAATTGAATTAGGCTAGTACGATAATTAATATTGTACTCTACTGTATGATCACCTATTCATATAGGATGATTGACCAGTCAACGAGCGTCAAGGCTGATGCCTCAGGATGAACATCTTCTTTTTAATCATCCAATAAAATTCTAATCATTAAATACAATAAGACCACTTTTTTATCTAATTGAATTGGATGAAATTGAATGCACTCAATCGTACTATACAATGTCTCCATCATATTGTATTATATGGACACTCTATTTGAGGGGGAAAACCAAAGCTTTCTTCACTCAATCCATTTCACTCTTCTTACCTCCTCCCTAAAGATCTTTTTTTTTTTGAAATGGCTGAAGGAAAGTGTTCATGATCTCTAGACAGAAGTTTTTCTTAATGCCTCGTGGATCTTTTATTTGCTAAATCTACTAACGAAGAGGATTATAACTAGTACAATACAATGGGGATCACTCCATCCAAGATCATAAACCATGAAGTTCTAAACTTATCTATAGTCTCTCTCTCTCTCTCTCTCTCTCTCTCTCTCTCTCTCTCTCTCTCTCTCTCTCTCTCTCTCTCTCTCTCTGTCTCTCTCTCTTTGCTCACATGACCCTTCAATTTATTCTCACAATTTCCTACCTATTCAATTTTGATTTTCTTTTTGATTTTTTTTTCTAGTCTCTAATCTTATGTAAATAGGAGGAAAATCAATATTACCTACCATGCTTTTCATTAATACCTTCACCTTTCTAAAACAAGGGAAAAAGTTCACTTTCTAGCTTCAACTCTTGACTATAATTGGACCCTCAAAAACACTACCCTTGGGGAAGGGAATCAAATCTTAGATATTATAATGCCCATGTCAATACCTTAGTAAAAGATGCTAAAATTATCCAGCATATCCTTCTCAACACAAAAATTCCAAAAGTTGAGGATCGAATTAACATCACACCTCTTCTATCCATGACTATCTAATTTATAATATCTAAGATAGATTTCAATGCAGCTAATATAATCATTTGATATCTTAAGCATCAAACATGCATTTAAGATCTTAGACATAAAAGAAAGCCAACTCTTGCCTTAGGCTGCAAAATTTTTTCATCCTTAAATACAAATATAGCTTCCAATTCCATACACCTAAAGGTCACCTTCCAATTTTTTTATTCCTATAAAACCTTCCACCTCCTTCATAGCTCTCATCACCATAATATTTTCTATGTAAATGATGAGCCAGTGGAAGAAGTGGGAGGTTAAGCACCAACACCAGCACCTGTCCACTAGAAGTCTCAGTATAATATGCTTGTTCAAAAGTTTGACCAGTGAGAGGCTCATTTTGACACTAGTGTAGAAGAACAACAATAGTAGCATCATAATGATATAGCTTGTTTTAATAACTATGTAGCATCATCAACAATAGCATGATATTGACATATATTGGTTTGGGAAGCAATTTGCTCTAATCCATCGATGCTTCCAACCCACACCACCACCAACTCCACCTAATAAGGATCCTTCATACATTTAGTTTTCTCTGTCTTCATTCCTATGTCTGTATTATTTTTACTTCTGTGCTTTGTGATGTATGTGTTTCTCTTTGGTGTCTTTGTTTAATAATTTCCTCCTTTTTATGATGTCAAAAGGGGGAGTAGTTTTTTGTTAGTAGATTTACTTTGTGATTGGAATGATTATTTTTTTTTCTTTTCCTACTACTTGTGTGTCTTTAATTATGCATTAATTTCCTTATAAAAAGAAACAAAACTCCCTATCGTTTGAAAAAAACGCTTAGTAAAGGGGAGTTTAGGAAATAGTAAAAATATATTTGAGATATTTACCAACAATATTTGCCATCATAAAAAAGGGAGAGATTGCTACAAATATTATTATATTTCTTAATGTGTTATCTCCTATTAATTTTTAAAATTGTATATCTATTTTTTTCCTATGCACTATCATTTCAGGTCCATTGTACACTTACAAATTTGATCAGCTAAAGATCAGGATGACTGGGTTTAAGTACGTCATGAAAAATTTCTATTTTTAATTCTTATATTTTTTAAACTTCTCTTGAGTCAAATCTTATATTTTGTGGATACTAGGCTTGGTAATCATGCACACACAAACTCAAGAGAATTAGTTAGTGACAATATCTGAATTTGACTTTTTTGAAACTATTTATACTATATGAGTCATATCATATTATTCGATCAGCTAATCTGAAAATGATTAAAATGGCTAGTGGTAATAATTAATGCAAGATAAATTAATCATACTTTACAATGTATATCATGCAGGATGATCAATTGAAATATGTTACAACTCGAGCTTATGTGTTTATGTTTTTGATGATAATAAATATTATGGCTCACTTTCTATTACCTACTTGTATTTGCAATATATGTTTGTTTGAGTGTATACTAACAATTCAGGAATACCATGCAAAAATGTTATATTGTAAAAGGGTTTGTAATATTCATTGATGGAACCTTGATTTCTTGAGTCAAGTCTTATAAGGGTGTATGCTTGCTTGGTGATCATGCACACACACACTCAAGGGAGTGAGATCTAGTCAAATCCAGAAGATCAAGTTTTGAACTAATCATACTAGACAATTTTAGATCATCTAGGATGATCCATTATGATCTTGAAAAATAGCCGCCAATGCTAATTTAGGCAAGATTTTAAGATTTAATTTATATTCTAATCATCCTGGATGATCTTGATCATCCATGATGATCAATACAAATCATGCATAAATTGATCCTGTGATTAGGGGATTATTATGGTTAAATTTTTTAATCCGATCGTCCTGGATGATCTGTATATCATACAGGACGATTTTTGCCGACATACTTGATTTTCTTAAATTGTCCAAACCAAAAGACCATAATTTTTTTTCTAATCATCCTGGACGATCCACAATATCATTATGGATGATCTTTACATTTTTGTACTAATCATCCTAGACTATCCAAATATCATCCCTAGACAATCTTGCGAATGTCAAGGATGATTCTTGGAGCCGAAATTGAGTTTTTAGGGTTTTTTGAAGCCCTCTTTTTAAGTGCATCATATGGGATGAACCTGTGATTGTCCTGGATGATGTCTAGCACCAAAATTAAGTTTTTAGGGTTTTTAAAAGCTCTCTTTTTATGTATATCGTATGGGAAGATACGACGATCATCCTGGATAATAATGTCAATTTTGCAAATCTATTTAAAGACCTCTAGCTTTCTCATAAAGAGTGTCTTTGGTAGCTATTGAAGTTTCATTCTTCTGGAGGAAACTTAAAAAGAGAACTTGAAAGGGAGAGAGGACAGGGTGGAGTTTGAGAGAGGGAGAAGATCCTTGGAGGGGGTTTCAAGGGAGTGTGGAGGGGGTTCCACACGGTTGCTCCGGCGAGCTTGCACCTTAGTACCATCGGATTCAAGGCTAATCTTGAGGGAAGTTTTGGGAAGAAGAAGATCTCATTGGGATCAAAGGGCCCAGCTACTTCGCAACACCGGGGATGGTTTCAAAAAGTTTCATGGAAAATAATTCAAAATCATGCATTAACAAATTCAACTTAGATTGCTTGATTTCACTAGTGCCTTCGTATATGGTGTGCAATTTATCCCAAACTTCCTTACCGATAGTGCACGTGGATACTAACATAAAATCATCAGAATTTAAAGCACAGAGAAAGCAATTTAAAGACTTTACATTCAATTGAGCATTGAATTGCTCTTCCCTGTTCTATTGACTAAAAGGAATATCAATTTTAACTCCATTAATAATTAGTGACAGTGATGAATAACCAGTTAAAATCATATGCCATATGCAAAAATCAATCGATTGTAAGAAAATAGACATGCGAGTTTTCCAAAAATCAAATGACATATTTTCAAATAAAGGAGGTCTGGTGATTGGAAAACCTTCCGCAATAGAATGATTAGCCATGGATCGAAATTCAAAAGCTTTTAAAAACTTATTTTTTGAAAACTGCTCTAATACCACTTGAAAGTTCGTTAGGGATGTTAAGCCCTATAGAACTGGCCCAAGGCTAATTAAAAGAGAGAGGTGAATTGGAAAACTTTAAAACCAAAGATAAAACTCCAACCAAAATCACCACAAATAAAGTGCGGAAGCAATAATAAGAAAAGAACACACCGGATTTATAGTGGTTTGGCCAATCCTTGGCCTACATCCACTCCTTGGAGGCACCCTCCAAGTATTGCACTAAACAAGTGTCTCTTCTTTAGCCCCCACAGCTAGGCGGAGAAGCCCTTACAAAATTATTTCAACTTTCCCCGGTGTGGCAGAGTCGTCGGATCCTTTGACGCCAAGGAGATCTTCTTCTTTGGTGATCTTACCACGAGACAAGCCTTGAATCTGATGGTACTAAGGTGCGAGTTCGTCGGAGCAACCGTGTGGATCCCCCACCACACTCCCTTGAGTTCCTCCCCCTCACAGGTTCTTCTCCCTCTCAAACTCTACCCTTTCCTCTCTCCATTTCAAGCTGTCTCTTCAAGTTTCCCCCACAAGAACGAAGCTACAATGGCTGCCAAAGATACTTACAAAGTGTCTTGTCATAGCTTAAATACAAGAGCTAAAAATGAGCTCATTAATGCAAGTTGCCGATATTATCGTCCTGGCCGATTAGTTTAAATATGAGGAAAATCGTCCTAAATATCACCCGGAAATGAAGCTGGACGAAGTCTAATCGCCCCGGATGATATTGCGATCGGCCTGGACGAAATCCCCATTAATTGCTTTCCAAAACTGCCAGAAAAATTTTGGAAAAATTGTCCTTGATCGTCCGGGAAGATATTTTATTGTGCAGGATGATATACCGGGATGATGTCCAAAAATAAGTATTTCCTAAGTATATATGGCGGCAGATTTTTGCTAAATTGAGCCGATCGTCCTGGCCGATACAAAATCGTCCAGGACGATGTGTTTTGCATAAAGACGGCTGCTTTAATGAGGATGCCCTAATTAGGGTTTCTACTTTTATTAGATCGTCCCGGACGATGTTACCAAAAATAGAAATCTTTTAGGGCACAACAGAAAATCTTCCAAGTTACAAATCATCAGATGCCACACCAAATACAACAGACTCAAGAAAGGAAAAAGATTACAAACTGACACAGACCTAGTCTACCCAATCTTAAGCTGGTTCCAAATTGCAGTCTGATCGTGTGGACCAGAAATAATAGTAGAAATCAGTTATAGATAAAAAGAATGTTTGTTATCATCAAAATCATAAGCCATAGATCCGCAACAATCTCTCCCTTTTTGATGATGGCAAACATTACAATTTGAATTTTAAAAAAACAATTTCTCCTAATCTCCCCCTCACTAGAATAACACTTTTAAAAATAGGGGAGATGAAAATATTTTTTTGATGTTTTAAAATTTTTGAAAAGAAAGAAAAAAGGATAAAAATTTAACAGTACGTTCTCCCCCTTTGACATTATGAAAAAGAGAGGAGGCACAAACAAAAAACAAAATGAAAAGAAGAAAAAAGAAAGCGATCCCTGATCTAGTGAAAAACAAATATTCTTAAAATGAGAAAGTTACCTCTTGGTTTTGATCAAAAACTTAGTAGAATTGGATTGACAACGTATAACCCAGAAAAGGTTAGAAATTCATAGTTTGAAAATCCCAACTCAAGTTCTTTTAAAGGCTCAAAAACTTTTTAATCCAAAATCCAAATCAAGGAATAAATGAGAAAAATAAACATTAATTTTTCAAAATTCCTTTCATAAAACATATCTAATAGAAGATCAATGCACGAATTGTTGAATCAGGAACCAAGATTTTCAAGCACAAGTTTCGAACATATCAAGGATTTTCTTAAGTTTTTAGTAGTATAAGAAAAAAATAAGCATATTTTTTTGTGGGCTCATTTTATGCCCTTTATCACTTGAATGGCTCTTTGAGCATCTTTTGATTTTAATACACTTTGTGTATTTTTTTTAATTTGGCGCCATTGCGTATCTTTTTGTTTGGCATCATTGGCCACTTTTTTAATTATTTTCAAAAAATATGCTTTCTTTCTTATATTTTCAAAACTAAAGTAAACCTCAATTATTGACAACACGAATAACTTGATTAAGAAATTTTCATGGTGGATTCAACATCTTGCAAAAGATTCCTATGCGATAGAAAAAATGTAGGGAGATAAAAAAAATAGTTTCAAAATCCAATTTAAAATATGATTAAGATTTTGAATCAAAAGTAAAATAACCTCTTTAAGAAGAGAGAAAGAGAAACAAAAATACGAGTTTCCTTCCTTTAACTATTTTAGAGAAGTCAAACACAACTTACCAAAGATTTCAAAAAAAAATATAGGAGGTAGATTTTTCATTTTTAGAAAAGTGAATGTGTGTGTTGATCAGAGAAAAACTTTCACGAAAAAAATTTTTAAAGATTAAACAAAACTAAAAAAACAAAAATAAAAAAAGAAAAAATATAAAAACACAACACAAAAATACGAAAGGCTCTTAACCATTATCTCTCTCCTCGTCCGATGCTTCAGAGACCAGATCTGCCCATGAGATTTTTTGCCTTTCATTATTTTCCCAGTTTAAATTTTGCTTCGCCTTGCCCTTTTCTTTCGTAGGAAGAATTCTTAAATTAGGGCACTGATTTTTCATATGTCCAGGCTTTCTGCATCGAAAGTAAATAACGTCAGAAGAAATATGGACATCCTTACCACTTTTACCTTTTTTCCACTTTTGCTTATGCTTAGGTGAGCTTTGTGATTTGCCTGACACGTCATTACCTTCATCACCAACTAGGCTATCTCTTTCTGTATCTCCAGCTTTAGAATAATAGTTTCACCTGCATCCAAAAGTCTTTGACCCAAACTTTGCTCGTAGGCAATGAGTGAGCCAATCAAATTATCAATAGAATAATCATTCAAATCTTTTGATTCATAAATAACAACAACTTTGGCATCACAATTTTCAAGTAAACAATGAAGAATTTTATTGACTTTTTCAAAATTTGAAAAATCTTTTCCTAAAGCATGTAATGAGTTTACAATTTGAATGAATCTGGTATACATGTCTAAGATCGTTTCAAAAGATTTCATGAAAAATAATTCAAAATTATGCATTAACAAATTCAACTTGGATTGCTTGATTTTACTAGTGCCTTCTTATATGGTGTGTAATTTATCCCAAACTTCCTTACCGGTAGTGCACGTGGATACTAACATAAAATCATCAAAATTTAAAGCACAGAAAAAGCAATTTAAAGACTTTGCATTCAATTGAGCATTGAGTTGTTCTACCCTGTTCCATTGACTAAAAGGAATATCAATTTTAACTCCATTAACAATTCATGACGGTGATGAATAACCAGTTAAAATCATATGCCACATGCGAAAATCAATCGATTGCAAGAAAATAGACATGCGAGTTTTCCAAAAATCAAATGACATATTTTCAAATAAAGGAGGTCTGGTGATTGAAAAACCTTTTGCAATAGTACGATTAGCCATGGATCGAAATTCAAAAGCTTTTAAAAACTTATTTTTTGAAAACAGCTCTGATACCACTTGAAAGTTCGTTAGGGATGTTAAGCCATATAGAACTGACCCAAGGCTAATTAAAAGAGAGAGGTGAATTGGAAAACTTTAAAACCAAAGATAAAATTCCAACCAAAATCACCACAAACAAAGTGCAGAAGTAAAATAAATGCGGAAGCGATAATAAGAAAAGAACACACTAGATTTATAGTGGTTCGGTCAATCCTTGACCTACGTCCACTCCTTGGAGGCACCCTCCAAGTATTGCACTAAACAAGTATCTCTCTTTTAGCCCCCACAGCTAGACGGAGAAGCCCTTACAAAATCACTTCCACCTTCCCCGGTGCGGCGGAGTTGTCGGGTCCTTTGATACCAAGGAGATCTTCTTCTTTCGTGAACTTATCTCGAAACAAGCCTTGAATCCGATGGTACAAAGGTGCGAGTTCGCCGGAGCAACCGTGTAGAACCCCCACCACACTCCCTTGAGTTCCTCCCCCTCACAGGTTCTTCTCCCTCTCAAACTCCACCATTTCCTCTCTCCCTCTCAAGTTGTCTCTTCAAGTTTCCCCCACAAGAACTAAGCTACAATGGCTGCCAAAGACACTTACAAAGTGCCTTGTCATAGCTTAAATAGAAGAGCTAAAAACGAGCTCATTAATGCAAGTTGCCGACATTATCGTCCAGGACAATAGGCATATCGTCCTGGCCGATTAGTTCAAATATGAGGAAAATCATTCTGAATATCGCCCTGTAATGAAGCTGGATGAAGTCTAATCATCCCGGACAATCTTGCGATCGGCCTGGACGAGTTCCCCATTAATTGCTTTCCAAAACTGCCAGAGAAATTTTGGAAAAATTGTTCTGGATCTTCCGGGACGTTATTTTATAGTCCTGGACGATATACCGGGACGATGTCCAAAAATAAGTATTTCCTAAGTAGATATGGCGGCAAAGTCTTACTGAATTGAGCCGATAGTCCTGGCCGATACAAAATCGTCTAGGATGATGTGTTTTGCATAAAGACGGCTGCTTTAACGAGGATGCCCTAATTAGTGTTTCTACTTTTGTCAAATCATTCAGGACGATATAAATATCATCCCGGACGATGTTACCAAAAATAGAAATCTTTTAGGGCACAACAGAAAATCTTCCAAGTTACAAATCATCAGATGCCACACCAAATAAAAACAGACTCAAGAAAGGAAAAAGATTACAAACTAACACAGACCTAATCTACCCAATCTTGAGCTGGTTTCAAATTGCAATCTAATCGTGTGGACCTGAAATGTTAGTAGAAAATAGTCATAGAGAAAAAGAATGTTTGCTATCATCAAAATCATAAGCCATAGATCCGCAACACAAAGATGTTAAAGTAAGTACTCATCATAAGCACATTGGTACTGATATCACTCAACTGATCCCTCATAAAGTTCATGTTTTGCAGATACTATGCAGCCTGCTGCTGAAGATGAGTCTCAATTTGATCAAAATGTTGATCAAAATGAGTCTCTAGTCAATCAAATCTTTGAACCAAATCCTAATAATTTGGTTCATTGGCGGGTGCAGGTGCAGTTTTTGGTTCTTCCTCTGTATCACTAATGACATGTGCTTTACTTGGTTCTTCTTTGAAGATTGCTCTAAATGATCTGTCGTTGTAGTAGAGCGGTTCTTCAAACTCTTGATCAGGATGAACCAAATTGTATTTCTTGTCCAGAATGTAGGCAACTAGATGTCCTAAGGCGATGTTCTTCTTTCTCTTATGCTCTACGTGACCAATTTCAGACAGCCCATAAAGATAGTCAAGGATAAGTTGGGCTTCATCTATAGGTTCTTTAGTCATGATCAAGAATGTCATCATAAAAAGAAGAGGGATTATATTGAACCTATCACATCTTTAGAAATTATAGAAGTTCTAAGAACATGCTGGATGATACGAGCATTACGAACTAGATCGGATACTCTAGCCACATGTTCATTTAGATTATTTCTTCTAATCATATTATTAAGTTCATACCATACATAATCATGAGTGTTGATCAAGTGATGGGCTCTGGCTCCCTCTGTCCTTAAATTCAAAAAGGCTCCTAAGTCAGCCTTGGTGCAAAAAGGCTCCTAAGTCAGCCTTGGTGATTTCAACTTTTTATTTGAAGACAAAGGAACAAATTATAGAATGGTCAAAATTAAAGGACATGTTGGCGAGAAAGTAGTGAAAGGTAACTTTATTGTAGAGATAGACGAGGTTAAGGATAAAACCAAACTGTGTTGAGGCAAATAAGTTCATTACCTGAAAGGTAAGTTGTTCTTGGATTAGGATTCTCGAGGGTGTGATCTTCGTTGAGGCAAACCTAGGAAAAGATTCCTCATTTGCTTTGGAAAGGAAGTTTTCAAAAGAATTTCTATGTGGTTTCTTTGCTAGAATCTTCTGTCTCTTACTTGAACTTGCCATTTGAAAAAGATCTAGAGTACGAAAGAGATTGAAAGTGAAGTTTTGAGTGACTGTTGAGTTCAAAAGCCTTTCTATTTATTGAAAATGACACGTTCATACCAGACGAAAATATTTCATCCCGTACAAATTTTTTGAATCGTCCTATACGAAAAAATTTTGTATGGACGAACCAATGCGTCAAAATGAAACGGCTTTTCATAATCAACACAACTTACGAAGCATCCTTTCGTACAAACTTTTTACCAGACTGATCGTACAGACGAACACGTGTTCATCCTGGGACAATCAAAACTTATAATCATTTTAATGGCAGTTGAAACCGTCCCCTCCATTGAATCGACATGTGTTTGTCCGGACAAACCAAATGTTCATACGTACGAAGTTCATATTAAAAACTCCCTTAACCACTCAACCGCTTTATTCATCTATCCCGTCATTTGAAAAACATTTCATCCTGGATGATCGTGACGATCGTATAGACGAAGTGACAATAAAACTCTGAAAATGGCACTCAAATGGTTCAAAATCTGATAGTTTTACACACTACATAAATCATCCCGTATAAAAAAATTTCATCCCGGACGATCACTCAAAATTTTCAAATTTTTTCACTCAATAAAAAAATAAAACTCAAACACACTAAAAACACAAAACAACGAAAAAACACAAACTCTAAATAAAGAAAATCACACATACACGTTCATAAACACATAAAAACACACAAACACATTAACTAGTAAACAAACATCAATGTTGCAAAAATATTTTTATTTAAGCATTCAAATCCATCACACCAAGCCTTGTTCTTAATGCATTAAAAATATCAAAGGCTAAAGGTTTTGTAAAAATGTCTGCAAGTTGATTTTCAGTAGAAACATGAGTGAGTTCAATTTCTTCTTTGGATACATGATCCCTTATGAAATGATGTCTTATGTCTATATGTTTGGTTCTTGAATATTGAATAGAATTTTTAGAAATATAAATTGCACTAGTGTTATCACAATAAATTGGAATAGTGCCTATTGTTAATCCTAAATCAATTAACTGTTATTTTAACCAAAAAACTTGTGCCACATAACTTCCTAATGCAATGTATTCAGCTTCTACAATAGATAGGGTCACTGAATTTTGTTTTCTACTGGACCAAGAGACTAGAGAATTTCCAATAAATTGATATATTCCAGAAGTGCTCTTTCTATCCACCCTAAAACCTACAAAGTTAGAATCTGAATAACAAAATAATTTCAAATGAAGAGCTAAACTTAGGATACGAAATTCCTAAGTTCTGAGTTCCTAACAGATATTTTAAAATCCTTTTCACTACTGTCAAATGTGATTCTTTTTGGATCTGATTGAAATCTAGCACATAAGTAAACACTAAACATGATATCGGCTTGGCTAGCAGTCAAGTAAAGTAAAGATCGAATTATCCCTCTAAATTTCTTTTGATCAATAGATTTTCCCTTAGGGTCCTTATCCAACTGAACTGAGGAACTCATTGGTGTTCTAGCAGGTTTAGCATTGACCATTTCATACTTTTTGAGGATGTCCTTAAAATACTTTGACTGACTAAGAAATATACCTTCCTCAATTCGCTTAATGCTAAATCCTAGAAAGTAACTTAAATCTCTCATTAGACTCATCTCAAATTCACTACTCATTATTTTAGAAAAATCATTACAAAAATTTTTATTTGAAGATCCAAAAATGATATCTAAATTTGAACAATAAGTATATCCTTTCCACATTTCTTTAAAAAGAGAGTTGTATCCACATTTCCTTTTTCAAAAGATCTTTCAAGTAAGAAGGTGCTCAACCTCTCATACCAAGCCCTAAGTGTCTGTTTCAATCCATATATTGCCTTTTTCAACTTGAAAACATGATTTGGGTATTTAGAATTTTCAAAACCTGGTGGTTGTTCTACAAAAACATCTTCTTGAATTACCCCATTTAAAAAGGCACTTTTTACATCCATTTGTTATAATTTGAATCCTCTAAAACAGGCAAAATCTAGCAACACCCTAATTGCTTCAAGTCTAGCTACATGGGCAAAAGTCTCCTCAAAATCAATCCCTTCAATCTGATTATACTCCTTAGCAACTAATCTAGTCATATTTCTAATGACTACCCCTGAGTCATTCATTTTGTTTTTGAATACCCAGTTAATTCCCAAACTTTATTCCTTACAAATTGATTCAACTCTTCTGGCATGGCCAAAATCCAAAATTCATTCGAAAGTGCTTGATCAATATTTGTGGGTTCTATAGTTGAAATGAACGCATAATGATTGACTTCTTTGTTTAATCCACGCCTAGTCCTTACACCCTCACTTGGTTCACCTATAATCAATTCTCTTGGGTGGTTTTTAAAAAATCTCATATCTCTAGGCAAAGGGTTTTCTATCTCTAAATTTTCTTCCAAATTTATTTTATCAATCTTTTGGGAGTTAATCTCAATCTCATCTTCTATAATATTTGGCTCTTCCATATTTCTAAATTCATCAAATAAAATATGTGTGGTCTCCTAAATTACCAAAGTTCTTCTATTGAATACTCTATAAGATTTTCAAACACTTGAGTATCCAACAAAAATTCCTTCATCAGATTTTGGATCAAATTTTTTTAAGAAAGATTTTTCATTGTTATGAATGAACACCTTGCAACCAAAAACATGCAAATGAGACAAATTAGGTGTTCTTCCTTTTAGCAACTCATAGTGTGTTTTATTTAGTTTAGATCTCACATTCACTCTATTCAGAACATAACATACAGTGCTAACCGCCTCAGCCCAAAAATGTTTAGAAAGTGAGTATTCTACTAACATTTTTCGGTGCAAAAAAAATGTGATCAATTCCTTTCTCCTTACAAAATTCTTCAAATTTCTCATTCTCAAATTCTTCTCCATGATCACTTTGTAAGGAAATAATTTTACACCCTAGTTTTCTTTAAATCCAAGTCGAAGAGTTTCTAAATTCCTCAAATGATTCACTCTTATTAAATAGAAATCTAATCCATATGAATCTTGAGTAATCATCCACAATCACAAATTCGTATACCTTCCCTCCTAGACTCACAGTTCCATCTGGTTCAAAAAGATCCACATGCAAAATCTCTAATGGTTTGCTAGTTCTAAGATCCTTATTGGACTGAAAAGAGGATTTCACTTGCTTTCCTAATTGACATGCATCACAAAGGTGGTCCTTCGAAAAGTCTAGTTTTGGTATACCTCTCTCTAAGTTCTTTTGGGTAATCCTTCTAAGATTTTTCATGCTAGAATGACAAAGTGTCCTATGCCAAAGCCATGATTCATCAGATACAGTTTTTAAATAAAAAGCAGTAGGAGGTTGAATATAATTAAAGTCTAGCATATAAACAATTTTTACCCTTTAAACATTCAAAACATCTTTACCATTTAGGCTAAATATGCAGCTAGTAGAAAAAAATTTCACACAATATCCTTTATCACATAGCTGGCTTATACTTAATAGGTTATGTTTTAAGCCTTCTACTAATAACACATTCTCAATGTAAAATTTATTAAGATTTCCAATCATACCTGATCCAACCACTTTTCTTGTGGTGTTATCTCCAAGTGTAACCTTGCCTCCACTTCTGGCTTCCAGCGATATGAATTGTGTAGTATCTCCACCCATATGCTTTGAACATCCACTGTCCATGTACTATATGCTCTCACAAGATCTTGTATGAGAGCGACCCACTTCTTGATCTAACTGATCAAGACTATCGGCCGTTAAGCACAGATTAGTGACTTCTTTTCTTCTTCTCAGTCTCTGATGAATCTGAAGCTGAGTCCGCCCAGAAAGCTCTTTGAAACTTCTTCTTTCCCTTCATTGCAATTGGTTTTCCTCAACCTTCTCCTTGCTAGGAGTGGCTTTTATTGATGGGCATTCAGTCTTGATATGACCAGGTTTCCTGCACTCATAGCAAATCACATCATTTGAAACCTTGGCATTTCTATTAAATTTACCTCTATTTCAATGCTGGCATCTCTTCTGCTTCCTCTTCAGAAAGCTTCTGAATTATCTAACCATCAATGCGATGTCATCTTTATCCTCAGGTTGTGAGTGTTCACTCTTAGACTCTTCCATATTTAGTGCTATGTTTTTCTCCCTTCGTGGTTCACCTGCATCAATCTTTCTTTGGCTAACTCCTTGCTCGTAAGCAATTAGTGAACTAAGAAGATTGTCAATAGAGTAAATGTTTAGATTTTTAGACTATGTAATTGCAATAATTTTAGCATCATAAATAGTAGGCAAACAACGAAGAATCTTATTAACCATTTCAGCATTCGTTAGTTCCCTACCTAGTGCATGCAAAGAGGTGACTATTTTTGTGAATCTTTTGTACATATCAGAAATGGATTCATTTTATTTCATGCGAAACAGTTCATAATCATGCAATAAGATATTAAGTCTATATTTCTTAACCTCATTAGTCCCCTCATAAGTATACAAAGTCTATCACATATGTCCTTCCCACTTTTGCAAGTGGAAACCCGCATGAAGTCTTCTAATTTTAAAGCACAAAAGAAACTATTCAAGCATTTGGCATTTAGTTGTGCTAAGTCACATTCTTCTACTGTCCAGTCCGCAAAAGGTATTTCAACTCTAACTCAGACAACTAGTCTAGTTGGTTTTGTATACCCTTCCTGAACTAAGATCCACATATCATAATAAAGTGACTATAAAAATGTAGACATGCGTGTTTTTCAAAAATCAAAAGGTATATTATCGAATAGTGAAGGTCTAGTTATAGAGTAACCCTCAGGTGTATTTCAATTTCCAAATGTAGCCATCTACATTAATTAAAAAGTAATCTAAACTTATGGTTTTGAAACAAAGCTCTGATACCACTTGTTGAAACTCGATCACTATGAATTAGATTGTTAAACCTATGCTTATGTCCTAGCGGCTAACCAGGAGGGGAGGTGAATTGGTAATTAAAAATTAATCCTTCTTTTTAATTTTTTTAAACCAAAAAATAAACTTTAATGAGTTTTGTAGAAATTGATTCAACCACAAATTAGAAACAAAAATCAACAAAATAAAAAGCAATGTAAAATAAAAGACACAAGATTTATAGTGGTTCGATCAAACTTGACCTACATCCACTCCTTGGAGGAACCTTCAGAGTATTGCACTAATATCACTAGTGACTCTCCTTTAGCACCCACAGCAAGGCGGAGAAGCCTTTACAAATACTCTTTCCACCACTACCCAGTTTGGCAGAGAACCGTCATCCTTTTACACTATTCCCAGTGTTGGCAAAGAACCGTCATCCTTTTACACTATCCCCAGTGTTGGCAGAGAACCATCATCCTTTTACACTATCCCCAGTGTAGGCAGAGAACCCTTCAGCTGTTCACACTCTCCAAGTGTGGGTAGAGAACCCTTCGGCTGTTCACACTCTCCAAGTGTGGGAAGAGAACCCTTTGGCTGTTCACACTCTCCAAGTGTCAGCAGAGAACCGAATCTCCTTGATAGATCTTCTCATAAGAAATCTAGAAGGAAGAAAGAAAAGTGTGAAGTAAATACAAGTCAAAAGTAAAGATTCTTACCTTTAAATACCAAGTGAAGCCTTCACGCTCCAGTAGTAAGAATCCTCCTTCGAACACTCTCTTACACTCTATCCTTGACTCTTCTTTCAATAGGCACGAAGATCAGTGGACAAAAAGATGAAGTGGCAGTTGAGATTGGACAATTTATAGAAAAGACACAAAAAATCGCCCAAAAATTGCAAATATTCAAGTCAATACGAATTGGATCGTCCCGTACTATCGTGGATCGTCCTAGACGATTTTACATAATTGCATTGGAAATGAATCTAATGTATATGGGTACGAAATGACTTCGTATACACACATCATTCCGTACAAACTAGGTTCGTCCGGTACGAATGGTTATTCCATAGGTCAGTTCCCAAAAATTGCAGAACATCACTTAATTTTCAGAGTCGGTTCACTTCGTCCTGGGATGAATATGGGTTCGTCCGGACCAAATTTTTTCAGAGAGCAAATCATCCCGGGACGAATACACTTTATCCTGGATGAAAATATTCTAGAGAGCAACTCATCCTGGAACGAATACACTTCGTTCTGCACAAAAATTTTCTAGAGAACATTTCATCCTGGGATGTATACACTTCATCCTGGACGATCAAGACTTAGAAAAATTTTCTTCAATTCATGTTTGTTCCATTGCTCTTACAAGGAGATAATTGACCTGATCATCCCGTACGAACTAGGTTCGTCCCGTACGATCAGTACAAAATTTTCAATATCTCCTAAAGTGTGTGTGTTTGTTCACTCAATTTACAATCACTCCCTCTCAAACTTAATTCAAAGAAAAATAAAAGTTTTAAATACACAGTATCTCATGCTAAATTTTATTTGAACTCTTCATAATTTGGAGTTTGATTTTCCTGAAATATTAGTACATACAAGAGCAAAAACAAATCTTCCAAAAAGTGTTAGGAGATAACTACACATAAACAATAATATTTGAATTCATCAAAATTATACAAGTTACAAGAGTATATAACATGCACATAGCAACTCTCTTAACATCAACAAGACTGATCCTAACCTAAGAGTAAACTATCACCCATCATGTCAATTCATAGAGTGCGGTAAAAAGTAAACAACATATCAAATAATTTCAATCACAACATGTAATAAAATCTTAGAAAACCTAGCATATAGTAGTAAAGTAAACACTGACGTAGCCAAGACTCGAGTTAGTTGTCCTAAAAAACTACCTAAAGTGTGTGTGGAGGGTAGTATAGTTGGGGTAGATCCTAACAGTAAAGTAACAAACGGCATAGCCTCAGGATACGCAGCCCCGTAGTCCGGAGTAGTCCATCCTAAAAATTTCATCTTTAGAGTGTTTATTATGTATTAAAATATTGGTTAAGTGGTTTTATTAATCATATTAGAGTTCTCTAGAATTTTTAAAGATTGATATATTTTTAAAATCATTGGAGTTATTTAATCTCATTAATTATGAGTCCAAAAGCTGACTTTTTAATTTAAAGTTAAATTTAAAAGTTTCAAAATTTTAAAAAATATTAGACCTTATAATAACTAGTTAGACTATTATTTTGCCTAATTTAGAGTTTTTCTATAAAAAGTTATGATTTTTTTATGTTTGGACCTAAATTTGAACTACGATTGACCGTAAAGTTGACTTTTTAACTTTGACTTAATTTTGGAGGTATTAAATTTTTAGAAAAATATTTAAATTTAATTATATTTAAATGGCTTTGAGTTTAATTAAATTTTAGAATTAATTATGATTTTTTAAAGTTTAAGAATTTTTGGAATTTTAAAAATGCCTAATTAAGGGAATTGTTTCTTATTTTGATTTAAATCAACCCCAAAGCTCATGGAATAATCCCCAAAGTTCAAAGATGACCTAAGGGGATTTTCAAAGAATTTTGGTGTTTTTTGGAATTCTTAAATATTTTTAATTATCTAATTGAATTACTAATTAATTTTACTTAAAAATTAAATTAATATTAAATTAGGAGTCTAATCATAAGTCTTTTATTAGTTTTGGATTGGGGTTTAATTATGAACATTATGATAAATTATTTGTATTTTTTGGATTCTATTTATATTAATTTGGAATTTTTAAAGTTTCGGGCTTATTAGAAGAGTTCAGTTGGGTTATTCACCCTTAGGTCCTAATTGATTTCAAGGCCGACAAACTTCTAATCAAAATGGTATAATGTCATTATAATTGAGTATTATACCTTCTATCCCTATTGGACAAATGCCCAAATCCCTAGAATTTTTTAAATACTCTAAGCCTATTTTCAAGTTTTTAGCCTTATATGTGTCACTAGATTTAATGGGCTTAAATCAAAGTTTAACTAACCCTTAGTCAAACATAAATAATGTGCAATAACATCAATCAAATCCTAGATCTAGGAGATTCTAAGCTAAGTGCAAGTGTGTGCACCTTACTCATGCAAATAAATACAAAACTTAGTTAATTTATGAGATTATTTAATGAGCAAATAATAAAGTAATTGCTCATTGATTAATTACCCTTCTCCATAAATTCTATTTATTTAAACTTAATTTATGCTTAAACTTTCATGACTCACTCAAAGCTCTCAAAATTTAAACTATATAATTTTAAAAATAATTTTATATAGGAAAATAGCTTTATTTTGAAATTTTATAGAAAATTTAAATATTTTTAAATAATTTTAAATTAATCTCAAACTGCTTTTCAAATATTTTTAAAGAAGGTTTTGATAAAATACAATAATATACGAATAATCTAATTTAAAGATTTTAGATTTTTTTAAAAAAAATTATTAAAATACAATATTTGTTTGAACATTAAGTAGATATTTAAGTATTTAATTAATTTAAATTACATAAGAGATTTAAAATATTTAAAATAAAAAATTTTAATTTAAAAATAAGTAAATATCATTCTCTGGTTTTTTAATGTAATATTAAATCTTTAATAATTTTGAAACTATTAGATTTAAAAAAATATATTAATTGGATATTAAAAGAATTAAGCAGTAAAAAATTAACTAAATATATTTTAGGTTAGTTTTAATTTTAAATTAAAGTATTTTTGTAAATTTTATAATTATTTAAAAATTTTAAACTTTTGTTTCCCTAAAATTATTTAGTTTAATATAATTAAATAATTCAAATTAATTATAAATTTTTAATATTTTTATATTAAATTTAATTTAAAATAATTAAGATAAAATTTGGCTGATTTATTTAATATATTTAAAAGATATTTAAATTTTTAAAGTATTTAATTTAAATTTTATTTAATTATTAAACAAATAATGATGTAATTTGAGTTTTTCAAAATAATTAATGAAAATAGTTTAAAACTAATTAAATATTAAAATGAAAATTTTTAAATAATACCTCTAAATATTTTAAATGATTTATATATATATATATATATATATATATATATATATATGAATTATTTGAAAATATTTAATTAATAATTAATTAAATAATTATATAATTATTAAAACTATATCATTTAAAAATATTTAAAATATATCAAACATTTTAAATTAAAGTATTTAATTTTTTTAGAGTTTTTATATATTGCATGTAATTTTTTATTTTAAATAAGTTTTTTAATTTTTTTTAAAAGAAAATTAAAATATATTTAAAGATCGATTAACAACTATGGGATAATGGCGGGCCACGCCACACGATCTAGCGCTTCAGGATGAAACCACGGTAATGTTGGAATGATGTGGCATCACCAAGACCGCCAGATCAAAACTACATTAATAGAGGGGCATTAATTACCAATGATTGCGTTGTGGCTATAGTTGGCAATCATTTCCAAATGAGGCGATGCAAAACTGCAAACCACTTATCTGAATCAATAACCCTCAAATAACATTGGATCCTCCACTATTTGAATTAGTGGCTCTGATTGAGCCGGATGGAAGCATTAATTGTGGGATTGAAAGAGTAGATAAACTGAGCTATAGAAAGACAAGATATGGACCATTAATCATGTGATCAATGGTCCAAAAAACATATAATGCATGCACACTACAAACTAACCTTATAAACAATATTTCGACATGTTCTCTTGATCAGATGGATCAAATGCAATGAAATTTTAAACCTAAGAAGATTCATGAACAAAAATAATGGGTTTGCATTTTATGGCTTAAAATGTGCTTAATAAAAAGTTATTTAAGGCTAAGTGTTCATGATTATGGTTTAGAATTTTATCAAAAAAATAGGGTGGATGTGGTTGATCTTGGGCTCTCTAAGCTTGTAGTCTATCCATGTATTGTTTCCCTCAAGGAAGCACTGTCAAAAAATCTACGGATCCAACGAAAGAACCCTAGCAGAAAATGGTCTCAATTTGTCGGATATCTTTCTACTGGTGATGTGTAACCACTTAAATTTGGCAGTGGGGAGATCGACGAAGGCCTGGAGAGTCAGAACTAAACGAGATCTGGTCTAGAGGAGGCTTGAGAAATGAGATAGTGTGTGTTAAAGAATGAAGCTCATTTTGGAGAGTTTTCCTTATTCAAATGGCCTGGGAATAAATGGATGGCTCTATTCAATCAGAGACCCTCCCTGGATCCTTGTCATGTAACCAAAATGGTTAGGGTGGTTGGGAAAGGCTGGGCCAAGGCACAAACCACATTGAGTGTTTTAGGAATATGGAGGGGACCACTTACCTCTTAAGGCTAAACCAGACCCTTGGTTTGGTTAAAGAGATTTCATGAGAGCTTTAACCTCTAAATAGCTACCTCCCAGTAGTCTGAACTAAGGAGAAAAGGGATTAGAGTGGTCCTTTAACCATTTGGAAAGGTTTGAGCTTAGATTAACTTTTCTTGACCAGCCAATTTGTCGAAGTAAGATGAGGTGGCAGTGAAAGGGTATGAACAACTGTTTGAGCAAGCTCCAACACCTTGGAGAGGAACACTTGGAGTTTAATGGAGGAGTTGACCATTCAAGAGAGTTTTAAGTATATTGTTAACTTACTTTGACTAGCCAACAAGGTCAAGAGTAATGGTATGGTAGTTAGGGGATGTAGGGAGTCACTTGAGGTAGGTTGGGAAGGGATCAAAGGTTTAAGGTCAATTGGAGAATGAATGAGGTTATGTAGGGTGAGGTTTGTCCAAGGATCTTTAGTTGATTTGGTTAAAACTAAGGGGCTTTAGCTCACTCATGGCCTACATGTATTTAAAGCTTGAATTAGAATATGGGTGGAGGATTGAAGGGCTTGATTGGATTGGGCTTGATTAAAATAAGTGATTTGATCCAAAGGGGTCAGATTTGATGAAACTCTGACTCATTTTACTGAGTAAACTATTAACTACGTTAGCCTATCTAGTAAGGTACAAACCACTAGGAGAGCTATTCAAAGGAGTTTGACTGAGTTTGGAATTAATTTGAAGTTGGACCAGGTGAGCATATATCATATGTTTGGTTTAGTCAACCTAGTTTGACTTGGTCAACCAGGTAGACCCAAGGATAAAGGTTGAGCTCATTAGATTTCAAATAATATTTAGAGTCTAATAGAGGTAATTCTAAGGATTGGAATGGTCAATTTGGTCAATTTGACCATTTTGGCCTAAAAGGGTATATTTTGTTGCGAATCTATTTTTCAGAGAATATAATTTTGATGATATCAAACACTTCTGTTTCTCTAAGACTGCCATGCCTACTAACATTTTAGTTCCATAAGATCAAATTACAATTTGAACCAGCTCAAGATTGCGTAGACTAGGTTTGAGTCAATTTGTAAATTTTTTTCTTTTCTTGTGTCTATTGTAAACATTGTGGTTCATAATGCTAAGTAACCTTACACACACACACTTTAGGGAATTTTTCTAATCATGTTTGAGTTTTTTGTTTTTTCTCACATCATCTGAGATGATCCCAAAATTGGACTGGATGATCAGTTAAAAATAAAAACCCTAATTAGGGCATCCTAGTTAAGGAAGACGTCATTAAGTGCATTATCCTAGATGATATTAGTATCGATCGGGATGATAGGCTCAAATTAGAAATAATCAGCTGCTAGATCTATTTAGGTAGCTTTTATTTTGTACATCTTCTAAGACATCATCATGGATGATGCAACATAATTATGCCTAAATTAATCTAATAATTAAGAAAAGTAATTAAGGTTTGATTGCTCGATCATATCGTCTTGAATGATCGCAGGATTGGCCGGGGTGATCAGTTCTAAAAACCTTAGTTATTCCTAGACGATTAACATCGGCCAGCTTCTATTCACGATGATGCTCTGGATAATTTGCACGAATTTGAACTAATCGTCTGGGATGATCGTGAGATCGGACTGGACGATCAAGATATTTTTCCATCTTTCAGACATCCATTCAGAGCAATTGTCTGGATGATATTCAATAATTTGTACTAATCGTATGAATAATATCATATTGAAAGTTTGTTAGGGATGTTAAGCCCCTTATAAACCAACCCAAGGCTAAATAAGAGGGAGGTGAATTGGTAAAGATGAATCTTTAAGCAAAGCACAAACTAAAACCAATATCACCACATAGAAATCAACGATGCAAAAATTAAAATGCGAAAGCAATAATAAGAAAAGAACACACCGGATTTATAGTGGTTTGGTCAAACCTTGACCTACTTCCACTCCTTGGAGGCACCCTCCAAGTATTGCACTAAAAGATGTGTCTCTCCTTTAGCCCCCACAGCTAGGCGGAGAAGCCCTTACAAAATCACTTCCACCTTCCCTGGTGCGGCGGAGTCGCCGGGTCCTTTGACACCAAAGAGATCTTCTTCTTTGGTGAACTTCCCTCGAGACAAGCCTTGAATCCAACGGTATTAAGGTGCAAGCCTGCCGGAGCAACCATGTGGAATCCCCCTCCACACTGCCTTGAGTCCCCCCTCACAGAATCTTCTCCCTCTCTCAGACTTCACCTGTTCCTCACTCCCATTCAAGCTTTCTCTTCAAGTTTCCCCCACAAGAACGAAGCTACAATTGTTGCCAAAGACACTAATTATAAAGTATCATGTTATAGCTTAAATAGAAGATCTCAAAACGAGCTCATTAATGCAAGTTGCCAACATTATCGTCTATGACGATAGGCATATCGTCTTGTACGATCAGTTCAAATTCAGCTCATCAGCCCAAGACGATTTGGGACGATCAGAAGAAAATTGGTTACATCGTCCTGGCCAATCTCACGATCATCCAGGATGATTAGTTTAAAACAGATTTCAATCGTCCTGATCATCGGCCTGAATAGATTCTAGTAGATGTAAATCGTCCAGGCAATCATCCTGATCGATCCTAGGATCATCCCGGATGATGTGATCGTATCAATTAGCCATTAATGCTTTCCAAAGATACCAGATTAATTTAGGCATAATTGAGTTAGATCACCTTGGACGATATGTATATCGTCCTGGCCGATTTCCTAAAATAATGAATACCTAATCTGATCATGGAGGCTAATTCTTTCTGAATTGAGCTTATCGTCCTAGCTGATACAAGTATCGTACAGGCTGACTAATATGTGACGGCTGCCTTAATGAGGATGCCCTAAGTAGGGTTTCTATTTTTGGACAGATCGTCCAGGAAGATATAAATATCGTCCTGGATGATATTACCAAAAATAGAAATCTTTAGAGAACAATAAAAAATCTTTCAAGTTACAAATCTTTAGATGCCAAACCAAATACAACAGACTCAAGAAAGGAAAAAGCGTACAAACTGACTCAGACCTAGTTTACCCAATCTTGAGCTGGTTCCAAATTATAGTCTGATCGTGTGAACCTGAAATATCAGTACAAAAGGCAATCGTAGAGAAATAAGAATGTTTGCTATCATCAATTTCATAAACCATAGATCCGCAACAATCTCCCCCTTTTTTATGATGGTAAAATATTTCAATTTGAATTTTCAAAAAAGTAAATACTCTTCCTAATCTCCCCTCACTAGAATAACACTTTTAAAAATAAGGGAGATAAAAATATTTTTGTTTTTTTTGTTTTTTTGAAAAAAAGATACAAATATGACAAAAGTACAAAAATTCAATAATACGTTCTCTCCCTTTGACATTATCAAAAAGAGAGGAGGCACAAACAAAAAACAAAATGGACAAAAGGCAAAAATATTCCCTGATCTAGTGGAAACCAAATATTTTTAAAATGAGAAAGTTACCTCTTGGTTTTAATCAAAAACTTAGTATAATTGGATTGACAACGCATAGCCCAGAAAAGGTTAGAAATTCAAAATTTGATAATCCAAACTCAAGTTCTTTAAAAAGGCTCAAAAACTTTTTAATTCAATATCTAAATCAAGGAATAAATTAGAGAAAGAAACAATCATTTTTCAAAAAATCCTTCCTTAAAATATCTCTAATAGAAGATCAATGCACAAATTGTTGAATCAAGAATCAAGATTTTAAACTCAAGTATCAAAAGTATCAAGGGATTTCTTAAGCTTTTAAGAAGTACAAGAATGGTAAGCATTAAACTTTGTGGACTCATTTTATGCCTCTTGACAATCGGTTGGCGCACTGCGCATCTCTTGGTACACTTTGTATATTCTATTTTTCAATTTGGCGTCTTTGCGCATCTTTTATTTTTGGCATCATTGGCCAATTTTTTTTTTCAATATGCTACAATTCTTAAATCTTAAAAAAACAAAAGTAAACCCATTATATTGACAAAGCGAATTTCTTGATTAAGAAAATTATGAGTTAGACTCAATAACTTGCAAAAGATTCCTATGCAATAAAAAAAATGTAGGGAGATATAAAATTTAGTTTCAAAAACTAATTTAAAAGATGCAAAAGATTTAAATCAAAAGTAGAATAACCTTTTTTAGGAAACAGAGATTGAGAGATAAAAACATGAGTTTCCTTCCTTTGACTGTTTTAGAGAAGTCAAACACAACTTACCAAAGATTTCAAGAAAAAAATAGGAAGTAAATTTTTCAGTTTTAGGAAAGAGAATGTGTGTATTGATCAAAGAAAAACTTTCATGAAAACAAAAATTTTAAAGCATAAACAAAACAAAAACACAAAATAAAAATGAAAAACATAAAAACAAAAACACAACACAAAAACGCGAAAGACTTTTAACCATTATCTCTCTTCTGGTCTGTTGCTTCAGAAACCAGATTTGCCTATGAGATTTTTTGCCTTTCATTATTTCCCTAGTTCAAATTTTGTTTCGCCTTACCATTTTCTTTCGTAGGAAGAATTCTTAAATTAGGGCACTGATTTTTCATATGTCCAGGCTTCCTACATCAAAAGCAAATAACGTTAGAAGAAATATGAACGACCTTACAATTTTTACCTCTTTTCCACTTTTGCTTATGCTTTGGTGAGTTTTGTGATTTTCTTGACAAGTCATTGCATTCGTCATCAATTAAGCTATCTCTTTCTTTATCTTCAGCTTTTAGAACAATCGTTTCACATGCATCCAAAAGTATTTGACCCGAACCTTGCTCGTATGCAATGAGTGAGCCAATCAAATTATCAATAGATTATTCATTCTAATCTTTTGATTCACAAATAGCAACAACTTTGATATCAAATTTTTCAAGTAAACAACAAATAATTTTGTTAATTTTCTCAAAATTTAAAAATTCTTTTCCTAAGGCATGAAATGATGTTACAATTTGAATGAACCTGGTATACATGTCTAACATCATTTCAAAAGGTTTCATGGAAAATAGTTCAAAATCATGCATTAACATATTCAACTTAGATTGCTTAATTTCACTAGTGCCTTCTATATGGTGTGTAGTTTATCCCAAACTTCTTTACCAGTAGTGCACGTGGATACTAACATAAAATTTTCAAAATTTAAAGCACAGAAAAAGCAATTTAAAGATTTTGTATTCAATTAAGCATCGATTTGTTCATCTCTATCCCATTGGCTAAAATGAATGTCAGTTTTAATTCCATCTAAAATATGTGTCGGTGATGAATAACCAGTTAAAATTATATGCCACATACAAAAATCAATCTATTGCAAGAAAATAAACATGCGAGTTTTCCAAAAATCAAAAGACATACTTTCAAATAAAGGAGGTCTAGTGATTGAATAACCTTCCGCAATAGTACGATTACAAAATTAGCCATGAATCAAAAATTCAAAAGCTTTCAAAAACTTATTTTTTGAATCCCGCTCTAATACCAATTGAAAGTTCATAAGGGATGTTAAGACCCTTATGAACCGGCCCAAGGCTAAATAAGGGAGAGGTGAATTGGTAAAGAAGAATCTTTATGCAAAGCACAAACTAAAACCAATATCACCACATAGAAACCAACGATGCAGCTATTAAAATGCGGAAGCAATAATAAGAAAAGAACACACCAGATTTATAGTGGTTCGGTCAAACCTTGACCTATGTCCACTCCTTGGAGGCACCCTCCAAGTATCGCACTAAAAGAAGTGTCTCTCCTTTAGCCCCCACAACTAGGCGGAGAAGCCCTTACAAAATCACTTCCACCTTCCCGGGTGCGACGAAGTCACCGGGTCTTTTGACACCAAAGAGATCTTCTTCTTTGGTGAACTTCCCTCGAGACAAGCCTTGAATCTGATGGTATTAAGGTGCAAGCCTGCTGGAGCAACCGTGTGGAATCCCCCTCCACACTCCCTTGAGTCCCCCCTCACAAGATCTTCTCCCTCTCTCAGACTTCACCCGTTCCTCACTCCTATTCAAGCTTTCTCATCAAGTTTCCCCCACAAGAATGAAGCTACAGTGGCTACTAAAGACACTTACAAAGTGTCATGTCATAGCTTAAATAGAAGATCTCAAAACAAGCTCATTAATGCAAGTTGCCGACATTATTGTCCAGGACGATAGGCATATCATCCTGTACGATCAGTTCAAATTCAGCTCATCAGCCCGAGATGATTTGGGATGATCAGAAGAAAATTGGTTACATTTGTTGGTGGAATTTTTAAAACAGGTATTGAAAAATTATTAGTTTTCTTTGGTAATTTTAAATTTTGGATTGAATTCTAATTCTGAGGTTGAATCAACTCGGTAGAAAAAATATATCACCCCGAAGGACGAAAATAAAATTTCATAACGGTGTTCAGACTTAGACTTGTGAAACTCATCTTGAATATCATGACCAGATTCTAAGGAGAACTTTGTATGGCCCCGAGGGAACAAGGTAAAGTTCAACTAAATATCCAGTTATGATATTCAAGAAGTATGATCGTCGAATTCACATCCAAAGCCTTATCAAAGAAGGATGTATCTCCCTAAAGGGAGATAACACTTTTCAATAATTCTTCTAATGTAATAACAACGATCATTCTTTAACTTTTCCCAAAGAAATCTAAGAAGATTTTAAAAAGATTAATTTTGAAATCAGGTGCGTGTGGTTCCAAATCTCCTACGAGCCCAAGCCCTCGTAAATAATTACATCGTAGGGAGATAGAGTCCCCTACGAAAACTCTCGATTAAAATAGTGATGAAATTTTGTTAGATTTTCTAGGAGTGATATCAAAAACGAATGGGATTTTTGAAAAATCAAGAGGGAATGGATCAAAATTGAATATTTGTTAACAGAATCGAGGGAGGAGAGGTAGGGGACACTTTGAGATTCCAGAACCATCCGAAAGTGTCCCAACTTAATCTAAGTGTTGGGCTTTATGTTTTAGGATTGAAATGAAGCTTTAATTAGAGTTGAGCATTTTATTAGAAATTTGGGATTATATTCTCTAAATTTGGGGTCTTATAATCAAAAATCTGCCACGGATCCTAAGTCTAATTTGGACACTGGACCACAGTCGTCCGAGCCTAACTAAGGTAGTGCAATGCCTGGACTTACCCCAGCCTGGATTGGGGAGCCAGCTAACCACCTAATCGATTTAAAAGAGATGAGTTCGGTCTTTTATGAAAGAGTAGTAGGGACGTTATGTTTAAAGTTTTGGAGAGTTGGGGCCGACATCTAGAGATTTTCCTAATTGGCCCCTTTGACTTATGTTGGGTGTTGAAATGCTAAAACTGATACAATTAAAATTTTGACTCTTTTAATTTATATCTAATGCAATGCATGCTGGTCGCCAACTTCCAAATCAAAAATGCTTGAAATTTTAAAAACAGGCTTATAAAATAATTTTTTAGAAGACTGGACTTCCCCAAGTCTGGCACCTCGTCCTCATAGGTCAGACTATCTAGACTCTACCCGTAGGCGGGGAAGGGTCTAAAGCAAGGAAAGTGTAATGTAGAAATATGCATACGACCCCAGGGTCGATCCCCGGCTAATTCCCTAGATTCGTTATCTTTTTATGTTATTTAGACTCAATAAAATTTTATACATTTAAGATTTTGAGTAGAAAACTTTCACACCCTTACGAGTCTCACGTATCCAGGCGAAAACAAAACCGACACACAATCGCCAAAAAACTAAGAAAAGCAGGTAATCCTAAAGGCAATCAATTCAACACATCAAATATAAATTAACTAATTAATAAATGTCCATAGTTAGAATTGTCTTTCATATTACAAACCAGGGTCTTGCAAAAAGTAAAGTGGCCGGGCACCACTGACAACAACTCGGATTCTAAGCCTAATAATGATGCAAGTTATTTTGAGTGGGATACTCTCAATCTTCAAGTCTTCAGTCTTGTTCTTCTTTGGACTTCTTTTCTTCAAACCCCTTGTATTCTTCGTGGTAAACTACCCAAATGGATAAGAGGGCACTTCCCTTTTAAGGGGAAGGCCACTCTTTCCTCTTTGGGTGTAGAAAAAGTATGAGCCAAATTTGGATTTCCAAATGAAATGGAATACTTCCCAAAGGGGCATCCTTTCCTCTTTGGAATCCAAGCTTTGCACCTATGTATCCCAACTCAAAATTAACTTTCACAACACTTGACAATTACACAAATTACATTTATATCAAAAAATAAAAATCTAGACACACCTGCAGGATTATCCTAAGCAATTAATATATATGTATAAAAAAAAGTTATTCCCAAGCAGTTATATATATGCAGAAAAAAAGTAAACACACTGGCCAGCTCCTTTTATTTTGGGGCTTTAGCAGTTGAAGCACCTGTGCAAAGAATTTATAACAGTTATGAATTTTTATGAATTTAGCCCCCTTTTTATTGCCCTGCATGAGTGTGGCCACCTGCAGAAAGCTGTGTGAACATACAGATCGTACCTAACCTAAGGGTAATCTAATCGCCAAACACATCAATCCATCCACAGAGTGCAGAAAAAGTAAGCAGACACAGCAAAGCAATTTCATCCACAACATGCAGTAAAAACTACGAAAAATCTGGCACACAGCAGTAAAATAAACACCGGCCTAACCTAGATCTAGAGTTGGTTGTCCTAGCACATCATCTAAAGTGTGTGTAGAAGGTCGTGTGGCAGGGGTAGATCCTAAGTTGGGTGATTAATCAAGGTTGTCTAAGATTCTGAGTTTGTTGAAGCTTAAAAGGGGGATTTAGTTTAAACTTTAAGTATTAGTGGATTAGAAATTTTAATTAAATATATTTTAAAAGTTAATTGATTACTACCTTTGTTTCACACCGAGGCCGTGAAGTTTATTTCACCTTCCTTAGGGCTAAATTGATAGCCTCGTAGGCCTGGGTTACTAGTAGCAATCGGGGTTGATTAAGTTACTTCAAATTTGTTGTAATTAAGGAATTGATTAATATAAAAAGGATTGTTTACTAATTTTAAAGGGTTTTTTAAGGATTTTATAAACCTATTAGGAAAATTTTGGAGTTTAGAGAAAACTTGAGATCCTTAGAGTTATCCGGGTATACTAATTAAGGGAGCAAAACTTGACTTTTAGAATTAGAGTTGATCTTAAGGGTTTCAAATTTGTAATAAATACTAGACCTAATTATGAGTTGTTAGACAGGTAGTACATTCAATTTAGAATTTTCTATTAAAAGTTATGAATTTCAGAAGTTTTGACCCGTTTTGACCTAAGGTTACCTAAAATGTTGACTCCTTGATTTTGATCAAATTATGGAGGTTTAATATTTATAGAGAATACTAGATTCTAATTGAATTCATTAGACATTGAGTTTGATTAGTTTGAATTTTTCTATAATTAATAGTGAATTTTGGAAGTTTTATGTATTCATAGGAATTACCAAATTATTACAACTAAGGGGCTACTTAAGGGATTGAACTCAAATGAGTCCCAAACTCCTTGAGATCAGTTCCAAAGGTCATAAATGACCTAAGGACAGATCATCAAGTGTTTAAAGACCTTTTGGGATTATTAATGATTTTTTGAATTAATTAAAACTGATTAACCTTTGATTTTACCTAAAGACTAAATTAAGAAAAATTTAGAAGTCAATTTAAGAGGGTTTCAATTCTCATTAATTAGGGGATTAATTAGGAACAATTATAAACATTTTAATAGATTTTATGAGTTAAATCTAGTTCATTATCAATTGATTTGAGTTAATAGGCCATTTCTAAGAAGGATTTTTGAGGCTCCTACTTGGGGAACCAAATGAACTCCAAATTTGATGAAATTTGGACCATAGGATCACTTGAGCCTATGGACTAAACCCACCAAATTTGATCTCAAATGGAGTACTCTAAGGTGGTTAACTAAACCACCTAAGGTGAGCTCTAAGTCACCTTCAAATCACTATAGGGATCTATCCTAAGCTTGGATTGGGGCAAAATTAGTGGCTCTACATTCCTTATCCTACACACCATCATCACACAAAGAATCACACCCTAAATCCCATTGGATAGGTCTATACCTCATTTTGAATATAAGGGTCAAACCATGACCCTTGAACTCAAAATTTGGGGAAAGTACCCTTGAACATCTTAAAATGGGGAGATAAAATTTGGACATGTCAAAGACATGTTCAATTTCAATCTCCCAAAATTCCAGGCCTGGTGGACTTGTATTTAAAGAATAATTAAAGAAGTTGATAAAATGCTCAAACTGAAATTAAACCTAACACTAACCTAACCAGGGCCTGGAACTATGGGGCTTTTGTAGGTCTCCCTGAGACCTTTCCAATGAGCCTAAGAACACCTAATTTGGACAAGTGTGGAGGGCGTTAAGATTTTTTGAAGTTCCCTTGAATTTCTGGAATTATTAATTCGGCCATTACACAGTTAGCCTCCCTTTACACGCGCCGCGTGCCGATTGGCTGGGCAATGATTGGCGTTGACCATTAATGGTCTTATTAACCACAGCCATCGGATGGCGGATCGGACGGCTGGGATTAAACGCGCTACGATACCGCAAGATCTAATCTGAGCCGTTGATCGGAATCAACGGCTGAGATTGCGTCTTCAACCTCTCGCACGTATCCGAGACAGTGAGGCTTCTCCGGTGTGATCCAGGCGATCCTGCCGGCGAACTCCGATGAAATTTTACAGAGAGGATCAGGACAGTGGAAACCTTCAATCCAACGGTGAAAATCTGTTGGAGATTTCCTTCACACTTGACCGGACTACCTAGCTATGGAGCTCGGGATGAAGAGATTATCACAGAGACAGTCTCAACGGATGAGCTTCTCTATCGGGAAGCTTCACAGGATGATGGCGAACGGATCTCCTTCAAAAGTCGGGATCAGAGGACGGCCGGAGGTGCGACTTCGAGCGGGATGCCGGAAGCTTTCACGGGCGCTTGCTCGAACGGATGAAGCGATCGATCTGGGAACTCGAAGGGAGACCCTGGGAGGTCGAAGGAGTTCTTGGGAATGATTTTGAACGATTGGGGATCTGTCCGGCACTCTGGGGAGCTCGAGCCTATTCAGCCACCTCTCGCGGGCTTGGACGGCCGAGATTGAGCTGGAGGGGGCTCGGTTTGATGCTAGGTGGAAGAAGGTGACGTCCTAGGGACGTCGTGGGGATCAAACCGGTGGGCAGCAGTTTTGAGTCATTGGTTGTATGGGGGGGACCACCGGAACTCGTTCTCCATCGGTTCCGACCGCCGCCGGCCATGGTTTGGGTCAGGTTGACTGGGGAAGGCCGATGGGGACACGCTGGAGTCGAGGGTGGAGTCAATTTAGCCTGAGAATGTATGGATTGAGTTGGTGGCTGGGTCAGACCCAAACCTGCTCAGTTCGAGTCGAATTGAGCTCAATCCAGGTTAGGTCAGACCCTGGGTTTGGTATGGGAGATAAGTCTGGGTCTGGTGCACCCAATGAAAGTGGCAATTGGATCCAATTTGAAAAGGGTTAAAAGATGGCTCGGGTTAATCCAAATCTGCTCTGTTCGGGTCAATTTGGGCTCAACCTAGGTAGGGCCAGACCTTAGGCTTGAGGTGGGAAGTGGGTCTGGGTCTGGTGGACCCAATACAAGTGGCAATTGGGTCCAATTTGATCTGAGCTGGAAGATGGCTCAGGTCCATGTGTTATTGGCTACTTTGGGTTAGCCTAAAAGTTGACCCAAGTTAGCCCAGATCATGGGCTGGCTGGAGGAGCTGTGTTGGACCTAGGGCCACCTATAGGAGGTGTTAATCAAGTTCAATTGGGCTTAGGTTAAGAATTGGCTCAATCCCAAGTGATCTTGGGCACTTTAGGTTAGCCTAACTCTTGACCCAAGTGAGCCCAAGGGTTGGGCTGGTAAAGGAAGGTGCATTGGGTCAATGGGAACCTAATGACACCTTGATTTGGATTCAATTTGATTAAGGTTAAGAGATGGCTCAAAGGAGACCTCTTTTTGGTCACTCGAGTCAAGCTAAATGGCTAACCCAAGTGAGCCCAAGGCTTGGGCCTCCAAGAGAGGTCTTTTGGGTACCCAAGAGGTCATCCCTTACATTCAAAAGGACTTGGAGTGGTCTTGATTCAAAGATTTGAAAGAGAAGGGGTGTATGAGTTAATGGGTCAAACTTGGTTGACTTGGACAACCAGGTTGACCCAAGTTCTGGGTTTGAGCTCAACAAGTTGGGTTTGATATTTGAAACTTGTTGAAAGTGGTTTCAAAGAATTTGAAGTTGATTTGAGTTGAAAGGGGCATTTGAAATCCCATAGGGGTATTTTTGTCAATTTTGACCCATTGGTCAACTAGGGTCAAAAATGGGTCTGAAAAATGCAGTTTACTGCTCAATGGGTTACAATCAAAGGTCTGGAAGTAATTGGAGGCTTTGATGAGGGCTCCAAGACCAAAATCTTCAAGGTGTTAGATCCATTGGCATAGGCTGTAAATATTTGAAGGTTTTACAGCCTTTGAATTTTGATTTAGATTCTAGGGTTAGAGATCTCAGAATGGGCTCAAAATTGAAGGGTAACCTCTAGAGACATGTCTTATCACTTTGTAAGTGATAGACCCTAAATCAGAGGTCACTTGACTGGGTTTTGAAATGTTTGAAAAATCCTTGAAATAGGTCTTTATGACAGGGCCTTAAGAGTTTGGATTTGAGTCTGGATTTCTGGATTTGGAATGGATTTTAAGTTTGAATGATTAATATTGAAGTATCCAAATCATTTACAATCATGTGGTGATTGTTAATGAATGGATAGGGTCAAAGCTAGATCAAAGGTAGGATCAAAGTCTAGATTGAAGTTTGGATTCTCAAGTTGATTGGGTCAAAGTTTGGATGTGTTTGAAGCTTGAATTAATTTGGATTTGAATTGAATGAAGTTTGAGATTTGAATTGATCAAGGGTAGGGATTAATTTTAGGTTGGTGTTGATCAAAGGTAGGGATTGATTTGAGTCTGGATTGGTCCTAGGATCTAGAGGGATTCTAAGATCTAGGATCTAGAGGGGCTCTAAAATTTGGGATATGGAAGAATCCTAAGCTCTAGAGTAGGCCCTAAGATCTTGGGTCTAGAAAAGAATCTTAAGCTCTAGAGTAGGCCCTAAGGTCTGGCTCTAGGAAAGAATCTTAAAGTCTAGAGTGGAACCTAGGATCTAGGATTTATCTGGAGTTTGGAAGGGCCTTAGTGACCTCATACAAAAATGAGGTCAACAAATGGACCCCCAATGTGTGTGGTAGAAGGAACTTCTGCTGCACACATTGGCGTTGACCGAATAGAAGTAGAATCTTAAGAGTGTAAGGGAGGGCACCACCCAACCTTAGGTCGATAGGATGCTAATAAAAGACTTACACCTATTAGATAAGAGAACTGGAGAAACCAAGGTAAGGAATACCTAGCCTTGGGTCTAAGGAAGGGCATCACCCAACCTTAGGCCTACAGGATGCTGATAGAAGACTTACTCCAAGTAGGCAAATTAACTGGAAACCAAAGTAGGGAATACCTAGCTTTGGGTCTAAGGAAGGGCATCACCCAACCTTAGGTCTACAGGATGCTGATAGAAGACTTACTCCTAGTAGACGGGTTAACTGGGAAACCAAGGTAGGGAATACCTAGCCTTGGGTCTAAGGAAGGGCATCACCCAACCTTAGGCCTATAGGATGCTGATAGAAGACTTACTCCAAATAGGCAAATTAACTGGGATGGTCATATGGGGAGGAAACTTGCTCCACACAGTGGACCAAAACTGGCAAACTAAGATGGTGCCACAAAAGGCGTACTCCACCACTAGCGAGTGTGAATCAGGATGGTGCCATGAAGGTTGTACTCCACCACTAATCCCCAAGTCAAATGCCAGGGTGGTGCCACGGAAGGCGTACTCCACCACTAGCAGGTGTGAATCAAGATGGTGCCACGAAGGGCATACTCCACCACTTATCCTCAAGTCAAAAGCCAGGGTGGTCCCATGGAGGGCGTACTCCACCACTAGCAGGTGCGATCCTAAGGGAGGGGACGGTCCGACCCTAAGGAGAAGGCGAAGAATGTTAAAAAGTAAAAGAATTTAAAAGTAAAGAACCGGGTTGCAAATCAAGAAGGAAAATTTCATTAATTGATAAAACGAGCTACATCAAGCATAGTATTTCTTAAGGAAATGCCCATTGACAGGTAGCATTGGATGATTTCCTCTACAATATACTAATTGATATGAGCCTCCTTCGTAGACAGTCTCTTTGACGATGGGTCCTTCCCAAGTGGGTTCAAATTTGCCTCCCAACTTTCGATGGGCTAAGATAGGCCTCCGAAGGACCAACACCAAGTCTCCCGCTTGGAAGGTCCTAGGTCGCACTAGCTTATCATGGGCTTGAACCATACGGGACTTATATAACTCTAAACTTTGTTGAGCTTGGAGACGTCGCTCTTCAAGGCCTTCGAGTTCTTCCAACCGCAGTTTTTCATTTTGTTCATTTGTAATCTGATTTTGAACTGCAATCTTGAGCGAAGGGATTTATATTTCCAAGGGTAGAATGGCCTCAGATCCACACACTAGTGCAAACGGGGTGGATTGGGTCGGGGTTCTATAAGTGGTACGATAAGCCCACAGAGCTTCCACCAACCGCTCATCCCACTGTTGTTTGTTATCATCAAGGGTCTTTTTAACAATTTGCACCAAGGTTTTGTTGAAGGCCTCGGCTAATCCATTTGCCCGAGGGTAATAGATCGTCGAGTATCTCCAATCAATATTATGGCGTCTCACAAAACTGTTGATTTTTGTAGACTTGAATGCGGACCCATTATTGGATATGATTCTGCGGGGTACGTCGAATCGATATACGATATGGTCACGAAAGAATTTAAGATATGGTGTGATGTTACGTTACGTAGGGCAATTGCTTCCGCCCACTTTGAAAAGTAATCAGTCGCTGCTAATATGAAACGATGACCTTTCGCGGAGGGAGGGTCAATCGACCCAATGATATCTGTGCCCTAACTCTCGAAGGGCCACGAAGCTATCATAGGGTGTAACACTTTAGGCGGCTGATGCAAAACTACACCATGAACCTGACATTGATGACAGTGCTTTGCAGTATTCATATAATCGTCAATCATTGTAGGCCAGTAGTATCCAAGTCTTTTAATTTTCAATTTCATTTTTGGACCAGATTGATGTGCACCGCATAGTCCTGAATTAACTTCATTAACAATCTTCAGGGCTTCTCGCTGGTCTAAGCAGCGCTGCCACATGTGATCGAAGGACCGACGGTATAACAAATTATTTACTAGTGCATATGATAGGGCACGTTTCTTAATCTTATTGGAGAGTGATTTATCCTAGGGAAGCTTCCCTTCTTTAAGGTAGTTGATTAAGGGTCGTCTCCAATCGCCTTCTTCGTCGGTTGTCGAAGAGGTAGAAAGGATCTGAAGGGGAGTCTTACTGATGTGTTCCAAATCTATAAGAGAGAGGGTTTTACGACCCAGAATTTCTATAGGGATGGAATCCTCCTCAGGACATGCAAATTCCTTTGCAAGTTTTGCTAAGGCATCCGCTGCGGAGTTACTTCCACGGGGAACCCTATACAAAGTAGAGGTAGGAATTTGTTCCAACAAGTGAAGTGTGTACTGGTGGTATTTTAGGAGATTAGGATTCAAGACTTTATAGGTTCCGGCCACTTGGTTAATCACCAATTGGGAATCTCCAAAGATCTTAATCTCTTTAATTTCCATTAGAATTACAAGTTCCAAACCGGTTATCAGAGCTTCGTATTCAGCTTCGTTATTTGTGCAGGGCTCCGATAAAGGGTAGGAAAAATGCATCATTCCTTTTTCTGGCATTATAAAAATTAGACCGACTCCAGCCTTTCCAGGAATTATAGATTATTGGGTCGCATTCCTATGGGAGGATGCTGCTCCATCAAAATACAATTCCAAGATGGCCTCGTCAGATTCACTCAAACTCATGATTTGTTTGTCGGGTAAATCATCGTTCAGAGGAGAGTCTGCCGGCAGCGGGTGTGCTGCCAGAAAATCGGCAACGGCTTGTCCTTTCACAGCATGAAAGGGAGTGAAAGTAATCTCAAATTGTAGTAATATCATAGACCAACGGGCTAAACGTCCTGACAACGTAGGTCGGGTCATAAGATATTGCAAAGGATTAACTCTTGAAATCAAGCTGACTGAGTGTAAGAGCATGTAGTGCCTCAGTTTCTGGGCTGCAAAAACTAAAGCAAGATAATGCTTCTCTATTGAAGGGTATCGAATTTCTGTAGGAAGAAGTCTTCGACTAAGGTCATAGAGAGCATTCTCCTTCCCTTCGTCGTTGACTTGAGCCAACAGGGCACCTAAAGACTCATCTAAGGCTGCAGTGTAGAGAATTAATGGCTTTCCCAGAATTGGGGCTGCCAAAATTGGTGGGTTAGAAAGGTATTGTTTAATATTATCGAAAGCATTTTGGCACTTCTAGTCCCATACGAATTTAGTGTCTTTTTTCGCAAGGACAGAAAAGGGTTGACATCTCCCGGAAAGATTAGAAATAAACCTCCTTATATATTCCAATCTACCTTATAAAGACCTTAACTGGGTAAGGCTCTTAGGAGATGGCATATCTAAGATGGCTTCAATCTTAGCAGGGTCAATCTCGATTCCTCTTTGCCTCACTGTGAATCCTAAAAATTTCCCCGAAGTGACGCCAAAGACGCATTTCAGAGGGTTCATTTTCAAATCGTAGCGGCGTAATCGTTCAAAAATAGTTCTTAAATCAAATAGGTGAGCCTCTTTGACTTTACGCTTGACAACTAAATCATCAATGTAACACTCAACTTGGTTGTGAATTAAGTCATCAAAGATACGGGTCATGGCCCACTGGTAGGTTGCCCCAGCATTCTTTAAGCCAAATGGCATCACCTTATAACAAAAGATTCAAATAGAGGTTCTGAATGCAGTATTTCTTTCATCTTCTGGGGCCATCATGATTTGGTTATAACCCGACGAGCCATCCATGAATGAGAAAATGGCATGTGAGGAGGCAATGTCCACCATGAGTTCTGGTATTGGTAGAGGGAACTAATCCTTAGGACATGCCTTATTCAGATCCCTATAATCGACGCAAATCTGAATTTGACTATTTTTCTTTCGGACCGGCATGACGCTGGCCACCCAAGAGGGGTATTGTTCCTCTCAATAAACCCAGCTTCGGCCAATTTTTTAACTTCGGATACGACTTGTTGCTCGATTCCAAGCGCATGCATCGAGGAGCTTGTTTGACAGGAACGGCATCGTGCCGAACTCCAAGTTTATGAACCGCTACCTCAGCGGGTAAACCTGGCATTTCGTCGTATGTCCAAGCAAAGCAATCCCTAAACTCATACAATAGTTGAATTAAATTTTTGTTTTCACCCTCGCTCAGTATAGCACTTATAAAGATTGGACGGGGGTCATCATCGGTTCCCAGGTTAATTTCTTTTAACTCATCGACTGTCGATTTAATTTCTTCTTTGAATTCAGGGGGTGCATCCCGAACTTGAAGGTCATCGAAATCATCTAAAGTCTCCAAATAGATCCCATCAAGAGCACAGAAGGGATGTGCAGGGACATTTGGCGATTCAAGATGATAAGTTATCATTAGGCAATACATATCTTCATCGAATGAACTAATGGTTTCAAAGCCGATACCACTTGTAGGATTATTCTTAATTTTTGCTTGCCAAATATTTTCGTGGTATTTGGCCTGACCCTTAGTCTATCGGTATGGTTCAGGACCTTTAGAGAAAGTATTGTTCACACAAACAGGGAAGTAGCCGAAAGGTAATTCCATTAATTCATTAAAATCTGCCTCCTCAAGGGTTACATCACTTTCATCCCTTGCGGAGGAGGAGCCGGGAAAGAATTTCTGGACTTTCTTTACTTCGCCGTTCAAGTTGGGGGCCACTTTAACTTCTAACCCGACAATCCTGCCAGCTGACAGTGGGGTTAGAGAAAGGGCCTCAATCCTTCTACTGAGCTTTTCATACATTATCAAGTCAGGCTCGTCACTTTTCACCTTTACAACATCTTCCTCAATGTCACTATCCTCATCTAAGATGAGATCAAATTTTGGAGAAGCATTTGTATTTTTATAATCGAGGGAGAAGGCACCACCTTGGTCCTTGGACTCAACGTCGGAATCTGATTCCAAATCAATATAAACAGGTGTTGTTCTCCTCTCTGATGAAACACGGCCTCGACCTCGTGCCTTTAAGGCCATCCTCCCACCTCTTTAAGGTAATGTGTTTGGAGGCCTAAGGACAATGATGTCAGAGTCGTCTTCACTACTTAATTGTATCATTTCTTGATCAATAAAATTTTCTTTTTCTTTCTCTGTATTGGACTTTTGTCCAACCAATTTCTCCTTAATTTTGATCTCTAACTTAGAGCGGGACGAGGAACCTTTTGGAACAAAATATGTAGCATCTTCGTAGATCCCGATTTCGAAAATGGTTGCAGATCACCCTTAATCACGTGTTCAATGCCATCTCGTTGGTATTTGATGCATTGGTGAAGGGTAGATGGAACCATTCTATATTCATGAATCCAAGGTCTACCTAAAAGGGCATTAAAGGACATCGCCGAATCAATTATATGAAACTTAGCTTCAGTTTTCAAGCCTCCTATTTCTAAGAGCAAAGTGAATGAACCTAAAGCCCTCTCGCCCTTTTTATTGAACCCACGAAGCAACAACCTATCGGTTGAGAGCTTGCTAGTATCAACTCTAAGGTATGCGAGGGTTTTTATGTTCATTACGTTGATCGATGCACCCGGATCAACGATGACTCTTGATAACTTAAAATTTCCTACATCTACAGTAATGTAAAGGGGACGATTATGGTCAGCAGTTCTCAAGAGCAAATCTTCATCCGAAAAGGTAACTCCAGGAACCACTTTGAAGTAGAATGCCTCATCTTTTGAAGTTGCAGCCAACTGGGTTAAGCAAATCTCGGGGTCGAGAAACGCTTTAATTAAAGACTCCCTCATTTCTTTGGAGAGAAGGAGGGCGTCATAAATGCTTAATTTTGTTGGCAACTTCCTAAGATGGGCCAAAATGTTGTAATCAACCTTAGGAATGACGGACTCAAAACCCAGAGGAATTAAAGAAAATTCTGATTGCTGAGGGGAATTTGGATTTAAATCTTCAAAGGGAATTTGCTTGCCTTTCGCCTGAGGGGGAAGCCTAGGGGGTAAGACTTTACCGCCGTGGAGTTGCACCTGCTCGATATCTTCGGTAGGGCAAACTAGGGCAGTGTCTACGCACACCATAGGCGTTGGATCATCATTTCCCGAAAGCGAGTCAGAATCTGAAAGTTCTATCAAGATAGGATTTCCTTGAAAATTGATTTGAGGGAAATCACTTTCTGATAAGGCTTCACATTCGACCTCTTCTTGAATAGCTGATTCGGGAAGGTCAATTTCTTTGATATTAAGACTTTCTTTACCAGAACTTTGATTTAAAAAAAGAGAGTCATCAATTTTCATTTCATTTCCATGGTTAATCATCAAGACAGAAGCAGAAGGATGTTTTTTATTCATCTTCTAACCCTTCGCCTTTGATGGGGCAAAGTAAAAGTCAGATAATAAAAGAGGGGAGAAGATTTTAACACCCCCACCCGCCATCCTAATACATCTCTCATCTACACACTTCCTCTCTAAAAAATCAACTTCCTTTTCTTTTAAACATTTGACAGTAGTTCCTGTGACTACTGGAGAGGAAAGTGGCTCAACATCCTCCTGCGAAGCGTCCAGGTCAACCTCCCACATCGGGCCCTGGGCTATCGTAGTCAACTGTTGAGAAAGACGAAAAGACTTATTAATCGACTTTTTAAGTGCCCGGGACAAAGCAATTTCCCAACCATCTTCAACAAAACAAGGAGAGTTAAGAGGGTTACCTGAAATGGTTTTAATGGAAGCTTTCTCTGGTTCGACCAAGTATTCCTTAAGAATTATGATGTTACCTTGGGTGTAGTTCCTCTCAAGCCAATCTTTAAATACAACACAGTCTTCAAGAGGGTGACTAAGCATCCGGTGGTATGGACAATACTTGGGATCATCTTTCTTACTTTCATCTTCAGGCCTCCAGGCCTCTGGCAGCTGAAAATCTGGTTTCTTTAACAAACTCTTAAAAATCCTCTTAACTGATTCCCTCTTAAATGGATATGGTTTTGCCAATCTCTCTCTAAAAGGGACAAAGTTAGGGTCTCTGGTGTATTGAGGAGTGATCTGAAAGGGCTGTCTCTGAGCTGGCTGTGGTGGCGGTAGTGGTGGAACACTGGGCTGACTAGCCATTGGCCTTTTTCCCTTGTCAACTGCCGACACTACTTCCTTTTTCTCAAAAGTCTTAACCAATCTAGGACCTTTCTTGTCTTCAGACTGCTCTCGTAGGAATGGCATCCTATGAGCCTCTTCCTGCAAATTGCTAGCCTTATCAAGAAGTTTTTCAAAAGTTTTAATGGTGAAACCCTTCAGGAGAAAAGCAACAGGGCCGTGAATATTCTTAAGGAGGATCTCCACCGCATGTTGCTCTTGCAACTGGGGTTCACACTTCATCGAGAGGTTTCGCCACCTCAAGATGTACTCAACCAGAGACTCTCCCGGCTTTTGTTTCTCAACAATAAGATCGCCCACGGTAGTTCGTTGTTGCGCTCCAGAAAATCTTTCAAGGAAAAGGTTTTCTAGATCGCTAAAGGGTCTTACTGAACCATTGGGCAGATCGACGTACCACTCAATAGCAATTCCGGGTAGACTACTTACAAATTGGCAAAATAGTAGAGCATCCGACCCTCCTGCATTGCAACAACTTGCTCTGAAGTGGGCCAGATGCTGTCTCGGGTTTTCTATTCCAGTGAAAATTTTAAAAGTTGATGGCACAAAGCCTTTTGGGTAGGTAACTGAATCATATTCTTCGGGGTAGGGTCTACCCTTTGGGATAGATGCGGTTCCTTGCGAAAAAGCTAAGGCCTCCCTTACCTGGTCCTCAATCAGTTGCTTAATATCCTTCTGAGGCAGAGTTGGAGGAACAGGGGGAACTATAGGTGCTGCTGGAGATGCCTCTGGAAGGCAAGGAGGGATCACTGGTGTTTACTCGGGAGGCTTGGGACTAGATTCTGTCTTTCTAACCCTTTCCACAATCTCTCGAGCCGTTTGTTGAATCTTAAGTGAATCCTGCTCTGACTTGTCAAATCTTTCTTGCATTTCTTTAACTTGTGACATCATAGTTGTCAACTGATTTTCCAAGTTTTTAATATGCTCCTCATCCTTAGCCCTTACGGGCTCATCTGAATCGGACCCAGCAACATGTGAATCATCATCTCTAGCAAGCCGGCGCCTACCAGGTTCAGCCTTTTTGTTGGACCCTCTAGTTTCGACCATGGAAATGCTACCAACACAATCATCTTCCTCTCCAAGGAGGTCATCCAGGTCTGGGTCAAAAGTAGCTACTTCTTCCTCCTTGTACAAAATGTTTCTTATCTCTTGTATTACCTCATCAATTGGTCTATCCCCAATAGACTTGGGATCAAGAGGTAAATACCCTTTGTAAGCAGCCACATCAAAAAGTTCTTCTTTCTATAACTTATAAACTATTTCAGTAAGCTTTGGATTAGGATCTGGTTTCGGCTCTATAACTGGCTCTTCTTCCATCTCAAGATCTAGGTCAATTCCTTCCTTCTCGATTATCCCAAGATCGGTAGTCAGAAGAGTGGCATTCTCTACAAGGAGAGGGGCACATACCTCAGGAGGTGAAGCAGGAGCTTGTAGGGAGATAGCTCCTACATCAGGTAAGGTAAGGTCCTCAGACTCCTGTGTAGGAAGCCTAGGAATGACACATAAATCTATGCTATTAACAACCGAATCATCAACGGGAATCATAACTGAATCAGGAACTAGACTGGTTGTAAGAAGACTATCTACTGCAACAACTGAAGAACTAGGTTGAACATCCATCAACTCAATCAAGAATGGAGGAGGTTTATCTGTGACTCATTGGAGTTGGAGAATGAACTTTGGGGTTCTTGGAGGCGGTGGTAAATTCTCCAACTTAGTCCTTTTTGGGACAAACTTCTTCTCAGGGGATTTGGGCCTCTTGCCCTTGACATCCAGATGTTTTAGAGTTTCACTCCCCTCAGATTTGGTAACTACTGAGGCCAACCTTACAGCTTTGGAAGGGGATACCGGGGAACTACCAACAGAATGGCGGCCTCTCTCGAACCCAGTCAACACAATACCCTCCGTCTTGGAAGAAGGAGGGCGTGGAGCCCAGTGGTATCCATCAACTAGTATTGAAGTGGAGGGCTGTCTAACATACTTCTTATTTCTCCTAACAGGTTGTGGAGTCAGATTCTTCGCCTCAGACGCCTCTTCTTTTAACACTTCTTTTGGAAGCGATGAGAGATCACTCCCTTCAACTGTTTCATGTACTGCTCCTTTGTTTGCCTAGATTGTGCAGCACAGGTATGAATTATGTTTCTCAAAGCCCTTGTTTTCTGCAGATGCTTTTCCTTTGGAGTCTTTTTAGTTGAGTAGTCGACTGGGCATGGTGGGGAACAGGCTATCCTAGCTATCCTCTCCTCCCCTTGAGCAGAAGCTAAGGGGTAAAAGTGGTTCCCTTTTAGAAGGGGAGAGGAAGCAGGAATAGGTAGCTCCTCATCAGCCTCATGCTCTACTTGAGCTAAAGTCTTAAAAGGCACAACTCTCTTTGCCTTAGAGATCTTCTTTCTAAGTCTCCTCAAATAGTTCTTCTTTTGATTCTTAGTAGAAAAGTTAAGTCCAGAACTAGATCCTTCCTCAAAAACAGACTTAACTTTGGTGGGGGTCTCAACAACTGGTTCAGGCAGTTTCTGTGTCTCAATCTCAAATGGTACAGCAGATGTAGCTCCCACAATCAGTTTAAGTTCAGGGGTAGGATTTTTACTGGCATCCAGCTTGACTACCTCATGTCCATCCATGTAAAACTTCAGGGTATCAAATCCCAGTCCAAAAATCACAGTCCTTCCTTGATCATTGACAGTTGACGACAATTCTCGGTCAAAGGTGAAAATTAACTTGCCAGCCATTTGAATTTTCTGAAAATTAAAGAAGGGATTGGAATTAGATTTCTTTTAAGAGAAGTGGAAAATAGTTTGTTATTTTGAAACTTAAGGCTTGTAGGATAGTCTCAACCTTCCAACACATGTTGAGTGGTAGAAAACACCCAACACACGTTAGGAAGATAAAGAGACTAAGTACATGCCAAAAGAAGGGTTTTCTCAAAAGGTCAACATATGTTAGCCCATAAGATGGTCGTATGGGGTAGCATATGAAGGTTTGGAATTTGGAGAAAATTGTTATTATTTTGTTTTCTATATTTTGAAGGGAATTTGAATTTTGAATGATTTAGGATGGGTTTTTTTTTTCCTACAAAATCCAAAACACAACGGACAGAGTTTCCCCTTGCCCGAAGGCTTATGGAATTGTAAGAAAAACCCAAGTAAAGCAAATAGTCTAACCCTCCTCATTCCTAAAAGTTAAAGGGGAGTAAAGGGGTTAAGACTAAAATACTTCAAAACTTCTTCAAATCAACGATTTTTCAAACTCCTTTCAATCTTAAAGGTTGATATATTGAATGTGACATTTGTTAATCATAATTTTAAAAAGAATATTTAGGGACCTGATTTGACACTGTCGCCTCATAGGAAATCCCAGGGCAGAAGGTCAAAATCAGGACGATTAAGTTAGCATGTAACAAATTTTGGGAGGTAGAACCTCTCTTTTGATGTTTTAAATTGTTTTTAGATGTTGGCCACACTCCCCCAAGGAAGAAATGGGTTGAGGGACCAACGGAAAGAAGGTAGTTAAGACTACCGATGAAACAAAATTTCATTCTTATCAAAGATGGAGAGAGAGATTTGTCCCACCGGGCGTGCCATTTTTTGTTGGTGGAATTTTGAAAACAGGTTTTGAAAAATTATTAGTTTTCTTTGGGAATTTTAAAACTTGGATTGAATTCTAATTCTGAGGTCGAATCAACTCGGTAGAAAAATTATATCACCCCGAAGGATGAAAATAAAATTTCATAACTTCAGACTTAGAATTGTGAAACTCATCTTGAATATCATGACCAGATTCTAAGGAGAACTTTGTATGGCCCCGAGGGAAAAAGGTAAAGTTCAACTAAATATCCAGTTATGATATTCAAGAAGTATGATCATCGAATTCACATCCAAAGCCTTAATAAAGAAGGATGTAACTCCCCAAAGGGAGATAACACTTTTCAATGATAATTCTTCTAATGTAATAACGACGATCATTCTTTAACTTTTCCCAAAGAAATTTAAGAAGATTTTAAAAAGATTAATTTTGAGATCAGGTGCGTGTGGTTCCAAATCTTCTACGAGCACAAGCCCTCGTAGTTAATTACATCGTAGGGAGACAGAGTCCCCTACGAAAACTCTAAATTAAAATAGTGATGAAATTTTGTTAGATTTTCTAGGAGTGATATCAAAAACGAATGGGATTTTTGAAAAATCAAGAGGGAATGGATCAAAATTGAACGTTTATTAACAAAATCGAGGGAAGAGAGGGAGGGGACACTTTGAAAATCCAGAACCATCCGGAAGTGTCCCAACTTAATCTAAGTGTTGGGCTTTATGTTTTAGGATTGAAATGAAGCTTTAATTAGAGTTGAGCTTTTTATTAGAAATTTGGGATTATATTCCTGAAATTTGGGATTATATTCCCGAAATTCGGGGTCTTATAATCAAAAATCTGCCCCGGATCTTAAGTCTAATTTGGACACTGGACCACAGTTGTCCGAACCTAACTAATGTAGTGCAATGCCTGGACTTACCCCGGCCTGGATTGGGGAGCCAGCTAACCACTTAATCGATTTAAAAGAGATGAGTCCGGTCTTTTATGAAAGAGTGATAGGTACGTTGTATTTAAAGTTTTGGAGAGTTGGGGCCGACATCTAGAGATTTTCCTAGTTGGCGCCTTTGACTTATGTTGGGTGCTAAAATGCTAAAACTGATGTAATTAAAATTTTGACTCTTTTAATTTGTATCTAATGCAATGCATGCTGGTCAACAACTTCCAAATTAAATATGCTTGAAATTTTAAAAACAGCCTTATAAAATAATTTTTTAGAAGATGGGACTTCCCTAGGTCCGGTACCTCGTCCTCATAGGTCAGACTATCCGGACTCTACCCGCAGGCGGGGAAGGGTCTAAAGCAAGGAAAGAGTAATGCAGAAATATGCATGCAACCCCGGGGTCGATCCCCGGCTAATTCCCTAGATTCGTTATCTTTTTATGTTATTTAGACTCAATAAAATTTTAGACATTTAAGATTTTGAGTAGAAAACTTTCACACCCTTACGAGTCTCACGTATCCAGGCGAAAACAAAAGCGGCACACAATCGCTAAAAAACTAAGAAAAACAAGTAATCCTAAAGGCAATCAATTCAACACATCAAATATAAATTAACTAATTAATAAATGTCCATAGGCAGAATTGCCTTGCTTATTACAAACCAGGGTCTTGCAAAAAGTAGAGTGGCTGGGCACCACTAACAACAACCCGGATTCTAAGCCTAATAATGACGCAAGTTATTTTGAGTGGGATACTCTCAATCTTCAAGTCTTCAGTCTTGTTCTTCTTTGGACATCTTTTCTTCAAAACCCGTGGATTCTTCGTGGTAAACTACCCAAATGGATAAGAGGGCACTTCCCTTTTAAGGGGAAGGCCACTCTTTCCTCTCTGGGTATAGAAAAAGTATGATCCAAATTTGGATTTCCAAATGGAAAAGGAATACTTCCCAAAGGGGCATCCTTTCCTCATTCAAATCCAAGCTTTGGACCTATGTATCCCAACTCAAAATTAACTTTCACAACACTTGACAATTGCACAAATTACATTTTTATCAAAAAATAAAAATCTAGACTCACCTACAGGGTTATTCTAAGCAGTTAATATATATAAAAAAAAATTTATTCCCAAGCAGTTATATATATGCTGAAAAAAAGTAAACACACTGGCCACGCTCCTTTTATTTGGGGGCTTTAGGAGCTGAAGCACCTGTGAAATAATTTATAACAGTTATGAATTTTTATGAATTTAGCCCCCTTTTTATTGCCCTGCATGAGCGTGGCCACCTGCAGAAAACAGTGTGAACATCCAGATCGTACCTAACCTAAGGGTAATCTAATTGCTAAACACATCAATCCATCCACAGAGTACGTAAAAAGAAACAGACACAGCAAAGCAATTTCATCCACAATATGCAGTGAAAACTACGAAAAATCTGGCACACAGCAGTAAAATAAACACCGGCCTAACCTAGATCTAGAGTTGGTTGTCATAGCACATCATCTAAAGTGTGTGTAGAAGGTCGTGTAGCAGGGGTAGATCCTAAGTTGGGTGATTAATCAAGGTTGTCTAAGATTCTGAGTTTGTTGAAACTTAAAAGGGGGATATAGGTTAAACTTTAAGTATTAGTGGATTAGGAATTTTAATTAAATATATTTTAAAAGTTAATTGATTACTACCTTTATTTCACACCGAGGCTGTGAAGTTTATTTCACCTTCATTAGGGCTAAATTGATAGCCTCGTAGGCCTAGGTTACCTAGTAGCAATCGGGGTTGATTAAGTTACTTCAAATTTGTTGTAATTAAGGAATCGATTAATATAAAAAGGATTGTTTACTGATTTTAAAGGGTTTGTTAAGGATTTTATTAACCTATTAGAAAAATTTTGTAGTTTAGAGAAAACTTGAGATCCTTAGAGTTATCCGGGTATACTAACTAAGGGAGCAAAACTTGACTTTTAGAATTAGAGTTGATCTTAAGGGTTTCAGATTTTTAATAAATACTAGACCTAATTATGAGTTGTTAGACAGGTAGTACATTCAATTTGGAATTTTCTATTAAAATTTATGAATTTTAGAAGTTTTGATCCATTTTGACCTAAGGTTACCTAAAATGTTGACTCCTTGATTTTGACCAAATTATGGAGGTTTAATATTTTTAGAGAATACTAGATTCTAATTGAAGTCATTAGCCATTGAGTTTGATTAGTTTGAATTTTTCTATAATTAATAGTGAATTTTGGAAGTTTGATGTATTCGTAGGAATTACCAAATTATTACAACTAAGGGGCTACTTAAGGGTTTGAACCCAAATGAGTCCCAAACAGCTTTAGATCAGTTCCAAAGGTCATAAATGACCTAAGGATAGATCATCAAGTGTTTTTTAAAGTCCTTTTGGGATTTTTAGTAATTTTTTGAATTAATTAAAACTGATTAACCAATTATTTTACCTAAAGACTAAATTAAAATAAATTTAGAAGTCAATTTAAGAGGGTTTCAATTCTCATTGATTAGGGGATTAATTAGGAACAATTATAAACATTTTGATATATTTTATGAGTTAAATGTAGTTCATTATCAATTGATTTGGGTTAATAGGCCATTTCTAAGAAGGATTTTTGAGGCTCCTACTTGGGGAACCAAATAAACTCCAAACTTGATGAAATTTGGACCATAGGATCACGTGACCCTATGGACTAAACCCAACAAATTTGAGCTCAAATGGAGTACTCTAAGGTGGTTAACTAAACCACCTAAGGTGACCTCTAAGTCACCTTCAAATCACTATAGGGATCTATCCTATGCTTGGATTGGGGCAAAATTAGTGGATCTACATTCCTTATCCTACACATCATCATCACACAAAGAATCACACCCTAAATCCCATTGGATAGGTCTATACCCCATTTTGAATATAAGGGTCAAACCATGACCCTTAAACTCAAAATTTGGGGAAAGTGCCCTTGAACATCTTAAAATGGGGAGATAAAACTTGGACATGTCAAAGACATGTTCAATTTCAATCTCCCAAAATTGTAGGCCTGGTGGACTTGTATTTAAAGAATAATTAAAGAAATTGATAAAATACTTAAACTGAAATTAAGCCTAACACTGACCTAACCAGGGCCTGAAACCATAGAGCTTTTGTAGGTCTCCCTGAGACCTTTCCAATGAGCCTAAGAACACCAAATTTGGACAAGTGTGGAGGGAATTATGATTTTTTGAATTTCCCATGAATTTCTGGAATTATTAATTCGGCCATTACACAGTCAGCCTCCCTTTACACGATCCGCGCGCCGATTGGCTGGGAATTGATTGGCGCTGACCGTTAACGGTCTTATTTACCATAGCCATCGGATGGCAGATCGGACAGCTGGGATTAAACACGCTCCGATACCGCGGGATCTAATCCAAGCCATTGATCGGAATCAATGGCTGAGATTATGTCTTCAACTTCCCGCACGTATCCGAGACCGTGAGGCTTCTCCGGTGTGATCCGGACGATCCCGCCGGCTAACTCCGATAAAATTTCACAGGGAGGATCATTACAGTGGAAACCTTCAATCCAACGGTGGAAATTTGTTGGGGTGAAGGTTTCCTTCACGCTTGACCGGACTACCTAGCTAGGGAGCTCGGGACGAAGAGATTGCCGCAGAGACAGTCTCAATGGATGAGCTTCTCTATCGGGAAGCTTCAGGGTATGATGGCGAACTGATCTCCTTCAGACGTCAGGACCGGAGGACGGCCGGAGCTGCGACTTCGAGCGGGATGCCAGAAGCTTTCACGGGCGCTCGCTCGAACGGATGAAGGGATCGATCTGGGAACTTGAAGGGAGACCCTGGGAGGTCGAAGGAGTTCTGGGAATGATTTTGAACGATTAGGGATCCGTCCGACACTCTGGGGAGCTCGAGCCTGTTCGGCCACCTCTCACGGGCTTGGATGGCCGAGATTGAGCTGGAGGGGGCTCGGATTGATGCCAGGTGGAAGAAGGCGACGTCCTAGGGAGGTCATGGGGATCAAACCGGTGGGAAGCAGCTTTGAGTCAGGGGTTGTCTGGGGGGTACCACCGAAACTCGTTCTCCATTGGTTTCGACCGCCGCCGGCCATGGTTTGGGTTGGGTTGACTGGGGAAGGCCGATGGGGACACGCTGGAGTCGAGGGTGGAGTCAATTTAGCCTGAGAATGTCTGGATTGAGTTTGTGGCTGGGTCGGACCCAAACCTGCTCGGTTCGAGTCGAATTGAGCTCAATCCAGGTCAGGTCAGACCCTAGGTTTGGTATGGGAGATAGATCTGGGTCTGGTGCACCCAATGCAAGTGGCAATTGGATCCAATTTGGTCTGGGTTAAAAGATGGCTCGGGTTGATCCAAATCTGCTCGGTTCGAGTCAATTTGGGCTCAACCCAGGTCAGGCCAGACCTTGGGCTTGAGGTGAAAGATCGTTAGGGATGTTAAGCCCTATGAACTTAGTCCCAAGCTAATCAAGAGAGAGGTGAATTGGAAAATCTTAAAACCAAAGATAAAGTTCCAACCAAAAACACCACAAACAAAGTGCAGAAGAAAAATAAATGCGGAAGCAATAATAAGAAAAGAACACACCGGATTTATAGTGGTTCGGTCAAACCTTGACCTACATCCACTCCTTGGAGGCACCCTCCAAGTATTGCACTAACACAAGTGTCTCTCCTTTAGCCCCCACAGCTAGGCGGAGAAGCCCTTACAAAATCACTTCCACCTTCCCCGGTGCGGCGGAGTCGCCGGGTCCTTTGACACCAAGGAGATCTTCTTATTTGGTGAACTTACCTCGAGACAAGCCTTGAATCTGATGGTACTTAGGTGCGAGTTCGCCAGAGCAACCGTGTTGATCCCCCGCTACACTCCCTTGAGTTCCTCCCCCTCACAGGATCTTCTCCCTCTCAAACTCCACCCTTTCCTCTCTCCCTTTCAAGCTCTCTCTTCAAGTTTGCCCCACAAGAACGAAGCTACAATGGCTACCAAAGACACTTACAAAGTGCCTTGCCATAGCTTAAATAGAGGCTCTCAAAACGAGCTCATTAATGCAAGTTGCCGCCATTATCGTCCAGGATGATAGCCAAATTGTCCTGGCCGATTAGCACAAATATGAGGAAAATTGTCCTGAATATCGCCTTGAAATGAAGCTGGACGATGTCTAATCGTCCCGGACGATCTTGCGATCGGCCAGGACGAAATCCCCAATAATTACTTTCCAAAACTGCCTGAGAAATTTTGGAAAAATTGCTCTGGATCGGCAGGGACGATATTTTATAGTCCAGGACGATCCACCGGGACGATGTCAAAAAATAAGTATTTCCTAAGTAGATATGGCGGCAGATTCTTGCTGAATTGAGCCGATCGTCCCGGCCGATATAAAATCGTCCCGGATGATGTGTTTTGCATAAAGACGGATGCTTTAAAGAGGATGCCCTAATTAGAATTTCTACTTTTGTCAGATCGTCCCGGACGATATAAAAATCATCCCGGACGATGTTACCAAAAATAGAAAACTTTTAGGGCACAATAGAAAATCTTCCAAATTACAAATCATCAGATGCCACACCAAATACAATAGACTCAAGAAAGGAAAAAGATTACAAACTGACACAGACCTAGTCTACCCAATCTTGAGCTGGTTCCAGATTGCAGTCTGATCGTGTGGACCTGAAACGTTAGCACATAAGGTAATCGTAGAGAAATAAGGAATGTTTGCTATCATCAAAATCATAAGCCATAGATCCGCAACATGAGGTGGGAAGTGTGTCTGGGTCTAGTGGACCCAATGCAAGTGGCAATTGGGTCAAATTTGATCTGAGCTGGAAGATGGCTCAGGTCCATGTGTTTTTGGCTACTTTGGGTTAGCCTAAAACCTGACCCAGGTTAGCCCAGAGCATGGGCTGGCTGGAGGAGGTGTGTTGGACCTAGGGCCACCTATGGGAGGTGTTGATCAAGTTCAATTGGGCTTAGGTTAAGAATTGGCTCAATCCCAAGTGATCTTGGGCGCTTTAGGGTAGCCTAACTCTTGACCCAAGTGAGCCCAAGGGTTGGGCTGGTCAAGGAAGGTGCATTGGGTCAATGGGAACCCAATGACACCTTGATTTGGATTCAATTTTATTAAGGTTAAGAGATGGCTCAAAGGAGACCTCTCTTTGGTCACTCAGGTCAAGCTAAATGGCTAACCCAAGTGAGCCCAAGGCTTGGGCATCAAAGAGAGGTCTCTTGGGTACCCAAGGGGTCATCCCTTACATTCAAAAGGACTTGGAGTGGTCTTGATTCAAAGATTTGAAAGAGAAGGGGTGTATGGGTTAATGGGTCAAACTTGGTTTACTTGGTCAACCAGGTTGACCCAAGGTCTAGGTTTGAGCTCAACAAGTTGGGTTTGATGTTTGAAACTTGTTGAAAGTGGTTTCAAAGAATTTGGAGTTGATTTGAGTTGAAATGGGCATTTGAAATCCCATAAAGGTATTTTGGTCAATTTTGACCCGTTGGTCAACTAGGGTCAAAAATGGGTCTGAAAAATACAGTTTTCTGCTTAATGGGTTACAATCAAAGGTCTGGAAGTGATTGGAGGCTTTGATGAGGGCTCCAAGACCAAAATCTTCAAGGTGTTAGGTCCAATGGTATAGACTGTAAATATTTGAAGGTTTTACAGCCTCTGGATTTTGATTTAGATTCTAGGGTTAGAGATCTCAGAATGGGCTCAAAATTGAAGGGTAACCTCTAGAGACATTTCTTATCATTTTTTAAGTGATAGACCCTGAATCAAAGGTCACTTGACTGGGTTTTGAAATGTTTGAAAAATCCTTGAAAAAGGTCTTTAGGACAGGGCCTTAAGAGTTTGGATTTGAGTCTGGATTTCTGGATTTGGAATGGATTTTAAGTTTGAATGATTAATATTGAAGTATCCAAATCATTTACAATCATGTGGTGATTGTTAATGAATGGATAGGGTCAAAGCTAGATCAAAGGTAGGATCAAAGTCTAGATTGAAGTTTGGATTCTCAAGTTGATTGGGTCAAAGTTTGGATGTGTTTGAAGCTTGAATTAATTTGGATTTGAATTGAATGAAGTTTGAGATTTGAATTGATCAAGGGTAGGGATTAATTTGATGTTGGAGTTGATCAAAGGTAGGGATTGATTTGAGTCTGGATTGGTCCTAGGATCTAGAGGGATTCTAAGATCTAGGATCTAGAGGGGCTCTAGAATTTGGGATATGGAAGAATCCTAAGATCTAGAGTAGGCCCTAAGATCTTGGGTCTAGAAAAGAATCTTAAGCTCTAGAGTAGGCCCTAAGGTCTGGCTCTAGGAAAGAATCTTAAAGTCTAGAGTGGATCCTAGGATCTAGGATTGATCTGGAGTTTGGAAGGGCCTTAGTGACCTCATACAAAAATGAGGTCAACAATATCATCCTGGCCGATCTCACGATCATCCCGAATGATTAGTTTAAAATAGATTTCAATCATCCTGATCATCGCCCTGAATAGATTCTGGTCGATGTAAATCATCCAAGCAATCGTCCTAGCCGATCCTAGGATCATCTCGGACGATGTGATCGTTTCAATCAGCCATTAATGCTTTCCAAAGATACCAAATTAATTTAGGGATAATTGAATTAGATAGTCCTGGATTATTTCCTAAAATAATGAATACCTAATTTGATCATGGTGGCTGATTCTTTCTGAATTAAGCTTATCGTCCTGGCTGATATAAGTATCATCCAGGCCGACTAATATATGACGGCTACCTTAATGAGAATGCCCTAAGTAGGGTTTCTATTTTTGGACAAATCGTCTAGGATGATATAAATATCATCTCGGACGATGTTACCAAAAATACAAATCTTTAGGGAACAATAGAAAATCTTCCAAGTTACAAATCATCAGGTACCAAACCAAATACAACAGACTCAAGAAAGAAAAAAAGTGTACAAACTGACTCAGATCTAGTCTACCCAATCTTGAGCTGGTTCCAAATTGCAGTCTGATCGTGTGGACCTGAAATGTCAGTACAAAAGGCAATCGTAGAGAAAAAAGAATGTTTGTTATCATCAAAATCATAAACCATAGATCCGCAACACCTATCAGCATGGATGATATGAACAAAAACCTTATGATTATCCCAAATCATGTAGGATGATTGAGCTAAATTACTACAGATCGTACAGGATGATATTTATATCATCCTAGATGATAAAGTCAGTTTGTTGCAATTAAGAGCTATTATGAACCTCTTCTATATAAGACCTCTTGTTCTACCCAAGAGATCATTTTTTGCTGTTATTCTGACCTGAGAGAGCTAAGAGGAGAGGGAGAGCAAGGGAGAGAGAGAGAGAGAGAGAGAGAGAGAGAGGATCTTGTGAGGGAGAGTTTATGAGGGGTTTCACAAAGGTTGCTCTTAGTAAGGGTCCATCGTCGTCTTCTCTAGTCATCATCCTTGGTTCATTGGGGTTCTTGAGAGGTCTACTTCAGCATCTGATCATGGTTCTCTACCTGCTTTAGGAGGAAGAAAAAGAAGTTGGGTTCTTTGCCTTCTTCTAGAGGAAGCAAAAGGAGTTGGTTTCTCTACCTCACCTAGGTTGGTGGAAAGGAGGTTTGTAAAGGTTTATCCACCCTGCTGTGGGAGAAAAAGGAGAGATACTAAGTTTAGTGTAATACTTGGAGGGCTCCTCCGGGGAGTGGACGTAGGTCGAGTTGGTCGAACCACTATAAATTTATATGTTCTTTATTACTACTTCTGCATTTAATTTCCACACTTAGATTTCTTTGGGTAATCTTATTTTGGTTTTAAGATTGTATTTTTATTGAAAAGATTTTTTAAAATATCAATTCACCCCCCTCTTGGTTAGCCTTGGGACTAGTTCATAAGGGCTTAACATCCCTGTCGAACTTTCAAGTTCTATTAGAGCACTTTCAAGTGGTATCAGAGTGGGATTCATAAAATATAGTTTTTGAAAACTTTTAAAATTTGATTGATGGCTAACTTTAGTAATCGTAATACAATTGAAGGATATTCTATTACGCAACCACCTTTGTTTGATAATATTCCTTTTGATTTTTGGAAAACTTGTATGTCTTTATTTTTATAATCGCTTGATTCTGTATGTGGATGCTTGTTAAAGATGGTTATACACCTCCTTCTCGTGAAATTAATTGCATTAAAATTGAACTTCCTTTTACTGAATGGACTTTTTGATTTAAGAGATTAAGCACAACTTAATGCAAAATGCTTAAACTATTTTTTCTGTGCTTTGAAATCTGAAGATTATATGCATGTTTCAACTTGTGTAACTGCTAATGAAATTTGGGATAGATTGTGTGTAACTTATGAAGGAACCAATAAAGTTAAACAATCTAGGTTGAAAATTTTATTGTATGACTACGAAATTTTTCATATGAAACCTACTGAATCAATTTATGACATATATACTATGTTTACTCAAATTGTCACCTCATTGCATGATTTAGGAAGAGAGCTAACTAATTATGAAAGAGTCAATAAAATTTTGAGATCCATACCTTCTTTTTTTTATGCTAAGATTACTGCAATTACTAAATCTAAATATTTAAATACTTATTATATTGATAATTTACTTGGATCACTCATTGCTTATAAGTAAGGGGTGAATCAAAAAAATCTTGATGTAGATGAGAAAAAGAAGGAGAAAACTATGGCACTAAAGGCCAACAACACGGACACTGATTCTTTCGGGTCTGAAAATAATTATGTTTCCTTCATTACTAGGAAATTTAAAAGCTTTCTAAGGAAGAACAACAAGTAACATCAGAAGTGGAAAAAATTAAGAATAACAAAACTATAAAAGTTCTTCTGATGTTGTTTTTTTTTAATGCAAGAAGTCTGGACATGTTAAAGCTGACTATCCTACACGTAAAGAGCACCCAAGCAATGAGAATGGTGAGGAGAAAACCAAATACTGGAAGGATAAGAAGTAGTACTAAAAGGACTTATGGGTGGATTCTACATCTGACTCATCTGAGATTGAAGCTGAAAATGACATAACAAATTTGTGCTTAATGGGTGATCATCTTGGTCAATCTGATCAAGAAGAGATATGTAAATCAACCTATAATCAATTACTTGAAATTTGTGAGAAAATTTATGCATCATATAAGAAACTTAAGAAATTGCATGCTAATTTGAAATTGGAGTTTTTGAATTTGCAAAAAGAGCATGAAAGTTTAAGTAAAGATCACACTCTACTTGATAGCAATCATATATCTTTACTTAATGAATTTGATGATTTAAATAAAAAGCATTCTGATTTTATAATTGAGCATGATTCACTAAAAGTAAGTCTCAAAGCTTTTGAAAATAACAAACCAATATTGCATGCATTACATAATATTAAAAGGAAGCATCACCACCCAAGTAGATTAGTAAATTCTTTTTCTGGAGTTAAATTATTTTTATATAGCATGCTAGGACATATTTCACACACTTATACTATTCACCATAGTACACATTGGGTGTAGAGAACAAAATTTCATATTTCACAGCATATTACAATTGTATTGCATTCTTCTTTTCATAAGAAGGGACCTAAACCTATTTAGGTTCCTAAATCTAACATTTAATATTTTATAGGCAAACTCTCATAAAAGGTCTCATGAGAGCATGTGGTACCTGGATAATAGATGCTTACGACATATGACTGGAGATACTAATTAATTCATTTTGCTGGAGACCAGTACAGAAGGTAAGGTTACTCTTCGAGATAACACCACCAGAAGAGTGGTGGGCTCAGGTATAATAAAAAATTCCAAGAACCTTTTGATTTAAAATATTTTTCTTGTAAATGGACTGAAACACAACTTGTTCAGCATCAATCAGCTTTGCGATAAGGGCATCATCATAAAATTCTTGGTAAACACTTGCATTATAAACTTAAATAACAACAATATTTTGTAGGAAAAGTAGATCAATAATGTTTACATGCTTGACTTAAATAATATTGAATGTGTTGCTTCATTTTACTTAAAAACTATTGTTGATGATTCTTAGTTAATGTGGCACAGGAGATTATGTCATGCTAGTACGAAAACCCTTAGGAGAGTGACCGAGAAAGACCTAGTTAGAGGTGGCCCCAAGCTTAATTTCTCTAAATACCACCTTTGTGGTGCCTGCCAACTAGGAAAGAAATTCCAATCCTCTTTCCACTCCATTAAGGACATTAGTACCTCTAGAGTTTTAAAAGTCCTTCACATGAATTTGTTTGGAACCATTAGGACTGCCAGCTTAGGAAGGAAAGTCTATGGATTTGTGATTGTTGATTATTTACTCGAGGTTCACTTGGATTAAATTTTTATCACATAAAAGTGAGTCTTTTAATGAGTTTATATCCTTCTCCACGTGGATTCAGAAAAAATTAGGTTGTGAGATCTTGACCATCCATAGTGACCACGGGGGAGAGTTTAAAAATGAGTGATTTGGAGACTCTTGTGAGGAGAAAGGGATTAGTCACAACTTCTCAGCTCCTAGGATCCCTCAGCAGAATGGGGTAGCTGAAAGGAAGAACAGGACCTTAGTTAAGGCCGCTAGAGCCATGCTTGCTTAGTATTCACTTCTGAAATACTTTTGGGTTAAAGCAGTAAACACAACTTGTTATGTGTTGAATAGGGTGAATGTTAGAGCCAAACTTGACAAGACACCCTATGAGATCCTTAAGGGTAGAACACCCAACCTTTCCTACCTCCATGTCTTTTGTTGTAAGGTTTTCATTCATAATAATGGGAAGTCACATGTAGAAAAATTTGATCCAAAATCTGATGAATGAGTATTCTTGCATTATTAAAGTGTTAAGAAATCCTTTAGGGTGTTTAATAAAAAGACATTAGTGGTGGGGGAGACTACTCATGTAGTATTTGATGAATATGATCCTAAGGTGTGTAGAATTGAGGATGAAGATGGTGTTAGAGAGATTTCCAAAGGAGTTAAAAATTTGGAGAAGAGAGTAGAGTCTCATATCACTGAAGGAGTAGGAGAGATTACCCAAGGAGTAGAAAATTAAAATCTAGAAGTAAGGGTTGATCCTACGCACACTTTGCATAGGGATTGGAAATATTCTTTGAGTTATTATAAAGAACTGATCTTAGGAGACCCCTCTGAAGGTGTTATGACTACGCATGGACTTAAGAAGGAAGTGAACCACTCTACCTTTATCTCAATGACTAAACCCACCAACATTAATCAAGCTTTCTCTGATGAGTTTTGGATCTTAGCCATGCAAGATGAATTAAACCAATTTATTAGGAATGATGTTTGGGACCATGTAGAAAGACCAAAGGGACAAAATGTAGTTGGAACCAAATGAGTCTTTAAGAATAAAATTAATGATTCTGGTGTGGTGGTTAGGAATAAAGCAAGATTGGTAGCTAAGGGGTACAACCAAATAGAATGGATTGATTTTAAGGAGACCTTGCCCCTATAGCTAGATTGGAAGCCATTAGAGTGCTACTAGTTTTTGCCTGTTATAACGAATTTAAGCTTTACCAAATGGACGTGAAGAGTGTCTATTTAAATGGGGTAATAAAAGAAGATGTGTTTGTTGAACAACCCCCAGGTTTTGAGAGTTTCCAATTTCCAAATCATGTTTTCAAATTAAAAAATAAATTATATGGATTAAAATAGGCACCAAGAGCTTGGTATGAGAGGCTTAGCACTTTTTTACTAAAGAGGTATTTTGTTAAGGGAAGTGTAGACACCACCCTTTTTCTGAGAAAAGTATGAGAGTTACTCATTATTTAGATCTATATTGATGATATACTTTTTAGATCTTCTAATAAAAAATTATGTGATAATTTTTTTAAAATAATGCGTAAGGAAGTTGAGATGAATATGATGGGAGAATTATTCTACTTTTTGGGGTTTAGCATAAGATAATTGGATGATGGACCCTTTATAAGTCAATCAAAGTACATTAAGACATCTTGAAAAAATATGAAATGGATAAAGCCAAGCCAATAAATACTCCCATAATTTCTAATATTCAATTGGATAAGGACTCAAGTGGAAAATCTGTTGATTAAAAGAAGTATAAAGGGATGATTGGATCTTTACTTTACCTGACTGCTAGTCGACCTGATATAATATTTAGTACTTGTCTTTGTGCTAGATTTCAAGATGATCCAAAAGAATCCCACCTGATTGCAGTTAAGATAATTCTTAGATATCTTTTCAGGACCCAAAACATACGAATTTAGTATCCTATGCACAACACTTCTTTTAAGATTATTAGATATTTTGATTCTAATTTAGCAAGATGTAGGGTGGATAGAAAGAGCACTTCTGGAACTTACCAATTTATAGGACAGTCTTTAGTCACTTGGTCTAGTAGAAAATAAAATTCTATTACACTTTCTACTACTGAGGCTGAGTACATTACCTTAGGAAGTTGTATGGCCCAAGTCCTTTAATTGAAACATTAAATTCTAGATTTAGGATTACCAATAGAAATAATTTCAATTCTTCGTTACAACACTAGTGCCATCTACATCTCTAAGAATCCTATCCAACATTTAACGACCAAAGACATTGATATAAGACATCATTTTATTAGAGACTATATGACCAAAGGAGACATTGAGTTACACCATATGACAACTGAGAATCAATTGGCTGACATCTTTACTAAACCACTAGCTTTTGACACTTTCAGCACCTTAAGGACCAGATTGGGTGTGATTGACATAAATGCATGAACATATTGTTTACTGATTTATGAATCTTCTATTTTATTTCCTTTTTATTTTATTTCACTTTGCTTTCTAGTTTTTATTTCTCTTTTTTTATTTTTATTTCTATTATTTTAGTTTTTCTTCATTTTTGGTCACTATTGAAATGATATTTTATACGATGTTTTTGCTTTTTGAAAATTTTTAGTCAATGTTTTACATCTCTTAATTTATTAATGGGAGAAAACACCATTGATTGTTTCTTTTTCTCTAACCTGTGATTTAATTTTCTTTTCTAAACAAAAGTCTATCTCAAATTAACAATTAGACTTTGTGATTGAGATCTTTTCTACCTTACTACAGTAATCAATCTTATATTTATAATGTTTAAAGTCTTTATATTACTTTAAGATTTCTCATTATCCTGTCATTAGATTTATCATATGATTTTGATTTTATTTTGTGGTTTGTTCTTCCTTATATTAGAGAGTGAGTTTTTCTTCTCTAATATCTAAAAGATATACTCATAGTAGAGAATATTTAAGAGTTTTAAAAAGGGATCTAGCTTGCAAAAAAAAAAGTGGCCAATGATGCCAAAATAAAAAATGCATAATGACACCAAATTAAAAAACATACACAAAGTGTATTAAAAATCAAAAGATGCGCAAAGTGCATTATTCAATTGACAAGTGGCATAAAACAAGCTCACCAAAAGCAAGTTCTATTCTCTTTCAAACTTTTAAAACTTAGAAGAATTCATGTATTCCTTGAGATTTTCAAAGGCTTGATTTCAAATTTTGCGACTGTGATAAATTACTTTGATACATTATTCTATAAGATATTTTTCTAAAACTATGTCTTGAACGGATTTTTTTTTCTTATCCAATTGGTTTTTCTAAGTTAGGACTTTTGATTTCAAAAAAATGATTTTTCCCTAAGAAAAGTTTGAGCTAGTTAATATAATAGGATATTTTTCTATTTTTGAATTTCGACGATGTTAACGCATTGGTCTTGTAAGTCTTTAAAATCAATCACATGGAGATTGTGTCATATTCATGCTTTGATTAAAAAATAAAAAAAATAAAAATAAAAAACTTTGCTTTCATTCTTCTTTTCTTTTATAGTTTTTTCCTCCTTTTTTGTGATGTCAAAAGGGAGAGCAGTATTTGTAGTTGTTTTTCATTTTATTTAATTTAATTATATATCATAATAAAAAAGGGGGAGATTGTTCCGAATTTACTTTTCAGGTAATATAATTTTGATGATAGCTAACACTTTTGTTTCTCTACGACTGCCTTGCCTACTAACACTTCAGGTCCACAAGATCAAACTGCAATTTTAATCTGCTCAAGATTGGGTAGACTAGATCTGAGTCAGTTTGTAAACTTTTTCTTTTTTTAAGTATATTATAAACGATATGGTTCCTAATGCTAAGTAACCTTACACACACACTTGGGGGAATTTTTCTGACTATTTTAGAGTTTCTATTTTACTCACATCATCCGAAATGATCCCAAAATTAGCCTAGATGATTAGTTAAAAATAGAAATCCTAATAAGGGCATCCTAGTTAAGCAACCATCATTAAGCGCATCATCATGGATAATATTAGTATCAGCTAGGAACATAGGCTTAAATTATAAAGAATTAGCCATCAGATCTATTTCGGTAGCTTTTATTTTTGGACATCGTCTAGGACATCATTCTGGATGATGCAACACAATTATGCCTAAATTAATCTAGTAATTAAGGAAAGTAATTAAAGTTTGATTGCTCGATCATATTATCCTGAACAATCACAGGATCGACTGGGACGATCAATTCAAAAAACCTTAGTTGATCCTAGACGATGAACATTGGCCAGCATCTATTCAGGGAGATGCTTTGGACAATTTGCACGGATTTAAACTAATCATCCAGGATGATCGTGAGATCGGCCTGGAAGATCAAGCTATTTTTATATCGTCCAGACATCCATTCAGTGCAATTATCTAGATTATATTCAATAATTTGTACTAATCATATAGGACAATATCCTATCGACCTCAATGATATAAACGAAAACCTTTTAATCATCCTAAATTATCCTGTCTGATTGAGCTAAATTTATACTGATCGTACAGGACGATATTTATATCATCCTAGACGATAAATTCAGTTTGTTACAATTAAGAGCTATTTCAAAGCTCTTCTATATAAGATCTCTTGTTCTACCCAAGAGATCATATTTCGCTGGTGTTCTGACCTGAGAGAGCCAAGAGGAGAGGGACTGCAAGGAAGAGAGAAAGGATCTTGTGAGGGAGAGTTTGTGAGGGGTTTCACAAAGGATGCTCCAAGCAAGGATTCGTTGTCATCTTCTCTAATCATCATCCTTAGTTCCTTATGGGTTCTAGAGGGTTCTACTTCAGCATCTAATTAAGGTTCTCTGCCTTCTTTAGAAGGAAGCAAAAGGAGTTGTGTTCTTTGCCTACTTCTAGAGGAAGCAAAAGGAGTTGGGTTCTCTGCCTAACCTGGGTTGGTGTAAAGGAGGTTTGTAAATACTTCTCTACCTTATTATGAGGAAAAAAGGAGAGACACTGAGTTTAGTTCAATACTCGGAGGGTGCCTCCGGGGAGTGGACGTAGGTTGAGTGGACTGAACCACTATAAATTTCTATGTTATTTATTACTGATTCTGCATTTAATTTTCGCACTTTGATTTCTGTGATGAATCTTGGTTTTTATTTTAAGATTGTGTTTTTGATTAATTTTTTTTTTTTAATATCAGTTCACACCCCCCCCCCCCCCCTTTGTTAGCCTTGGGACTAGTTCATAAGGGCTTAACATCCCTATCAAACTTTTAAGTGCCATTAGAGCACTTTCATATGTGATCAACCTAGGTTAACTTGGTCAACAAGGTTAACCTAAGGCTTGGGTTTGAGTCCAATGGATCTCAAATGGAATTTGAGATTCATTGGATGAGGTTTCAAGGATTAAAGGCTATTGATGCGTGTTAACTCTTGGCCAAAAGTCCAAAAAATCCGTTTAAAGTGTATTTTGATCATTTTGACGTCTATTCAACTCTGTTTTAAACTAAGTGTAGAAAAATGCAGGTTACTGATCAACAAGTCATAATATAGATGATGGAAGTTCTAAGAGGGTTTGAAGAGAATTCCAAAGTCAAATTCCATAGTGTGACCAGTCTAGTGATAGGACATAAATATTTGAAGATTTTGCATCCTTTGGAAATAAATTTAATTCATGAGGTTAGAGACCTCAGAATGAGTTCAGATTTTGAGGGTTGTTCCTAGGAACATGTTTGATTATTATTTAATTGATAGAATATGAATTGAAGGTCATTTTAAGGGGCTTCTAGGTGACAGGAAATTCACCCATAAAGGATTTTAAGACTTAGGCTTTTGGCCTTGGATTTGGACTTAAGATTTTTAGGTTTTGATTGGATTGTTCATATCAATCTCAATTATATGAATGGTTGAGATTAATTGAACTTCAATGGAATTTGATAGAAAATTAATCTAGGATGTGGAATTGGGAATTAAACTGGATTTTGGATTGGGCTAGATCAGGGCTCTAGATTGGAGATTGGATGGGAATGGAATTGTATTTTATTAGATTTAGATTTTAGCTGGGACTTGTAGGTAGGTAGAGACGTTCCAACCACTAGGTCACCAAAACGAAACACACTTGGGTCCTAGTGACCTCATACAAAAATGAGATCAACAAGAAGACGAATGATGGATGAGGCATTCGATAATCAATACTAGCACATGAACAAGCAATTCATACCTTACAAGCAGTGAAGGTAAACATGCAAATGAATACATTGGTCTTCTATGATATAAGGTTGATATGGAGTAAATGTGGTTGTGCTCTGTGGATGAAAAGTAAATGTATTCAATCAATAAATTCTAAGTTGATGATAATCTACATAACAGCCATGTAAAGAACACTTATTAATCTCCACCACGTCCACTTACAAATACCACAACGGGGAAATGTCCTGCAGGATTTAAGTAGGGTCTGAATGATTGTAAAGAGATTGTTGATGAATATTGCCTAGCCAGCAGTCAACAACAAGATACAAACAAGCACACTAATCTACATGTAAGCAAGGATAAAAGATCATAGTGAGTACAAATACTCACTAGTTGAAAAAGAAAAATTGTCACAAGCACTATAAACTACCTATTAACACTGAATGTCAACATACAATGGGAATAATAGGTCACCGATGATTTATTTGGGGAAATTAATAGTGAATACAGCTCACGTAATAGTTGACATTCATGCACAATGTCAACACCCATGTAAAAAAAAATAGGGAAGTTACAAAGAGGTTAATTTCCTTTACATTGATGCTAGTTAATTTGCAAACAAGCACATATCATATTCTAGCAAATGATAATAGCTAATGTACGATGAATACAAAGACAAGTGGTGAATGTGATCATGTCTTATCATCAATATCAAAGCACATGTAAATGCACTCGACTCCATAAGCAATGAAATATGGAGGGGATATCTGGTGATGAAGCATCGAGATGCAACACACGTTGTATATTGCATACAAACATGGTGAATTCGATGGACTCCTACAATAACTTCTACGCATAAAATGCACCATCTCATAGGCAGACAAAACACTGCTTATGAACGTACACAAGCATCAAGAAACAAATAATGAATCTAAATATTTATTGGTAACTTACCTTAAGAGAAAGATCAAAGACTCATTGTGCACTCAATATGCTACCAACGAGCAGCTACAAAAGACCTATCATGCACTCAATATATTACCTACATGCAAATATATAAGGGTACGACAAACACAAGCATCTAAGAGCTATCGTAGAAGACTCATCAAATATTCTAAAAATGCCCCATACATACACTACAATATGTATACAAAAAAATACAAAGAATGACATGTGCAATTGTATACCAACATGGGCCCTAATGAGCATATTGTAAGTATATATATAACATCTTAGGATGCTTTGTCAATTATCCTCTTTGATAGGATGGGAATTGATATTGCTTGAACCAATGAAATAATATATTATTGTGGCGTCGACTGAGATATTTGTTATATAAATTCATATTAGGCCTTTTTGATCGATAATTAGGAAAATTTATTAAATAAAAGCATATAATCGACAACAAGCCTGATCCTTTGTTGGAAAGTTGATAGAGTTGACAATGTTCAATGCGCAAACAAAATTACTCATTAATACCCTGATCATGATCATGTTGAACGTAGATCTCAACCACAGGGTCAATTTTAAACATCCAAAATGTTTCTCAAATATCGATGAAAATTCAAAACACCAAGAAATGACAAAATTCAAAATATTTAAATTGAAATTTAGCTATCAAACACTTAAAGAAAAATGCATCTACACTCCAAAATAATTTTCCAAGGCGGAAAAATTTAAATATAACTTCAGGTCACAAAAAAAAAATGCTAGTCGAGAATATCACTAGGATTTATTCTCAATGAGTTGTTTGTCAGTAAGGAAGTGACATGTGTCCTCCAATCAGTATTTTTGCAGCCAAATGGCTCCGCAGGTAAATAGTTATATCTAGGGCCCTCTGAACTAGGTAGTTTGCCACCAAATGGCTCCATTAAATTACGGTCATGGCTAGATCCTGTAAGCTCCCCAATGGCACTAAATCTTTGAGATATGAATCAATTGGATATAATCAATAGGGCACAAAGCCCTCTGTCAGCTATGGTATATTAAAATTTGTCCCCTTAGGCAAAAATTCACCCCAAATCTGTAAGATTCCCTTGGATGACGCAACCCATGGCTGCCTACAAGGATCCTTCTATCAAGTTTGGTCAACAATCTCTTCTAAATAAGTAGACCACATAACATGATTACCCGAGATGATGGAATCATGGGATCTTAATCGAGTCCATCATCCATTCCCCCTCCATCCGCTTTAAGTGCAAGGTGGTAAAATTTCCTATTTTAATATCAAACTCTTCATACCTAACCCATTTTGTTATTATATGCCAGATACACGTATCTCTATGTATCTTATTGATAGCTAGAATTAATTGAAAGTTCTCTCCAATCATTTGGAGGGGTAATTAACTATAGGGAATTGCACCAATAGGAAACTAGAACTCATATCTAAAGTCCTCACAAAATGAGGATGAAATCTATGGGTATTTTCTTATTTATAAACCCAATATGCCTTCTAAATATTTACCCCGAAACTTAATATCTTAAAACTCCCTGAAAGCAGAGGAGGCCGGAGCATGAATTTTTGGTGTCCATAGCATAATGTGCAAAAAGATAGAGGATATGACTTTTCATGCGGTGATGGGATGATGTACAAGATTTGTTGACTAATGTATGAGGATTTTAATTGAATTTTTTTTTTTGAATTGGAAATAACGATAATAATATTTTTTTGAATACGAGTTAAATATATTCATAGAATGTGGCATCTTTTTCAAATAATTTTCACATTCCACACAAGTCGATGTAATTCTTTCTATGGCGTTAGGTAAATTTTCATATTCTTGCATCCATTCAATCATTTTCATCGTAATTGATTGAGTTAGTTTTGAGGGAATTTATTTGGTACATTTGATGTTTGAGACTTGTTAGCCCATACTACTTTATGAATGAGTGATGTTTGAGCAATTATTGTTTAACATTACAACATAATTTATCATTTTGGTTATGTTCAATCAATTTTTTTATTAGGAATGATTGTATGATAATTTTATGCTCAATATTTGTCAACATATTTTGTTTTATGAACAAAAAATATTTGGATGATTTTGATCATAGTGAAGTTGTTTTGAATTCGTTTCTCATGTCATCACACTAGTTGGTCGCTATTCTCGCCGCATTTGCTCCAATTAGTTGCAAGACATTCAATGATCAATAATTATATAAGAAACTTCCAACGCACCCAATATTCACCATTATAGGAAAATCTGAAGTTGGGATTAAATATTGCGTTGGGATGACAAAAGTAGTTATAAGTTGTTGCAACACTAATTTTCCACTAGCTAAGAATAGGAATGGCTTGAGTTCTTCAAAAATTATGCAAGTAGAAATAAAGTTAGTTTTAAAGTCTTGGACTTCTTAGCATCTAGAATTGGTGACATCTTAAAAACTTGCAGTAGGAAAATCATAAATCAATCTAAAACTTTCCTCTGACAAAAATAAAAAATCTTTTTTATCATCCTTAGCGAAGACCCCATCACCGCAGGTTGATTCTTGATAATTACGAATCCATGTGACTCTAATATGAGGCTGAAGAAAATTTAATGTTGGCATCTTCAACAAAAACTAATCAATTTACTTATATAGAGAAGAAAAGTAATATGATCACCAGGACCTTGAGTAAAATTATAAGCTTTGTGACTGCATTCATGTATCAGCAAAGCCTGAAGATTTTCCTTCTAGGTCCAAATTTAAAGTGACACCCTCATTAGTTTTTGGAGAAGGCTTATTAGTAACTATGTCAAGGCCTGATAAGCTGAACCCAATGTATCAAACCTGTTCGAGAACATTGCTAAACATCTGATAGCAAAAAAGTGCCGCAGTAGCACTTAGGGTTTTTCTCTCTATGAAACTTCTCTTAGGGTTTCGCTCGGGGGCTTTCACCTCTCTTCTCCATCATCGATGGCAGGGAAATCTTCTGATTTTCCTCCTCTTCCATCTGCATCGCAACTCGATCTGTCATCTTCAACTGCTCTAGCTCCATGGACGAACAATTTCAACAAAGATCTAGATTCAAGATCTGAGGTTTTTCCTGCGTCCTTTGTTCCTCTAGAATAAAAACTTTCTTTTAAAGTGGATGATCTCTCGGAAGGTATCTCGCTCTGGAACTTTTCTCTTATTGGGTATTCTATCGGTCAAAGACCGTATTATGAAAGGCTTCTTATAGCCATGAAAAAGTTATGGAAACTTAAGGGATCTCTCTCGTTAATCTCTCTTTTTGATGGGTTTTTCCTTTTGAAGTTTAATAATGTAGAGGATTATAATATGGTCTGGTTTGGAGGACCCTGGTTTTTGCTTGGGAAACCTTTTGTTCTTCAACAATGGTCTCCCAAATTTAAACCAAAAAGAGATTAGTCACATCCATCCCGATCTGGATCAAGATTTTAGATGTGACACTTGCTCTTTGGACCCCAACAGGAATTTCAAACATTGCTAGTTATATTGGTATACCAATTACGGTTGATTCTCTTACAGCCAAACGTACGAGACTTAATTTTACTAAAAATTATGTCCTGAGCTCCAAAGATTATAAGCATCTGGAAGAAATTCCGATTGATATTGATGGGGAAGATTTTTCTCTGAAAGTTGTCTATGATTGGAAACCGACTCCTTGCGATTTTTGCAGATCTCTTATTCACCCTTCTAGTCTTTGTCCCTCTAACCCTAAACCAAAATGACCTTTGCTAGATAATAATCAGCCTAATTTGTGAGGCAGATGTATGAGTAAAAATCCCTTTACAAACCCTGCACTGTCCCTAAATTACCTGCTCTTCTTCCTACTCACACTGAACCACCTATTTTCAAGCATACTTCTCCTCCTCATACTAAACAGCCTATTCAAATTGGAAAAACTACATATCATATATCACATTCTTCCCTTCCCACTGAACCGCCTGTTCAGTATAATACTAAAGCTGATCATATTTTACTTTTTGCACTTAATTCTAATATCATAATGGAAAAGGACCACAATATTCCCAATCTTAGCATTCCTATAGATGAGCTGTCTTCTTCCAAATCCAACTACATAAACACTACTCATATATCTTCGGTCATTCCTATTGCCAATAAATTTAATATTCTCAATCTGGAAGGGAACCATGAAAATCAACCTAAAATTGACACTGATGAAGTTTCCTTGTAGAATATGGACAAAAATCATTCCAACCCACCTCAAGAGAAAAATATCTCCTTTTTGAATAATTCTCCTACAAACATTAAAGCTCCTCCTCCTACCAAAAAGCCCACAAAAGGAAAAACTGCCAAAAAGGTAAAGCCCTCTTCCTCAAAATCCAAATGAGCCCTCCTCCTATTGCCTCCTGGAATGTTAGAGGTTTCAAAAAGCCAGAAAAAATTATTGCTTATAAAAACCTTATTAACAGTCACAAGTTGAAGATGTTTTGTGTTCTTGAAGCTAAGATTCATCAGTCTATGCTGGATGATCCTTGGTTTGTTAATTCTCATAAGCTCTTTGAGAATGAAGGTGGGTGTAACAATTTTGATGTTTCTTCACCTGGCAGAATTTGCGTAAAATGGGATACCTCTTTAATCTCATTTAACACTTTAGTTATTTCTTCAAAAATTATTCATGGTAAAGTTTTTTTAAGAAGATTCTCCACTTGTTTTTTTATATCTATTATTTATGCTGCTAACTCCCCTGAAGAGAGGAAGTCCCTTTGGGCTTATATTAGAGATCTGGCGGTTAATATTAACCAGCCTTGGATCTTAGTTGGGGACTTCAACTTCTATATATATGATCATGAAAAATTAGCTGGTGCTATTTTACATTCTAGTCGGTTTGGGGATTTTAACAGCACTATCTTTGACTGTGAACTTACTAATCTTGCTTCAGTTGGATTGTATTATACTTGGTTTAACCAATAGAAAGATAACCCTATTCATATAAAGCTAGATAGGGCTTTGGTTAACACTAAATGGTTATATCTCTTTCCTAATTCTTATTATAATGTTGATTCTCCCCAATGATCTGATCACTCTCCTCTTTTAATTCATTCTGACACTATTCAATTTAAATCGTCGAGATTTCTTTTTAAAAATTATTGGTCTAATCAAACGGGATTTAGAGAAGTTCTGTTGGATGCTTTTGAAAGCTACCCCGCCTCTAGTCCTATTGCTTCCCTTTACGTGAGCTTGCATACTTTGAAATACTTTCTTAAAAAGAAAAGATGGAATTATGCTTGCTTTATTTCTAAATCCATTGATGATCTTAAGGATAAACAACTATTTTATTTAAAAGAGATTGAGAAGCATCCTTTGGATAGTACTATTAACTCCCACCTTAAGGATATTAATGATTTACTTTCTAATTATCAAGCTTCTTGGGCTTCATGGTTGCTTCAAAGGGCCAAAGTTAAATGGTTTACTGTCAGAGAAGAAGATCTGGGTTTCCTTTATGCTAAAATTAGAAACAGGAAAAATATTAACACTTTAAAAGTCCTTTCTACGCCAGATGGTATTTTTACTGAGCATAATGACATTGGTCAAGCTTTGATTAAGCATTTCAGCAACCTTTTTAATACACCTGCTCCTCCTTTTGCTAATTCCATGGATTATTCTTCTGATGTTGCTAATTATTTGGTTTGTCCTTTTACTAATAAGGACATCAAAGATGTGGTATTTTCTTTTCCCACTTGATCTTCCCCTGGTCCTGACGGCTACACTGCTTAATTTTATAAGGATAATTGGGACATTATAGGTTTTAAAGTTTGCAATGCTGTTAAGAATTTCATTGACTATGGTAATTTTCCTAAAGGGGTAAAGGCCACGCCCATTACACTCATTCCCAAGAATTCTCATGTTTATAATATTTTTTATTTATTTTTTTTTTATCATTCTTCTAATATTTCTGACTATAGACCTATTTCTTTATGCAATGTGCTTTTATAAGATTATTGCTAAACTTCTCGCTAGTAGATTGAAAAATATTTTACCCCTTATTATTCATGATAGTCAAGCCAGTTTTATTAAGAATAGATCTTCTTCTAACAACATCGTCTTAGATAATGAAATCTTAAGAGATTTAAAAAATTCTAGGAATTACTTCTGTGCTAAGCTTGACATTCTTATAGCTTTTGACTCTGTTTCCAGTGATTTTATTATCAATTATATGAGGATGAAAGGTTTTCTTGAGAAGTTTATTAGATGGATTAAAGGTTGTATTTATAATGTCTATTTTTCTATTTATTTAAATGGATCGCTGGAAGGGTTTTTTAATTCCACATCTGGGATTAGAAAAGGTTGCCCGCTCTCTCCTCTGCTTTTCAGCATTGTGATGGATGCCCTCTCTTGTAGGTTACATGTGTTGCAAATCTAAGTTTATGGATTAAACTTTTGATGATAGCAAACATTCATAATTATATGCGACTGCCTTGTCTACTAATGTTTCAGGACCACAGGATCGAGACTGCAAGCCGAACCAGCTCAAGATTGGGTAGATTAGGTCTGAGTCAATCTATTATATACTTTTTTTCCTTTCTTGAGTCAAATATAATCCTTATGGTGCCTAATGCTAAGTAACCTTGCACACACACACCTTGGGATTTTTTCTGACTGTTTCTTAGAGTTTACAATTTTTGGTAACATCGACTGGGTCGACATTCATATCAGCCTAGACGATCGGTTCAAAAACAAAAACCCTAGTTAGGGCATCCTAGTTAAGGCAGCCGTCATTAAGCACATCGCCTTGGATGATCCCTATATCGGCCAAGATAATAGGCTCAAATAAGAAAGAATCAGCAGCCAGATCTATTTAAGTAAGATTTATTTTTGGACATCGGCCAGGCCGATCCATTACATCGGACTGGATGATTTTACACAATTATGCCTAAATTAATCTGGTAATTAAGGAAAGTAATTAAGGATTGATTGATAGGATCACATTATCCTGGACAATCTCAGAATCGTCCAGGCCAATCAGTTCAAAAATCCTTGGTTGCTCCTGGATGATCAAAAACGGCTAGCTCCTTTTCGAGCGATGTTCTGGACGATTTTCCTCAGTTTTGAACCAATCATCCGGGACGTCGTGAGATCGGCTTGGATGATCAAGCTAATTTTGGATCATCCAGACCTCCTTTCCGAGCGATTGTCTGGCAGATATTCTGTGATTTGAACTAATCGTACAGGACGATATATTATCTTCCTGGACGATGTGAACAAAATTTCTTCAGATCATCCCATGTCGTCTAGGCTGATTAAGATTAATTTGTACTGATCGAACATGACAATAGAAACATCATCCTGAATGATAATGTATGTTCTTGAAATTCTATTTAAAGAACCCAATTTTTCTCATGCAAAAAGACCGTTAGATGTTGTCTTGACTTGAGAGAGCCAAGAGGAGAGGGGGACAGAGGGAGAGAGAGGGAGAAACTTGTGAGGGGGAGTTTATGAGAGGGATTCACAAAGGTTGCTCCAAGCAAGGTTCCAAGGCATCTTCTCCAGTCTTCACCCTTCATCCTTGGGGGTTCAAGGGAGGTAAGCTTCAGCAATTGGTTGAGGTTCTTTTCCTGCTTCAATAGGAAGCAAAAGGAGTTAGGTTATCTGCCTGCTTCAGGAGGAAGCAAAAGGTGTTGGGTTCTCTACCTCATCGGGGGTTGGCGGAAAGGCATTTTTGTGAGGGCTTCTCCACCTTATTGTGGGAGGAAAAGGAGAGACACTTAGTGCAATACTCAGAGGGTGCCTCCGAGGAATGGACGTAGGTCAAGGTTTGACCGAACCACTTTAAATCAGTGTGATCCTTCTTTGTTTTATTTTTGCATTTATTTTTTTGCACGTTGATTTCTTTGTGGTGATATTGGTTTGGTGAATTATTTTGTGCTTTGCTTAAGAAAGATTTTTTAAAATACCAATTCACCCGCCCCCCGTTTGTTTAGCCTCGGGCTAGTTCTTAAGGGCTTAATATCTCTAACGAACTTTCAAGTTGTATCAGAGCGGGATTCATAAAAATTAAGTTTGAAAACTTTTTGAATTTTGATCCATGGCTAACAACAGTAATCATAATGCAACAGAAGGATATTCTATAACACGACCACCTTTGTTTGATAATCTTCCTTTTAATTTTTGGAAAACTCGCATGTCTACTTTTTTACAGTCGATTGACTATCGTATGTAGATTCTTATTAAAGAAGGATATTCTCCACCTTCTCGTGAACTTAATGGAATTAAAACTTAAGTACCTTTTACTGAATGGTGTTTTGATGAAATAGATTTAGCTCAACTTAATGTAAAGTATTTGAACTACTTTTTCTGTGCTTTAAAATCCAAAGATTACATGTGTGTTTCAACTTGCACAACTTGTAAAGAGATTTGGCATAAATTGTGTATCACCTATGAATGTACTAATGAAGTTAAGCAATCTCGTTTGAATATTTTATTGCATAATTACAAACTTTTTCATATAAAACCTAATGAAATGATTTCTGTAATGTATAAAAGGTTTACTCAGATTATTACTTCATTGCATGCGTTAGGAAGATAACTTACTAACTATGAAAAAGTGAACAAAATTTTAAGATGCTTGCCTTCCTCTTTTGATGCTAAATTCACTGGAATTTTTGAATCTAAAGATTTAAATACCTATTCGATCGATAACTTACTTTGTTCACTCATTGCTTACGAGTAAGGGGTGAACCAAAAAAATCTTGATGCAGGTGAGAGGAAGAATGAGAAAATGATGTCACTTAAGGCGAATGACTTAGACACCGACTCATCCGGGTTTGAAAGCGATGATGTTGCCTTAATCACGAGGCAACTTAAGAGCTTTCTAAGGAAAAAGCAGAAGACTCATCAGAAGCGGAATAAAGGTAAGGGTAATAAAAATTTCAAGAATTCTAATGATACAATTTATTCTGAATGTAAGAAGCCATGGCATGTTAAAATTGATTGCTCTACACTCAAGTCTCACCCAAGCAAGGAAAAGGGTGAGGAGAAACCCAAGTCTAAGAAGAACAAGAAGAGATTCCAAAAGGCGTTCTGGGTGAATTCTGCATCAGACTCCTCTGAGACTGAACCTAAAGAGGAGACAACAAACTTGTGCTTAATGGCAGACAATAATCTTGGTCAAAGTGACCAATAAGAAGTTTGTGAACCAACTTATGATCAATTATTTGAAATATGTGAGCACATGCATGAATCATATAAAAAACTCAAGAAAACTCATATTAGTTTGAAATTAGAATTTTTAAATTTATAAAAAGTGCATGAAATTCTTCTTAAAGATCATTCTATAATTGATACTAATCACATGGCTTTACTTGATGAGTTTGATGCATTAAACAAAAATATACTATTTTATCTGATGCTCAAAATTCTTTAAAATTATGCCATGCTGATTTAGAAAAAAAATATAAAAAATTAGAAAGTCTAAAAGCTTTTGAAAATAAAAAACCTTCGTTTCATGCATCACATAAAATGCATCACCATAAATTAGTGCATCCTTTTCCTAGAATTAGATGTTTTCATGTGGCATGCTAGGACACATAGCACACACTTGCACCATTCACCATAGTTCACATCAGGTCTGGATACCCAAGTTACATGATTAACAGCATGCATTGTATTCTACTTTCCATAAGAAGGAACCCAAACATGTTTGGGTTCCTAAATCTGACATTTGATAATTTTGTAGGAAAGCTCTCACAAAAGGCCTCATGAGAGTATGTGGTACCTGGACAGCGGATGCTCTTGATATATGACTGGTGATGCCATTCAATTCATTTTGCTGGAGACCAGGATAGTAGGCAAGGTGACTCTTGGAGACAACACCACCAGGAAGGTGGTAGGCTCAGGTATAATTGGTAATACCAAGGACCTTTTGATTGAAAATGTTTTGCTTGTAGATGGACTGAAACACAACTTGCTCAGCATCAGTTAGCTTTGCGACAAGCGCTTCATCATAATTTTTTTGACAAATTCATGCATTATTAGCTTAAATAATAACACTATTTTATAGGGAAAGCAGATCAACAACATTTAAATGATTGATTTAAATAACATTGAATGTGCTGCTTCATTTTGCTTAAAAACTGTTGTTGATAATTCATAGTTGTGGCATAGGAGATTATGTCATGCCAGTTTGAAAACTCTTAGGAAAGTGACTCAAAAAGACCTAGTTAGAGGTGTCCCCAAGCTTAAGTTTTCAAAAGACTACCTTTGTGATGCCTGCCAATTAGGAAAGCAAGTCCACTCCACTTTTCACTTCATTAAGGACATTAGCACCTCTAGACCTTTATAAGTCCTTCACATGGATTTATTTGGACCCATTAGCACTGCCAACTTGGGAGGGAAAGTCTATGATTTTGTGATTGTCAATGACTACTCAAGATTTACTTGGATTAGATTTCTGTCACACAAAAATGAGTCATTTAATGAGTTTAGAGCCTTCTTCACTTGGATTCAAAAAAAGCTAGGTTGTGAGATCTTGACCATCTATAGTGACCATGGAGGAGAATTTGAAAATGAGAGATTTAGAGATTTTTATGAGAACAAGGGGATTAGCCACAACTTCTCAGCTCCTAGGACCCCTTAGCAGAACGGGATAGCTGAAAGGAAGAACTGGATCTTAGTGGAAGCTACTAGAGCCATGCTTGTTGAGTATTCACATTCAAAATACTTTTGGGCTGAAGTGATTAACACAGCTTGTTATGTGTTGAATAGGGTGAATGTTAGAGACAAATTAGTTAAGACACTCTATGAGATCCTTAAGGGTAGGACACCCAATCTTTCCCACCTTCATGTCTTTGGTTGTAAGGTTTTCATTCACAACAATGGAAAGTCTCACTTAGGAAAATTTGGCCCAAAATCTGATGGAGTGTTCTTAGGATATTCTAGTGTTGGGAAGTCTTTTAGGATGTTTAATAAGAGAACTTTGGTGGTGGAGGAAACTACTCATGTTGTGTTTGATGATTCTGGTCCTAGAAAGCCTAGAGTTGAGGTTGATGATGATGTTTGAGAGATTACCTCTGGAGTAGAAAATTTGGAGAAGATTGAAGAGCACCAGAACACTGAAGGAATAGGAGATGTTACCCAAGGAATAAAAAATGTAGATCTGGAGGAAAGGGTTGAACCTTCACACACTTTGCCTAGAGATTCGAGATACTCTTTGAGTCACCCTAAAGATCTGATCATAAAAGACCCTTCTGATGGAGTTAAGACTAGACATGGACTTAGGAAGAAAGTGAACCACTCTGCCTTTATCTCAATGACTGAACACACCAACATAAACCAAGCCCTTTCTGATGAGTATTGGATCTTAGCCATGCAGGAGGAGTTGAACCAATTTGTTAGGAATGATGTTTGGGAGCTTGTAGGAAGACCTAAGGAACAAAGTGTAGTTGAAACCAAGTGGGTCTTTAGGAATGAGGTGAATGATTCTGGAGTTGTGCTTAGGAATAAGGCAAGATTAGTGGCTAAAGGGTATAACCAAATAGAAGGGATAGATTTTGAGGAGACTTTTTCCCCTATAGCTTGATTGGAAGCTATTAGAGTACTATTAGCCTTTTCATGTTATAAGGGATTTAAGCTTTTCCAAATTGACGTTAAGAGTGCCTTTTTAAATGGGGAAATAAAAGAGGATGTATTTGTAGAACAACCCCTAGGTTTTGAGAGTTCCCAATTTTCAAATCATGTTTTTAAATTAAAAAAGGCCTTATATGGATTAAAGCATGCACCTAGAGCTTGGTATGAGAGGCTTAGCACATTCTTACTAGAAAGGGAGTTTGTTAAGGGGAGCGTAGACACCACCCTATTCCTGAGGAAAGTAGGAGATGATTTACTGATTATTCAGATCTATGTTGATGATATACTTTTTGGATCTTTTAATAAAAGGCTATGTGATGATTTTTCTAAAATAATAAGTAAGGAGTTTGAGATGAGTTTGATGGGAGAGTTGTCCTACTTTTTAGGGTTTAGTATAAAACAAATGGATGATGGAACCTTTCTGAATCAATCAAAATATATAAAGGACATCCCGAAGAAGTATGAAATGGACAAAACCAAGCCAATTAATACTCCCATCTCCTCGGGAATTCAGTTGGACAAAGACCCAAATGGAAAATCAGTTGATCAAAAGAAGTATAGAGGGATGATTGGATCTCTACTTTACCTGACTGCTAGTTGATCTGATATAATGTTCAGCATTTATCTTTGTACTAGATTTCAAGTTGATCTTAAGGAATCCCACCTGACTGTAGTTAACAGAATTCTTAGATACCTTTTAGGGACCCAAAACTTAGGAATCTGGTACCCCAGGCACAGGCACTTCTTTGAGATTATTGGATATTCTGATTCTGATTTTGTAGGATGTAAGGTGGATAGAAAAAGCACTTTTGGAACTTTTTAATTCATAGGACAGTCTTTAGTCTCCTGGTCTAGTAGAAAGCAAAACTTTATTGCTCTTTCCACTGCTGAAGCCGAGTACATTGCTTTAGGAAGTTGTGTGGCCCAAATCATTTGGTTACAATAGCAAGTACTGGATTTAGGATTACCTGTAGGCACCATCTCAGTTCTTTGTGACAACACTAGTGTCATATGCATTTCTAAAAGTCCTATCCAACACTCAAGGACTAAGCACATTGATATAAGGCATCACTTTATTAGAGACCATGTGATTAAGGGAGACATTGAGTTACACCATATGGCGACTAGGAATCAACTGGCTGACATATTTACTAAACGATTGGCTTTCTACACTTTCAGCACTTTAAGGACCAAATTGGATGTGATTGACATTAATGCATGAACTTGATCTCTACTGATTTTTGATCTATTATCCGCTGAATACTTTGCTTTATCTTTTGTTAGTTTTCTTTTTTGTTGTTTATTTTTTTTTATGTTCTCTTTGCTTTTGGTACTTTATTTTTTTGTATGCCTTAATTTGTTTTTTCTAAATCATCGCTGAATTGAAATCGTATGCCTCATTTTTGTCTTTATGAAAATTTGTAGTAAATGTTTTACATCTCTTAATCTGTTATATTATAATAGTCAAAGTCTTTATGCTACTTTAAGATTTCTTGTTATCCTGTTAATGCATCTCTCATATGATTTTTTATTCTGTTTTGTGGTTTGTTCTTCTCTATATTAGAGAGTGAGTTTTTCTTCTCTAATATCTGGAAGATATAATCATAACTAAGAATACTTAAGAGTTTTCAGAAAAGAATCTAACTTGCAAAAATAATAAAAAATAGACAATGATACCAAAATTAAAAGATGTGCGATGATGCTAAATTACACAAAGTGTATCAAAGATCAAAAGATGCACAAAGTACGTCATTCAATGGACTAGAGGCATAAAATGAGCCCATCAAAAAGCAAGCTATCTTCCTTTCTTCCAACTCTTAAAACTTAGAAGATTTCATGTATCACTTGAGATTTTTAAGGACTTGATTTCAAATTTTGCGATTGTAACAAACTACTTTGATATACTATTCTACATAATATTTTTTTGAAACCAAGTCTTGATCGGATCTCTTTTTCTTATCCAATTTATTTTTTCTAAGTTAGGCCTTTTGATTTCAAAAGACGATTTTACCCTAAAAGAAGTTCGAGCTTTGATTTAACATGATCGGATATTTTACCGTTTTTTGGATTTTTGATATTGTTAACTCATTAACTTACATATTTTTAAAATCAATCACATGGAAGACTATATCATGTTCATGCCTTGATTTTTTTTAAAAAAACTTTATTTCTTTATTAGTTTTTCTGTAGTTTGTTATTTTAGTTTCTGTTCTATTTTTGTTTTTATTTTGTTGTTTCTCCCTCCTTTTTGTGATGTCAAAAGGAGGAGTAGTCTGTTGTATCATGTACTTTGATTCTGAAATTTAGTAAACTACTTTTTCATTACACTACTTCCATTAATTTGTCGAAACTGCTTAAACTTTTCTGATTATTTTTGTCATCATCAAAAAGGGGGAGATTGTTGCAAATCTAAGTTTATGGATTAGACTTTTCATGATAGCAAACATTCATAATTATCTACGACTGCCTTGCCTACTAACATTTTAGGACCACAGGATCGAGACTGCAAACTAAACCAGCTCAAGATTGGGTAGATTAGGTCTGAGTCAGTATGTTATGTACTTTTTTCCTTTCTTGAATCAAATGTAATCCTTATGGTGCCTAATGCTAAGTATCCTTACAAACATACACCTTGGGAATTTTCTGACTGTTTCTTAGAGTTTACTATTTTTGGTAACATCGGTCGGGATGATATTCATATCGGCCTGGACGATCAGTTCAAAAATAGAAACCCTAATTAGGGCATCCTGGTTAAGGCAGCCGTCATTAAGCACATCATCCTGAATGATCCCTATATCGGCTAGGACGATAGGCTCAAATTAGAAAGAATAAGCGCTAGATCTATTTAGGTAAGATTTATTTTTGGACATCGGCCAGGCTGATCCATTACATCATCCTGGATGATTTTACACAATTATGCCTAAATTAATCTCGTAATTAAGGAAAGCAATTAAGGCTTGATTGATAGGATCACATCATCCTGGATGATATCAGGATCGTCCAGGCCTATCAGTTCAAAAATCCTTGGTTACTCCTAGATGATCAAACATCGGCCAGCTCTTTTTCAAGTGATGTTCTGGACGATTTTCCTCGGTTTTGAACTAATCGTCCAGGATGATCATGAGATTGGCCCGGATGATCAAGATAATTTTGAATCATCCATACCTCCTTTCCAAGTGATTTTCTGTCCGATATTCTGTGATTTCAACTAATTGTACAGGACGATATGTTATCGTCTTGGACGATGTGAACAAAATTTATTCTGATCATCCCATGTCGTCCAGGTTGATTAAGCTTAATTTGTACTAATCAAATAAGATGATAAAAATATCAAAAACTTCCGCTCTTTGTATTATTTCACAAAAAAGTTCTATCATTTTTTATGATCTCTGTAGTCAGCAAGAGGAAATTTGTAATATTTTGGGATTATTAACTCTATTCAATTCATTACTTATCTCGGTTTACCTATTTCTCTGAACAAGTTAAATGCTTTTCATTTTCAGCCTCTTCTTAACAAAATTGCTGGTTTACTGGATGGTTGGAAAGTTAAATTTTTATCAATGGCCAGTAGAATTAAATTTCTTAAATTCTCTATTGCTAATACTTTAGCTTATTGGATTAGGGGAGCTATAATACCTAAAAGCTCTTGCAATATTATTGATAGGATGTTCTCTATGTTTTTATTTCACAGTAATACTAACGAGAAAAAATTACGTACCATTTCCTGCTCCACTGTTTGCACTCCTAAAGCTACAGGTGGACTGGGTTTACCTTCGATTAAGGCTCTTTATCATAGTTTTAATTGCTCTCTTATTTGGAGGATCCTTTCTCGTGACAGTGGCTTAGCTTTACGGTATAGGGGGAAATTCTGTTCTCCTTGGAAGCCTCCTCCTATGGTAGCTTCTAAAAGGTGGAAATTGATTTGTGAAGTTGCCAGTAAGATTAAGCACAAAATTAACTTGCATATTAATACTAACAGTAACCTTTCTTTTTATTGCGATTCTTGGTGTAATGGCAAAGCTATTTCTGGGATTATTAATCCTCCTCCTGGACCCTTTGCTCCGGTTAAAAATTATATCTCTCAAAATATTTTGGGGAACATTTATGATTTGCCTAGTATTGTACTAGATGAAATTTCAAATATTCCTATTGGTAAGCAACCAACGGTACTCTGGGATGGTTTACCAAATCCGATGCATCGTTTATTCTTGGCTAGCTACTATGAGAATCTATCTGATACTCCTTGGCATAAATTTATTTGGTTCAAAGGTCATGCTATTAGATTCTTGGTTTATACTTGGATGGCTATTTTGGAAAAGTTAAAAACGTCTGACTTGTTATTTAAGAAGAGCATTGTAATCAATTCACATTGCTTTTTTTGTCATTATGAGATGGAGAATCATAACCACATATTCTTTGATTTTGATTAATCTTTTTCTTTTATTCTAAGCTTCTTCCTCATATGGATAAATTTCTTTTGAGAGCCCAATTTATTACAGTTATTGGATTATTTTGATCTCATTCATGGTTTTACTAGAAAGGAGAAGCATTTTATATACTTTATTATTTCCTCCCTGGTTTATTCTCTTTGGATTGGAAGAAACAAAAGGCGGTTCACTGGAAATTGGTTATCTCCTTCGGCACTTTGCTATTCTATCAAAAAATTTATTAAAATGAAAGTTTTGAAATGGAAGAATTTTGAGGATCTTCAGAAAGTTTTTTCTAATATCCTTCACTAAATTGGTTTCTCTTCTCCTTGTGGTTGGTAAGTTTGCTGCTTTGCTACATGGGTGTGAATGGGTGGGGCTGCTTTATGGAGTTTCCATAGGGCTTTCTTCTGGAATTTATTTTTTCTATAATTGTGCCATTTGGTCATTGATGTCCTTTTGCAATTTTTTTTTCCTCTTCTATTTAAGCATTTTGTTGTTTCAAAGTTTTTCCTTAATTCTCATTGAAAATATTTGAAGAATTATAATAGGTTTCTTTCAATTATCCTGTTCTAATTTGGTTTTTTTTCTTTAGTGGATGGATGGTTCGTTTCTGACCGGATGCTGGATGCTAGAGCGATAATGGAAACTGGACATTGCTGGAGGTTTCCTCTTGGTGGTGATGCTCATGTTCATTGACGGGTTGGAACTATTTCATGACTGGTTGCTGATTGACTTAGTTATTTGACCTTCACTGATGATTTTGGGCTAATTTTGGTTATACGTCCGATTTTTGCGCTTGTGGAGAACTGCTGTGCCCAGCCTTTTTGCTTCATCCTCTGTCACCAGGACTAAATGGAGCTTTGATTTTCAAAATTGTATTCCTTTTTTGTGATATGATGTTATTAATGCCTTGTTCGCATTGTGCTGTTTTCTTAGTTTCTTTTTCATTCATTCTTGGGAATGAATGATATTTCCGTTCTTTTTTTTTCAAACAATTTTTAGTTTTTTTCCTTTTGTATTGGTTATGTACCTCTTTTAGGTTTTAATAAAAGGGCTATGCCCCAAAATTTCCCCCAAAAAAAAAAATCTATGTCAACGCTTCTCAATGAAGAAATATCATTACTATCCATTAACTTGGTTTTCCTTCATTTGAGGTCTTAGGTTGCACTTGAGATGTCAAAACCGTAGTAGTCACGGGAAGATTAAGAAGCTCACTCATAAATCTTTACATTCAAATATTTCTTTTTTTTTTGTTTGACAAAATGCAAAGAGCAATTTTTATTAAAGCAACTAAGTACAAATGAATTCCTCCTCCAACAAATGAAGAAAAGGAGGAATGTTACTATCATTCACATCCTGCCAAAAAACATCTGAATGTAGAGCATTGTTAGCACAAACATCAGCTAACTTATTACAATCTCTTCTAGCTAAAGAAAAAATAACTTGCTTAAAACCTTTAAGAAAATCTAAATCCTTTTGTTTTAGATATTCTTCTGAAATAAAATTATTCTGAAGAGCCCTTTGAAAAAGAATAATAACATTATGGTTGTCACCTTCAATCATAAAACCTTTAGCATCAAGCATCCAATCTTGAACATACTTTCTTAAAGAAAGAATAGAAAATATTCAACTTGAGAAATATCCCAATGAGTAAGGCTGAAACCAAAAGCTCCATAGAATCTTCCCTTGTCATCTCTAAAAATACCTCCAACTCCGGCTAAATTGTTATTGTATAGAGAAGCATCGACATTGCATTTAATCCAGCCAGGAGGTGGAGGAAGCCAAGATGCCTTACCCAGCACATTGTGTTGATTAACTTCCCAGTTTTCCTATACTGGATTGTTTTAAAATGATCCAAATACATAATCTAATGCATTAGCTGCTATGAAAGAGCATCTCTCTTCATTACCACCATGAATGATTTTGTTTCGACTTTTCCAACAGCAAAATATCACTGAACAATACAAATTCCCAATGATAGGATTCTGTGCCGAGAGCTTTAGTAACTCACTCAAACATTCTTCCATAGAATTTGAAATAGGCATTCGAAAATTCCAGTTTTCTAGCTTTCCGCATACGTTTTTGATCATTTCACACTTCACACCTATATGTTTAGAATCTTCCACACCTGGACATAACCTCGAGCAGCCATTATCTGCAATAATCCCTCTATGATGAAGAAAACATTTAGAAGGTAAAGCATTAATGCAAATATGCCACCAAAACAATTCAACTTGTGGCCTTAATTTTAGTTTCTTAATCCAACTCCAATTTAAGATTTCCATGTCAACTTCTCTTATATTTTCAAAAGCTAATGCAGCAATTGATTTTCCTAAACATTTGACAATAAATTCCATACAATCTCTTTCAATATTAGAAAAGATTGGAACATGGTTGATTAAGTTTGCAAGTTGCAAACCAAAGTATTATTTTAGCTTGTCAACATTCCATTCTCCATTTCGGATAAATGCTGAAAGATTAGAGCAATGTTGATCTAGAACAGAGGTAAAAGTAGGCCATTTGGTTAAGTAATTATCCATTAGCCATACATCATTCATGGTATTCACATCTTGGCCGTTATAGATCTTCCATCTCATTAGAGGATGCAAGAATTTTGCTCCATCCAAAATAATTTTCCAAGTTGAAGAAGAATTGCATCTATTTCCGCCATCCTAAAGATCATTCCCATATCTAGAAATTAAAGTTTTGTTCAGCAAAAAGGATGGATTTGAAATAAAGTTGAGCACCAATTTGGCCCTTAGCGGACTAGTTCTCTCCAGCACCAACTGCACCCCTCTGCCTCCTTTGCTTTTTGGTTTGCACATTACATCCCAAACTACATAATGAATACCAAAGCTTCCATCTTTTTTATTCCATAAATAATTTATGTACATTTTATCTATCTCTTTTAAAATTCTCAAAGGAACAAGAGAGAGAGTAGATACAAAAATTGGCAAGGAAAGAAAAGATGCATTTAACAGAACTATTTTTCCAACTAGAGAAATAAACTTATTTCTCCACATATTTAATTTAGCAGCAGCTTTGTCAATCAAATAATAAAAATCTGATTTGACAAGTCTTCTTAATATAATCTTTGTTCCTAGAAAATCCAGCTCCTTCACTACTTTTAAGTTTAGATTATGGATAATTTTTTTACTGAACTTCTAGAGACAGATTTACTAAATAGCAAAGAAGACTTGCCTGAATTCACCAATTGCCCAGTCCACTTATAGTAATTCTTCAAGATGATAGTAATGTTCTTCAAGCTTTTCCTATTAGCTTCTGAAAAGATGATTATATCGTCTGCATACATAAGGTGAGAGATCAAAGGAGCATTTGGAGAAATTTTCATACCAATTCTACCTCCTTTTCTAGAGAATTCTTCAGATAGCAGTTGGGAGCACATGATAAAGAGGTAAGGAGAAAGTGGACATCCTTGCCTAAATCCACATTTAGACTCAATCCAATTTGTGTACTTGCCATTGATCAAGATAGAAAATTTCGGATTCATAACACATTCCATAATAAGATATGAAAATCTTATAGGAAATCCAAACCAATTAAGCACTTGATTAAGTGTAGGCCAGCACATGCTATCATACGCTTGCTCCATATCAACTTTAATAGAAATATATCCCTTTTTAGATTTAGAAAATCTAAATTTGTGAAATAATTCTTGAGCAAGAAGAATTTGATCTGACATAAGTCTCCCATTTACAAATGGATATTGAACCTCCGAAATAATCTTGGGAAATAAATTACCCATTCTATTTACTAACATGCTGGCCACAATTTTATAAATTGAATTACAAAGGCTAATGGGCCAGTAGTTAGAAGGTAATAGAGGATTTTTTACCTTAGGAATGAGCACCACATTAGTTTCTTTCCAATCCTTGCACATGGATCTTGTTTGAAGAAATAATTAATGGCATTCCACACATCACTATGAATAATTTGCCAATAAGCTTTGATGAAAGAATAAGTGATTCCATCTCTTCGCGGAGCTTTGTTAGAACCCAGCTTCTTGACAACTTCCTCCAGTTCCTCTTTAGAAAAGTCTCTATCTAGTATTCTAAAATCAGCAGCATCAATGGTTTTTGAAGTTGAAGGCCAATCTTCCAAGGAGCATTCTCTATTTCTCCACTTGTTTTTGAAGAAATTAAAAAACACCTCAGTAATTTCTTCCTGGTTTTCTATCAGCACACCTGCATCATGTTTGATTTGGTTGATCCAATTTACATTTTCCTTGTTGTTGCAGATGCATGGAAAAATTTAGAATTACTATCACCATCTTTAAGCCATCGCATTTTGGATCTTTGTTTCCACCAGGAGCATAAATGTCCAAGCGTCGATTTCAACTCCCAAACATTGGATCTCAACAAACCAGTTTTTTGATCTAAAATACCACCCGCAGATGATTCTTTCTCTTGGAGCTCCATAATATCCTTCTTTAAACTGTTTTTCAACTCAGTTAAGCTTCTATGTTTAGCTCTATTCCAAAAAAATAGAGCTTTTAAAGATCACCTGAATTTGTTATTCAAACTAACATCTGTGTTTCCTCCTGATGGCTTATTCCAAGCAAACCAAACCACAGAGTGAGAAGCTGGATATGATAACTAAGTATCTTCAAACCTCAGATTACAACTTTTTTGAGCGATTGGAGAAGATATCCTTAACATAATTGGACAATGGTCTGAAGCAATACGAGCTAAATGCCTTACAGCTGCAAGCTCCAAATAATTTAAAGCTGTACAGTTAAGAATGCATCAATCCAACCTTTCTAAGATATGTGCATTACCAAATTTAATATTGCACCACATAAATTTGGGACCAATAAATCTAGTATCATGAAAATCACAGTCCCTCATGAACGAATACATGTCTTGAGCTCCTAGTGACAAAACAAATTTTTTACCTCCTTTTTTTTCATCTTGGGATAAAATACAATTAAAGTCACCTCCCAGGACCATAGGAAGTTTAGAGGATGAAAATTTATCCAATTTGCTCCATAGGATTCTTGTCTCACAACTATCTGTGCTACCATAGATTGTGGCTATGACCCAAGAGATTTTATTTGCAATGTTCAATTCTCCCACTACTAGCTGGTTAGAATCCTCCATAACAGAAAACTAGGCCAAATCTGACCTCCAACATACCATAATGTCACCAGATAATCCTCTAGCTGGAAATAAAAAGAAATCCCATAAGTCTCCTATAAATCTTTTAAACTTAAAAGGATTTATAGAAGAAATTTTAGTTTGAAGAAGGCCCACAAAAATTGCATCATTCTCCTTCACAATTTCCTTCAAATACCGGGAGGCCTCAGCTTTCTAGCCCCCTTATAATTCCAAAATATAAATGAGCTCATTTTGGATTAGAAGTGGGTAAGGACCCACTACCTTTCCTTTTGATCAACTCACCTTTCCTATTTTTTGAAGGTAAACTAACATTGTCCAAGAACTTCAATTCTTTTTGAAGCTTAAAATTGATCACATTAGGAGCTGGAACCGTTGCTGTGACTGGAATAGTAGTATTCTCATTAACATCTTCAATAATCTCCCCATCTTCTTTCTCATTCTTGTCACCCGTGTCTTCATTATCTACTTCAGCTTCTTTGTTGGTATCCATATCCAGATTAACATTTTCATCACAAATAATATTAAACCTATATCCCTTAACACAGAACACAGGCTTTTGAATGGCAACCGATTGTTTAACAGTATTCATACTATTAAATGTTTCAGGAATCACCTCCGACAAAATGTTCTCAATGTTATTAACATTAACATCAATGCAAGATGTATTAATGGTTTGTGAAGCTCCTTTGTCACCTTCATTGACTCCTGTTCCATCTGCATTAACATTTTTGGTGTTATTAGAAATAGTAGAATTCTCCACCTTTGGCTTAGCTATATAAATTTTCTTCTGCAATCTGCCACCATACTTTCTACTATTGAGATGAATCCATGGCCCATAGTCGGCTTCACTGTTTTCACCCATATACAGGCTTTTATCAACAGCCTTTTCCACGTTATTCTTCTTTGGTTCAGCTTCAGTTTTATTGTTGTTAACTTTCATACCACAATCATCATCCTTATGGAAAATTTTACCACATTTATAGCACAAAGACGACATTTTCTCGTATTCAAATTTCTGAAAAAATTTGCCATTCTTTCCTTGAACCCATACGCCCAAAGGAAGCTTCTTATTAAGGTCTACACTGACACATACCCTTGCAAAATTCTCTTCTACTCCACTGGAACATATTGCCATCTATCATAATCGTAATACCAATAGCAGAAGCAATCCGAGTCACATTAGTTTCATCTCAGCAGAAAAGAGGGAGATGAGCTAGTCTTGTCCAAATTGGAGCAGTCAGTCCTTTCAAGGATGACGTAGAGAACTCCGGAGTCCATTTGTGAATACCCATAATGTGGCCATTGACAAAGCATGGGCCACCAAATAAAACCTTCTCCATGGAATATGAAGAAAAGAATGAGTAGAGAATCCAGCCAAGTACTTGGATTGTTAGATGAAACTTTCCCAATTGATTCCACTACCTACGAAGCTTCTGAGCAATAAAATGAACAGGATTGTCCTTCCCAAATACTTTTACCACAATTGATAATTTAAGTTTTTCATAATTCTCAACAATTGCTGGTTCAAATAATTTAACAGATCCATCCTCTATTAACACAGTCTCTTCCGTAGCAAATTTGACTTCAATATTTGGCTTCCTATTCCATGGATTAGAAAGCTTAGAAGATCTATTATCACCATCATCAATACTTTTTCTATCAACATTTATAATCTTCTGAGTATTTCTCCAAGCAGCTGGAGGGTCATTGAAAAGGATAGGATTTTGAGTCTTATCAAGAGGATTAGGCAAACCAAATATGTTCACAATCAGATTCATCTTAGATGACGACAAAGCTTCAACATTGTTGTTTATATTCCTGACTGAATAATTGAACGAGACTCTAGGGTTCTTGACCATATCATCAACCATCAATTGCTTACCTTTACCCAAAACAGGTGAAGGTGTCTTCAGAACATCAAGAGATGGCTCTTTGATTTTCAAAGCTCCGGAATTGACAGTACATTTCCGATCAAAAGTGCATTCCGACACACGGGATGTCAAGGGAATGAGATCAATAGAGGATTGATCCCCAGTAGAGGAAGCCAAAGGATCCTTCCTAAAAGCATAACGATCCAATAAAGTGGGAACCGAGAAAGAGTTATGAATCAGACGAATACTATCATCAGATTTGAACATCTGGGGAGAATTGTAGGTGGATTCCGACGACTGGAATCAGTCGCCGGAGATTCGTCAACAATTGCCGGAGACTTCCGACACACTGGAGGAGGGAAAACGGAATTTAAAAAAAAAAAGGATTTTCTCTCTAAAAAAAACGGACTCTCTCTCTCTATATTCAAATATTTCAAAGGCCCAAAACAAAATATAAAAACTCTAAAATGACAGACCCCCACTCATTTTTTAACAGGACAATATCGTTGTTTATGTGCGCATTGATTTAATCAATATCGTTATTTAAGCAATTAAGTGCCCTTGCTATTAATGTGATCAGGGGTGAAGTAAAAATTTTAATTAAAGATACAAATTATAAATTTTTAAAATATATTTTTTGCATGAATTTTTTTTTTTGAATTTTTAGTTATATATAAATTTTAGATTTTTTTCTAAAATGATATTTTTGAATTAAATTATTAGTTGCAAACTTATGTCATAATTAAAAAAATTTACCCCAAAACTTATCATTTTGATTATTCTTAGAAAATAAGTATTAAATCATAATTTAATAAAAAACAACAACAAAAATTAACGAAAAAATTCTCAGTAGTCCGAATTTTTATTACATCCGGTAAAAATACGGAACATACGGAGTGTACCGAGCGCCTGTACCGAGCACGATACCGTGTACTTTAGTGACGTGGCGTTTTTTTATTGGTTTCCGGATGCATTCAGTAACCTAACGGAATAATCACTCTAGTAGTCCAGCGGATAAGTTTCTCTTTGAAGAGCCAGCCATATCATGGTCGAACTCCCACAGAGTCAAATTGTTAGAATGAATTATTTTGAGCATTCATTGATGGGCGAAAGGGCCCACTGTTAAGGTCCTGTTTGCAAGCCGACCATTGAGATCTATCCCAAATAGCTCTCAATTTAAATAATTAAAATGAATTACTATGGGCTTTCATTGTAACTCTCCCGTGAATGTGATAGCTCTCATCAAGGCAATAAATTTGTAGTCAATCATTATAAAATAATATGTAATTTAATATTTTTTTTCTTTTTACAAGTTTTGCAAAAATTACATGAGAATTGAAAAACTAATTTACATCTAAATATATCAAAGGACTAATACAAGGCAGTTTGGTATTCAATTCATCAAGATCGTAATGAATTCACTAGTCACAATGAACATGCTGGAACACAATATCTAAAGCTTAACTAGTCATCCTTGCCCAAGCACAAAGGCATACTCATAAATGATAGATATCCACTCTTATTTATATAGGCCACCATCGATGTTGATGTGTGCATCAATCAAATCAATATTATTATTTAATTGATTAATTAGACTCTTAATTAATGTGATACTCATCAATTTGAACAATTCTCTATTAATCTTTATCTTCAATAAAATGATAAGTTATTTTAATTCTCATTTTTTATAATTGCAAGTAGCTTTTTAAAGTTATAAGAGAATCAAAGAACTATCCAAATATTCAAAAGGCCAAATTGAAGGCATCTGTCCAGAATGAGAACAAATATAATAAATTCATCATAATCATGAATTCATAAAATCACAATGAACTAGCCAAATACACTCAATCCAACGCTAAACCAACCTTCCTGACCCAAATACAACGGCGGCTACTCAAGGTATTATAAGGGATTGGCTACTCTAAATATTAAAAAGCAATCCACCCCACCCTTCACCCAAAAAAAACTTATTCAAACAACTTAGAACAACAACCAACAAGTAGATGACCGGTTCTAGCAAGTCGGCAACTTAGTCTAACAACTCAACAACTTTGATAATAAAATTGGCCACTTCATGTATCGATAATCATGACAAGTTATCAAAATATTATCATCCATATTTAGTTATATCACTCAAATACTCTCATTATTTTTTCCGTTAATTTTATCAACTTTTATAATTCTAACATTCTAATAAAATTTCAAAGCTTTAATCCATTTATTTTTCTTTTTTTCTCTCTCTAGTTTTTGTTCTACGTACCTTGTAAGTCTTACAAATAAAATTATGATATTCCCCATAAATAAATTTAAATTTAATAGTGAAATGCTACAGCTTTATCCTAGCTGCCTCAAAGAATCAGAGGCTCTAGTATATCTTTTAGCTTAAACCTGAAAGAAAAATTGATGACGGGAGTATATGGAGAGAGATAGAGTTACTTGTCATGAATAGTCGAACGTGCTAATCTTGTTTCGATAAAAACTACAAGGCTAACAATTTTGAAAAAGAAAGAAGAAAAAAAGGGTAGAATTGTTCTGATAAAGTATTGAAGCTCTGTAGTCTGTAATATTGTACAAGCATCTATTTCACACTTCCAGCCCCACCAAAATATACTGAATCCTTAACCCTCAAAAGATCAAGTGAAATTTATTTCCAGAAAATTTTATTTCATACATGGAAAGCGAAAAAAATCTACCGCATAAGGTCAGGATTGAATGTCAAGGATTCCCTCCATATCAGCTCCTTGATGTCCTCCTCAGTTAGTGATGGGTGCTCAAAATCGAAGTTGAAAGGAGTAGGGCATACTGGTTCTTCATTTAGTTCATGGAAAGATGCCAAATATGGGTGGCATAGTGCCTCATCAACTGCAAGAAGAAAATACGAAGTTAGATTTAGTTGTTACGAGTGTAACTTTAAAACATATGCATACCTGTAATTCTCTTGCTTGGATCAAAAACGAGCATTTTCTCCAGCAAATCAACAGCCCCATTGGACGTATTTGGGAATCTGGCGCAGAATCTTTGCCTTGGATACTGAGGGAGCTGCTTCACGTATCTTCTTGCATTGTCACTTCGGAGAAACCCGAGGCTTGTGTCGTCTGGGGAACCTATAAGCTGTAGATTAAGAAAAAAGATTCATCGTTGTAATTATTATTATCCAAAATATTTGGGTCGAGAATTTAAAATAGAGTGCCATGTTGGGAATAAGAATCCATGAATCAATCCATGCAGAAAACTTTCACTATAAAAAAACAAATGCAAACAAAATTATATATAAATATTGAACTATAGAAATATCCAAAAGTTTCCCAGGAATATGCTCAAAACGAGAGACAAGGAAAAGCATCAAAATATTTATCTGGAAATTGTTAACGTTTAGTACCCAACTTAAGAAATCCAGCAAGTCCATAGCTTCTTAACACGATATGAGCATCACTCACCATACTGCAGACATCTAGCAATCCTTCTATGTTACAGGTACAAGCCGCACAATTAAGTTTCCTTGTAGAACATAAAATATTGCTTTGAAAGTGACTCACAAAGGAAAGAATTAAGAAGGGGGAAAACTTCCTACTAAAGGGAATCCACATCACGAGGCTTCCAGGAAAAGACCCAAGAATAATACCTCAGAAAGCACAAGACTTTACTGGTAGTATACAGTTATTTTATTGATATGCAATGGTTCATAATAACAAGTGTTGCATTGGTAATTATGCTTCACATTGATTGTTCTTAATAAGAGAGTAAAGTTGTAAATATATAAAAAATCTCATAAGGCCGAGCATGAGGTTTGACCCGTGGATAACTCCATACTTGAGAATGAACTTTAGTTTGACCAGGTATGGCGTAGGAGCAATAAGGACGATGAGGTGAGGTGAAGAGAACGGAGAGGTGAAGAGAGAAGATGAAGAAGATGAAGAGAAAGGGAAGAGTATAGAAAGGGACATTGGTACCTACACGACTGTGGGTAGAAGAACAATGTTGTGAATCCACAACATGAAGCTCGTAATTTGTTAAAAGTATTAGTAATGCTAGTCTATGATTAACATTTACATTTTTCTTCTGATTAGTAATTATAAGAATGGTTAGCGAGCGAGTTTTGTATTTTATAAATATCCCATTTGGAAACGATGATGACATCAAGAATAATGAATGAATTCCTTTCTCTAATTTTCTTTTTATATCAACTTGATATGATTAAAATTAAAAAACTAACATTGATACTTTGAGATTCTCTCTGTCCTCAACCTTACCGCACTACCATTATTCCATTTCTACGACCCCAACCGAACATTATTCATCATCTAAAAAAATTTTGCTAAAGACCAACATGCAAATCTTTCACATCTCCCAATCAGCAAATTCTGTTGCTACTTCATCCATCGGATCCTCCCATCATTCAACCCAGGTCCTGCCATTGTCTTGTTGATCTACACCTAAGCCATCGTCCACCCAAACCTCAAGGCTCACATTCTTCACCAACACCAATGCCAATATCCATTGACAATTTCCGATTCATCTCAAGATCCACAAAGGCCATGCCGAAACACTATACCTTCCTGGCCACCTAACGCACCACCTCCAATTGCCCGCAGTCGAAATCCACATTTTCAATAAACACTGAATTCTCTTGCTAATACATGTTTTCCGGCAACTTCATACATGGGTCAACTCCACCAAGGATGCCATTCTTGGTTTCTCCTTGTCAGACCACAACCAGTCAGATCTCCACGCACAGTCTTCAAATTTTTTTTTTAAGAAAAGCATAAATGCTTCATTATAAAAAAAAAACTTATAACATCCTAATGATTCCTCCTTTAACACTTTAGTAAAAGTGGGAGGAATCTTATTCATCACTAAATCATCCCAAATGAAAGAACTAATACTTGCATAGTTAGCACATAGGTCCGCTAACTTATTGCATTCTCTACTAACACAATTAAAAATTACATAATTAAAATCTTTGATAGAGGATAAGTCTCCCAATTCATTGCTACCTTTCTTTATAATGCCTTGAATGAAATTAATGACATTTTGATTATCTCCTTCTATGATTATTCCCTTGTAAGCATACATCCATTCTCTAGTGACCTCTTTGATAGAAAGAATAGCTTGAAGTTCCAAGGAAGAGATGTCCCAATGAATAAGCTTCTTGTCAAATGCCATAAAAAATCTTCCTCTATGATCTCGAAATACTCCTCCAATCTCGGCCTTGTATGAAGTACTTAGTGAAGCATCAAAGTTCACTTTTACCCAATCGGGTGGAGGGGGATGCCAAATTTCATCAAACAACCTAACCGGTTGGTTAACATCCCAGATACCCAAGTTTATACTATTTAAATTCTTAGAAACCGCAGCATAACTCACCACATTAGTAGCTATTAACCAAGAGTAACTCACCACATTAGTAGCTATTAACCAAGAGCTTGTTCGGCTGCCTTCATGCACAAGTTCATTCCTAGCTCTCCATGATAAATATACCAAGTTGCAAAAGAGATTGATCAACCAAAGATTTTTGCTTGTAGCCATATGAAACAAGTTTCAAAAGAATTGAAAATAGGAATTCCAAAACCCCATTTGTTCAAGTGCAGGATTACTTCATTTAATTTCCAACATTTAGTAACTATATGCTCAATGTCTTCAGGTTCATCACATCCCCATGGGCAGCTTTCCAGATTTTGTAATCTTCTGTGATAACAAATTGGTTTGTAGAAATGGCCTTGTGAAGAAGTCTCCAACAAAAGTTCTCCACTTTAGAGCTTAGATTAGCCTTTTTAAGCCAATACCATTCATGAAAGACAATTGATTGTTCTTCCAAATACTCCGTAGTCATTGCTGTAATCGTCTTTCCTGGAATCAAATGAATTAATTCAACCTTATCCTCTTCCTCTTCACACGAGATTTGAATATCATTTATCAACTTTACAAGTTATGGACCACAGATTTCTTCTATGTTCGCTACATTCCAGCTTCCATTAGTAATCAACCTGTCAACCGTGAAATCATAGCTCTAATTAGCTTGCACGAATGTTGGTCATTTATCTAAACTTCTATCCAATACCCATTTATCTTTGAAGACATTCACAGATTTTCCATTTGAAATCCTCCATTTGACAATTGGTTTTAGGAACTTTCCCCCACTTCTAATCAGTTTCCAAGCAATTTAACCTGAATTGCCTGAGGAGTTGCTACCTATAATTTTGCCATATTTAGGTAATAGGAGCTTATGCATTAATGCATCTTTGTCCTGAAAATACTTTCATGCCAGTTTAGCTCTCAATGGCCCGACTTTCTTCACACATGGAACCAAACCACGTCCTCCTTGAGATTTCAGTTTGCATAGAGATTCCCAACTTACATAGTGAATATCATTTCTTCCATCACATTTTCTCCATATAAACTCCTGCATAGTTTGTCAATTTCATTCAAAATACTTTTGGGAACCAAAGAAAGGGATGAATGGAATGTAGGGAATGATAGCAACACAGATTTGACCAATGTCAACCGGCCGGCCAAGGAAATAACCCCCCCCCCCCCCCTCAGACATTTAACATACTTTAAAATTCGTCCAAAAGAAATTGGAAGTCAGCTTTGCAAAGTCTCCTTAAAGCCATTTTGATGCCCAAGTATGAAAACTCCTTTATCTCCTTTAGGTTCATGACTCTAGCTATTCTTCTCCTCCTTTTGACAGATTTCCCAAATAGCACTCCATATTTTTTTTGATTCACACATTGGCCCGTCCAACTACAAAAGTCCATGATTATGCTTTTAACCTCCTTGATCATGTTCATTCTAGCTTCTAAAAAAACTATGATATCATCGGCGTAATGTAGGTGGGAGATCAAAGGCCCATTTGGAGAAATTTGAATGCCAATCGAATCCTTCTTTTGATAAAATGCATTGGATAATAATTGAGCACATAAAATGAACAAGAATGGAGATAACGGACACCCTTGACGAAATCCACTTTTTGCTTCTATCCAATTGGACAAATTTCGATTTATGGATAATGAAAAGTAAGGATTATAAACACAATCCATAACAAGATTAGAAAAAATAGATGGAAAGCCAAAATATTCCAAAGCCTTGCATAAGGTTGGCCAACCCATTGAATCATAGGCTTGCTCAATATCTATTTTAAAAGAAACTAAACCTTTGGAAGATTTAGAGTACCTGAATTTGTGGAATACTTCATGGGCTACCAATACAATGTCCGATAGTGATCTACCTTTCAGGAATGCCACTTGCTCCATCGAAATAAGTTTATGAATAACAAGCAATAGTCTATTCAAGATCATTTTTGTTGTTATCTTGTAAATTGAGGTACATAAACTGATAGGTCTAAAGTTGGAGGGAGATAAAGGGTTCTTTACCTTAGGAATCAATACAATAATTGTTTTTTTCCACTCCTTGCACATTCTCCCAGTTTTGAAGAAATCATTCACCGCATTCCATAGATCTACATTGATTATAGACCAATATGCCTTGATAAAGGAATAAGAAATCCCGTCTTTGCCCGGAGCTATGTTTCCACCCAGCTCATGGATAACCTTCTCCATATCTTCACAGGAAAACTCTCTGTTCAAAACAAAAGAGTCTTCATCCCTTAATGTCTTCCACGGTTTAGGCCATCCCATCAAAGAGCACTCCCATTCTTCCCATTTATTTTTGAAATAATTGTTGAGAACATTTTCCACCTGATTTTGTTCTTCCACAATCAATCCATTCTCATCTTTTATTTTATGAATAAAGTTTATATTTCTTCTTGCACTAGAATATGCATGAAAAAAACTAGTGTTTGCATCTCCTTCCTTCATCCATTTTACTTTTGCTCACTACCTCCACCATGTGCATATACGAGCTAAAGTAGAATTTAAACTTTCCATCTTTACCTTCAATAGCCAAGCTTCATCTTCAGACAGATTCCCGAACTCATCTTCCTTTGTCTGCAGCTCCAGGATTTGTATTTTTAGCTCCTCTTTCAATTGATTCAACTCTTTGTATTTGGCCTTACTCCAATAAAACAAAGCTTTTAGAGCTCTATTCATCTTTTGGTTCAAGATGTGAGGAGGATCCCCACAAACTTTTCTCCCCCAAGCCTTCTTCACAACACCCGAAGATGTTTGAATTGATCCCCACACCTCTTCGAATTTAATTTGTTTATTACATGCCTCACCACCATCCGATGAGACGAGTTAATGGCTGCTGAGTTGAGAAGGCACCTATCTAGCTTTTCAAGGATTTTTTCAGCTTCCTTTTTATTATTGCACCATGTAAACTTAGGCCCAATACTCTCAACTTCATGTAAATCATTACAAGTAATAAATGTCTTCATCTCTTTAGGACCAAGAGAATAAACAAACTCCCTTCCTCCCTTCTTCTCCTCCCTTAATAGCAAGCAGTTGAAATCACCACCCACTATCATAGGAACAATTATTACGTCCTCTGACCGGACGTAGAGCTACATACGGCCGCCAATAACATGTCGCCACATGCTCTTACTCTCTACCGCGCGGCCCGACGACTTGACCCGGACAGGAACTCGGGAATGCTATGTTCGCGTATTGCGAGGTATTACTCTGTATTTGCTCGGTATTGCTAAAATCTTTAGTTGGATCGCTACTATGAAATACCGCTCTGTGAAGACCAATACCGAGCAAATACCGAGTTGTACCGAGTTTTTCTAGAATACCAATACCGAGTTGTACCAATACCTAGAAAAACTCGGTACAACTCGGTATTTGCTCGGTATTGCTCGGTATTTGCTCGGTATTGGTTATTGCCAAACAAAATCGACCAATACCTAGCAATACCGAGTTGTACCAATACCTAGAAAAACTCAGTACAACTCGGTACAACTCGGTATTACTCGGTATTTGCTCGATATTGCTCGGTATTTGCTCGGTATTGGTTATTGCCGAGCAAAATCGAGCAATACCTAGCAATACCTAGAAAAATCAAGAAATATCGAGCCATCCTGGGTCCGTTCAGGGTCGGGTTGTAGGGACGCGCGGTAAATAATGAGAAAGCGTGGCGCGATTCTACTGGCGGCCGAACGTAGAGCTACATCCTGTGACCGGACCAAATAAAAGTTCCTATCATAGGGACTTCCTTAGACACATGATGCTCCAATCTTTCCCAAAGAAATCTCTTTCTATAGCTGTCCCTGCTGAGTTAAGAAGGCACAGTCTTCCAATTAAAAGAACGCAATATAGCCTAGCTTTCTCATGTTTCAGGATCATACATTCACCTAAGCCTTAGCCATGCTAACTGCAAATTGCATCGCCATCTTCGTCTCCATGATCGCATCTCCCCCTCACATATCCATCCATCTCACTGGAGTTCCATTGTCACTTCTAAAAACTTCGAACAACTCAACCCCATTTAAAAATAAGCAGCTCCTGTTCAAGACATCAAGAACTTGTACACAACATTGTGTTTATTGCTTCTCAAGAACTCATGCACATCGAGAACAGTAACACTACTATGTGCATTCAATGAAGAAACATCGTTCAACTATTCTGTTGAGAATACGCCGCATTTATACTAGGTCTAAAAGAACTTTCGAAACATACAACACAAGACCAAGTTCATTCTAATAAAATTAAGAAAAAAGATTCAGAAGTTTCATTTTTCATTGACCTTCTAAAACCCATGCCTCAATTGAGGGGGACTTACGTTTTAAATCAAAATGTTTCAAAACCCATTAAGGTGTGAACTTTAAATTGCATTTGTTTAGATAGTATATATGACTATGTTATGGATTTTTTTAAAATATATTAATCGGATATAGTAAGACTAAATATAATAAAACTCAATTTGATTTGTTTTCTATAAGAAAAATAAGATCATTTAGAATATAAATATTGTAATTTATTCCGAGTGGAAGTTTATATAACCAACATCTCTTATTAATTTTTAACTTTAAGATGAAGGGACAGAATATGAAAAATAAAATAAAATAAAATATTATCTTATGATTAGATGGGGGTATTTAAAGAGCTCTAACAAAAATAATTTTGAGAGTAAGAATTATGATCCTAAGATTCAGGTTGTGCATGAAGAAAATAATATTATGTTGAAAGAAGTAATTAGTGATCCTAAGAATGTTTGCAAAGTATGTGATTCAAGAATTGTGGGCTCCAAAAATTCGCGGCTTGGCCTTACCTCTTTCGGGAGAGTTTTAACGCTCAAGTTCCGAGTCAAATTTTCAGAAGGCAGATTAGGTTTGAAATAAAACACTAAATAAAGATTTCGCACTCGTCTTGCCAACACTTTATGATCTGAGTTCTGGTTTCCTATAGGTCCAAGCCCTGGTTAATTACCCCTCCTGGTAACGAGAGAGAACTTTCAATTAAGGCTAGTCGTCGATCAAACATGTAATATGTATCTAGCATATAGTAGCAGCGTGGGTTTATATGTTGATGATTTAATATTTAAAATTAAAAATGCACCATCTTGCACTTAGAGAGGATGGTGGCGGAAATGATGATGAACCCGATCAAGATTGCATGGTTCCATCGTCCCAGGTCATCATGGTCCCTAGTTTACTTGGTCAGAGGAGGTAGTCGACCCAACCTGATAGAAGGATCCTGGTCGACAGTAATGGGTAGCTTCATCCAAGGATACCTTGTAGACCTAAGATAAGTATTTATCTAAGGGGACAAATCTGAATCCACCTTAGATAACATAGAGCTTTGTGTCTATTGATTCATATCTCAAGGATTTAACGTCATTGGGGAATATACGGGCTATGAATGTAACAATAATACAGTGGAGTCATTGGTCCAATCCACTAGGTTAGACGATCGCAATCGTTATCGTTAACCACGTGGAGCTGATATGGCCAGACCATGGGTTCTTTGCCGAGCCATCCGACTAAACTGCCGATTAGAGGACCAATGTCACCACGTCCTTACTAGAAAAAGACTATTTGAGAATAAAGCCTAGTAATATTCTCGACCAGACATTAGCTCTTAGTGAGCTAAAATAATTTTTAAATTTGCCCACTGTTGACCTATAATACTAACCAAAACGAATAATACAATAAATATCTGCATTGTTCGGCTGCACATACTCAAAACTCAGCACTAATCTTGAAGAAATTCGGCCATAGTTACAGTAATTATTATCAAACCTGCAAACGACGTCAAAGTTGTCGCATCACTCACTGTTGACCTCTGTGTTATCTAGAAGATACAAAAGAAAAGAGGTTTAAATAATTACTTACCTTAATGACCATCCCGCAAATCCCACCAAGGTCCCGCCGCTGCTACAGTGCCTACCTTGTATAGGTCGGCTCCGAAACAATCCTCTCCCGCGATTCATGCTCAAATCCCGCTCTTGGTCTCTGTGCCACTCTCGTCGATAAATACCGAACTCATCCAAGCCTTTCAGGCATCTCTCCCGCAAACCTCCACAAGCCGATCCCATCCCGATCGCAACACGAAGACCTCACGACCACGACTCTTCATTCCTCCTCTCCAAAGCAAACCGAGCTCTGACCTCACCCGACTCCCTGGTTTCGTCGGCTTAGCGAGAGAGAGAGAGAGAGAGAGAGAGAGAGAATCTTCCTTATACCTGGCCGCACGTTGTCCAACCCCTAGCTCTGATACCTCTTGCCAATCGAGCTTTAGGGTAGCCCGATCTCCCTTCTCCCTGTCTGTCCGACTCTTGTCCTTACCTTAGTCGCTCCTATTCGCAAGCCTTGCAATCCTTGCCCAATCATTTAGCCAGAGAAAGAGAGAGTTGTCTCCTTGTCTTTAGGGTAGCCCAATCTCCCTTCTCCCTGTGCTTATTTCTAGCATTTGCTTTCTTTTTGTAATAATATAAAAACTTTTAAACGCTCACGTAGCGGGCGGGGATAAAAAAAAAATTTCAACCGCGGTGTCTTTTGACACCTATCAGAAGCGCTAACGTAGCGTCGAGGAGAAGGTTGCTTCTTGATTTTTCCCCTAAACGGGGTAGACGCCAGGAGGCTGTCGAAATTTTGTTTGAAATCAAACAAGGACTTGAATAAAAAATGAACTTGGATATGGGACTTGAACTTGAACAATAGAACAAGACTATGCTTAGTCATGAGCTTGAACTCATCTTTGACATGAACTCAAACTTGAACTTGCAAGGAATCCATAGTGGACTTTTGAATACTTGAACTCAAAGGACAACAAGGGACATATGACTTGAGCTTGCCACTTGAGCTCAGGCAACGATCTGAATCACAATTTGAATTTGCAAACCAAACTTGTGGACTTTTGAACAATAGAGAACTATGAATGAATTTGGACTCAAGCTTGGACTAAGAGCTTGATTTGAATGTTGACACTATAGCTGTCAATGGCGCAAAATAGCGCGTGCCATAGCGCACAGCGTAACGCGGCGCACCTACGGCGCCATGTTCATGGCGAGGCGCATGTGTTTAAAATAGTGCACGCTATTTGCGCCACATGCTAGCCATGGCGCATTGCGCACGGCGCAAAATAGCACGTCAAATTGTTTTTAAATTTCGATATACTTATGAATATTTTTATATTTAAATATATATATATATATATATATATATATATATATATATATATATATATATATATATATTAAGATAAACGAGTATTCATTGCCCTAATTTCACAAAAGATTTTCTGTTTGCTGCATCCGTCGAACACATCCCGCAGTCCCTAAGTCGAGGTCGCTGAATCTATCCCGAAGTCGAAGGTTTTTTGTTTTCTGTTTGCTGCATTAGTTGCTTCCGCCGAATCTAGCCGAATCTGTCCTGAAGTTGAAGTCGTTTCCGCCGAATCGTCCCGCAGAGCAGTGGTTCTGCCAAGTCCGCCCCCCTCCTTCCTCTGTTCCAATAAAAAATCTTACCAGCTGACTCTGATTTGCAACCTCTGTCTGTTCCGCACAGCTCTATTGTTTTGCACGGCTATTTCTTACAAGAATTTACAACTTAACATGTATGCTCGGTACCGCTAGGTACATGCTCGGTATCGCTAAGTAAATGCTCGGTACGGTTATGTATATGCTGGATACCGTTCGGTACCGCTAGTTACATGCTCTGTACCGCTCGGTACAGCTCGGTACAACTAAGTACACGCTCGGTACACGCTCGGTATCGCTAAGTACATGCATGATACCGCTCGGTGCCACTCGATACATGCTCGGTACCGCTAGTTACATGCTCTGTACTGCTTGGTACAGCTCGGTACAACTAGGTACATGCTCGGTACCGCTAGGTACATGCTCGGTATCGCTAAGTACATGCATGATACCGCTCGGTACCGCTAAGAAAATGCTCGGTACCGCTATGTAAATGCTCGGTACCGCTCGGTACATGCTCGGTACCGCTAGTTACATGCTCTGTACCGTTCGGTACAGCTAGGTACACGCTCGGTATCTTTCCATACAAACGAACTTCAAAATGCCCCAAAAACCCCCACAAGGGCGCTGCCCCTTGACCCCGCGACCTGACCGGGCAGGTCGAACCTCGCCAGAGGGCAGCGCCCTCTTGGACCCCCGGCAGCCCCCATATTATGTTTCTTGAACAATATTATGTTTCTTTTATCTAAATTTGTTTGCTTTTAGGTGATCATAAAATGTCAGATTCAGTTCAATCTTTAAAAAAAGAACCAGCATGGAAATATACTATACTAATAAATGAATCCGATAACAACAGTGTGACATGCATTTTTCATAGTAAAATAACAAAAGGAAGAATTACAAGGCATTGCTCTAACTGCCCCGAGCACGTGAAGTCTGAAATTAAGGCATCCATGTTGAAAAAAAAAGATTTAAAGAAACAGTTTAATGACATATCAAATGTAAACCTTGCTAAAGAAGAAGGAGAAGACTTTGATGTGATGACAGATGATATTTTAGTTGTTAAACCATCCAAAATGTTGCGGACAAATAAATCTAACACATCTAGTCAAGGATTGACATCTACATCTATCTTCAAAACATCACGACCTAGAGGTCCATTAAATACTTTTCTTACACCAAATCTTGAAGATGTACGATATGGTTGTTCTCTAATGGCAGATGGATGGACGTCAAAGAATGGGAAAAGCTTAATCAATTTTCTTGTTAATTGTCCAAGAGGTAGTGCATTCATAGAATCAATTGATGCTAGTTCATTCTCCAAGAATGCTGTGAAAATGTTTGAACTTTTTTGCAAGTACATCGAGGTTATTGGACCACATAATGTGATCCAAGTGGTCACTGATAATGCATCCGAATATGTTCTTGCAAGTTTGTCACAACTTTTATTCTAAAGTTATATTATTTCATGAATAATTTGTATATATCATAACTTAAATTATAATGACATAACAGGAAAATTATTGATTGACAAATATCCTCACATTTATTGGACTCCTTGTGCTGCTCACTGTTTGGATTTAATAATAGAGGACATTTTCAAAATTCAAAAGCTAAGGCGATGCTTTGAGAAAGCAGTGGCAGTACACAGTTTTATATATTCTAGGCCTCGCTTACTTGAGTTAATAAGAAGGTGCACAAATCAAAGAGCACTTGTCAAACCAGCAAAGACTCGCTTTGCAGCAGCTTTCTTAGTTTACAACGTTTTCATCAACAACAACTGAACTTGAAGAAAATGTTTGTTTGTGAGGAATTTATCTTGAGTCCTTATGCGAAAGAGGCTAAAGCAAAATAATCTCAACATACAATCTTACAACAATCATTTTGGAACACTATAGTGTATGCCTTAAAAATAGCTGGTCCTTTATTAAAGGTTCTTAGATTGATTGATGGAGAGAAGAAGCTCCCAATGGCTTACATATATGAAGCAATTGATAGAGCAAAAGAGGCAATTGCTGCAAGCTTCAATAACAGTGATCAGTATGATCAAATTTTTAAAATGATTGATAGAAAATGGGAAGTGCAATTACATCAGCCTCTACATGCAGCGAGATATTTTTTAAATCATGAATATTTCTTCAATAACCCTGATATTGCCAAGAATAAGGAAATAACTGATGGTCTTTACCAATGTATTGGAAGATTATCTCAAAATGTAGCTGAAGAAGATAAAATCAGTAATGAATTAAGTTTATACATTATGGGTGGACTTTTTGATATTCCTCCAGCTATAAGACAAAGAACTACCCGATCTTCAGATATCATTATTCACAAAAAAATTATGACTGATTTGTTATATAATATTGAAAAAAAATTCATTTCTTACAGCTGATTGGTGGTTGGCATATGGACAAGGAGCTCCCAATTTACAAAGCTTTGCTATCAAAGTTCTAAGTCTAATATGTAGTTCATCTGGATGCGAACGCAATTGGAGTATTTTTGAAGATGTAAGTATTTTACAATGTGTGTTGATTTTTTATATATGTTCATAATATAGTAATGTAATAATATTTTAATTGCAGCTTCATAGTAAACGAAGAAGCAAATTAAATCATGGTCGTTTAAAGGATTTAGTTTATGTGAAATATAATAGAGCACTGATTCGGAGATTCAATCATCATGATGTCATTGATCCTATTTCTTTGACTGAGATAGATGATGAAAATGAAAGGCTAACAGGAAAATAAGATGATGAGTCTGATGAAAAAAATGACTTTATTGTTGGAGAGAAAGATTTAACTTGGACAAGTGTTGCTAAAGCTACTGGTGTTTATGATAAAAGTTATAATATTCAGGAAAGATCTAAAGGGAAAGAGAAAGAATCTTCAATTAGGCATGATGTTGCTATTGAGAATGATGATGAGGGTGATGAAGAGGATTATGAAGTAGGAGACAATGTTGAAGAAGATAATGAAGCTTGTTTAACATTTGCTGATGATGATGATTATCAAGAAGAGTAGATTAAATTCTTATTAGATCTTTTAAAAAAAGATAGTAATATTTGAATTATGAAATATTTGAATGTTACTTAGTCGAACATATATATGTTATGGTTTTCTTTTATTATTATGATAGATTGTCTTTCATTTTTAATAATATTTCATATTCATACTTATTATTTTATAATTTTATATAGCTTGCGCCATGTTCAAAATAGTGCGCACCGCGCCGTGCGCTATGCGCCATGGCTCCAAAGGGACCTTCGCGCCATGGTGCGCCATTCGCCGTTAACAGGTATGGTTGAGACAAAGGAGCTCAAATGAATCATAAATAATACAAGTGAAATCATAAGAATGATATAACTAAAGCAAAATGAATTAAGATTCATACATGAATTGATTATAAGCTTTGACCTAGAATTCCTTAATGATTATAATTGAATTTATAACGATCATTTCAATCATGCTCATAAGCAAAAGAACTTGTAAGCTTGAACTTATAAGCTTGGACTGAAAACTTGGACTTGATTGGAATCAAGCATAGTGGATATGACATTGAGCTCAAGGTGATAAGAAGATTTGACCAAAGAACACCAAAGAATTTTTCTTGAATATAACATCGAAATTGTCATTTCAATTAGCATGCAAAGTTTGAATCATTCACCTTATGCAAACAAGCAAGGTATCATGTATAAGTTCATTATAAAGAAGTTACAAGTGGAGTCTATTTGCAAGCAAGCAAGGACTCATGGCAAATCAATCCCCAATGCATTCAAATGAATCTCAATAAGTAAATATGATGCTTGTAAATGACCAAACCTTCAAAAGGAATGTGCAAACAACCATCAACAAGGAACAAATAGAGAATACAACGACATGCTCCGAATTGACGACACAATTTTTCGGTGGAGCATCAAGGAATCATCATTTCATTGGGAATGCAAATCTACAGATGAACATATAATAATCCACTTGCTACCATATGAAGTCTCTTAAGAATGATACGATTTATTCATATTGGATATATTAGTCCAAATGCAGCTACTAGTTAGAAATAACAATGTGCTTGTGATCAAGAACACAATCTTTGCAAAGATTAAGAAGTGATTACCCCAAATGGAGGGAAAATATTAATGACCAATGGTATCATATTTAACATACATGTTGCAACTCATCTTATAAGCATGTTTTCACTTCCAAATGACAAAGAAATCTGAAAGACATGAGGTGGTTACAAAGCTATGACATGGACTAGAATTGAACTAGATGTGCAATCAACAAACGGACGAATTTGAATGATCTCTAATGAAGGCGAAGAGATGACTACATCAAAATGCAAATCTCTACGGGCTATTGTAGAAGGCCTTTCAAGCATTCCAAAATACTCCCGCACGTGCACCGTAGCTTATATACACATAGGTACACAACGGGGTATGTCAAATCAATGAAATTCTAAAAAATCCGCAAGGATCCCGACGAGCATGTTATTAGTATACACGTGACATTTAGAAATGATGCGCGGGTCAATAAAGTTGAACCCGATCCTCCTAAGCGGGTAAATAGGAGTTGACAAGTTTCAATAAATAATTACAAAATGTCCCCAAACACCAGCATGGGCCCCGACGAGCGAGTTTTTGGTACACACGTGACATCTAGAGATGCTGCGCTGGTTATAAAATTCGAACCCGATCCTCCTAAGCAAGTAGGTAGGAGTTGACAAGGTTTAGCAAATGATTACAAAATATCCCCAAACAACCGCATGGGCCCCGGCGAGCATGTTATTGGTACACACATGACATCTATGGATCCTGCGCGGGTCAATAAGTGAATTTTTGTTCGAACCCGATCCTTCTATACGGATCAAAAGGAGTCGACAAGGTTCGAACCTTCAAACAAATACAAGATTGTGGCGACCGGTATATTTGTTTTAATACATTCATAATTAGGCCTTCAAGGCCTATAATCAAGAGAATTCACTAACAAAGGTATAAAACCCATGAAACCTGATCCTCTGTCGACCAGTAGACAGAGCCGACAAGGTTCAATCTAGAAAATGGAAATGCCCCCAAACACCCCGATGATGGCTGTGTTGAATAAAAAATCTCAATCGGAGGGGTTCACAAATAATTTCAAATGTCATTCCAGCTCCACCCAAATACTCATAAAATCCAAAAAATCCCAAAAGTCCATTCCAAACATCCAAATACCCAAAACTTCAGAAATTTTCAAATCCCAAAAAGATTTAAAATTGAAATAAACTATCAATCGCTTAAAGCAAAATCCATCCACCCCTAGAGATCCACCATTAAAGAAATTCATCAAAAGTAGCTCCTAAAGATGGCCCCTACAACATTGTTCTCGATGGTCGACACCTTTGAGAATCCTTAAAGAAATCCCATCACTTTTCAAATATATACTCTCAGACTGAAGAAGATAATCGCCCAACCATCACCAGTGACATTCTTCTCAAGGAGCTAGCGGAGGAAATGAAAGATATTCTCTATAAATTAAGGAATTGCTTTGTCTGGACATACGCTAAGATGTCTGAATTATCCCCTAATGTGGCGGTTCACAGATTAGCTATCAAATCAAATGCATTACCTATTAAACAAGCTCCAAGGAGAATAAGATTGGAGATTAAAAATAAAAAAAAGGTGATTGCAAAGACAAAGAAACTCATTGAGGCAGGCTTCATACGAGAAAAAAATTTGCTGACTGGATTGCCAATACTGTCCCTATAAAGAGGAAGAATGGACAGAGTCGTATCTGCATTGATTTTAGGGACCTCAATAAGGCGTGCCCAAAAGATGATTTTTCGCTCCCAGTATTAGAACTTCTAGTTGACAATACTTCCAACTATGATATATTCTCCTTCATGGACGGATCAACAGGCTATAATCAAATCAAGATGGCGCCTGAGGATGAAAAGCACACATTGTTTAGAACACCTATCGACATTTTCTGCTATACAGTCACAATGTTTAAAATTGCGTATTCGGGTATTGAGGTGTTTTTGGTTCGTGAGGCGAGGCGTAAGCCTTAAGGCGTTTTGAGACGTAAGCCTCAAAATCAAAAAATTGCGTAAACATAAAATGATAAATTTTATATATAATAATGAGTAAATAATATATAAAATAAAAAAATGCTACTTACCACATCTTTGAGGATAAATATGGGAGACATATTACATAAGAACCCACTAGTCATCAGCACTGTCATCACTCATCAGTCATCACTAAAGTGGTCTTCATTTGAATCATCCTTATGATGAACTGCTCTCTCCTCTTCCTCCTCTTCTATAGTGTTCAATATCTTCCAATCAGCTCCTTCATCATTATCATTTATCTTCCTCTTCCCTAAATATTTTTAAACAATATCATAATGAATAATAGTGTAATACATTAATAGAAGTCTAAGAAAAGAAAACTACATTATTTATATACGTTTTTTGATTTGTTCCTGAGTTGTGGTGGATGTGGATGCTTTAAGACAATCAAAGAAAACAACATTTAAATCTTCATCTTGTAATTCAGACGGCATCACTTCAACTTCATCATCTACAAACCACTCATCATCAGATGCCACATCATCGCAAAACAAAGGATCTTCATCATCCATTAATCCTTTTTTCTTCAAATTTCTATCTCTGAGTCTCCTATTGTACATAATGTATACCAGTGAGTTCATCCTTAATATCGACAAGCGATTTCTCCTCTTTGTATGCACTTGGTTGTAGGTACTCCAATTTCTTTCACAGCCAGATGAAGAGCATGTCAAGCCCAAAACTTTCACAGCAAAACGCTGTAATTCTGGAGTCCCATCACAAAATTAAATCCACAACTCAACTGGAGATTGTTTGGCAATTGTATCTTTTGCTTGTTGTAATCCAAAAAAACTTTTTTTGTTCCTAAAAGGTACCAATTAAAAAAGCCCCCCTCAAACCTATGGAAAAATTCTATAAGATGGTCGTGAGACCTGCAATGCTTTATGGTGCTGAATGTTGGCCATTAAAAGAAAAGCAAAATACTAAGTTCAGTGTTGCAGAGATGACGATGCTTAGGTGGATGAGTGGCTTTAATCTTAGGATAGGATACGAAATGAGCATACACGTGAAAAGGTTGGAATAGCTCCAGTGGAAGATAAGATTAGAGAGAGTCATCTTAGATGATTTGGTCACATTAAACGGAGGTCTTCCGATGACCCGGTTAGAAAAGTTGAGGTTTTAGATTTGTCTTATGTTAAGAAAGGTAGAGGTAGATCTAAAAAGACTTGGTTAAATATTATTGAAAATGAAATTTCTTTATTATCTTTAAATGAGAATTTGAGTTTTAATAGGATACAATGGCGAAAAATGATTCTTGTAGCTGACCCCACGTAGTGGGACAAAGGCTTGATGTTGTTGTTGTTTTATTTAGTTAGTAATTAGTATCAGTTGTTATTACTATTATAATTATTGTTATTATTATTATTATAAATAGACTATATATATATATATATGAATATGTGTAAAAAAAACAGAGAGAAGCAACAAAAAAAAATAAAAGAGTGAAAAAATAGAAATATCAAAAAAAAGAAAGAGAAAGTTTTGTGCATTTTTGCAATTCATCATCACCACCACCTCGTCGCGCAGATATAAAATTCCTAAATTCAAAATCCTATTCTCGGCATTCGTGGCACACCAGCAAACCATCCATACACTCTGTCCTCTAGCGTTGTGGGAAGGAAGCCAGGTGTGATGCCTACGGCAAGGCGGGTAGGCCTTATACATGCTTTTTTCTAAAGTGGCAAGGACGAATATAAAACTGCGCATTTCAAATAGGTGTCCCAAAAACCCATACACGTCTTTCTCTAGCGTGGTGGAATTGAAGATTTTATGGCTACAGTGTCATCTAACACCTACCGTACACGCTTTTCTCTTACATTGCGGGAGGCCCAGGCTCCTGTAGTTTCCCCTAAACAGGGGAGACGCCGAGAGGCTGCCGAAAATTACAATGAACGAAAGACTTATTTTGGATTTGAACTTGGATCTGAACAAAATCTAAGTGATTAATAAAAAGTTGAACCCAAGTAAAATGAAATTGAACTGAAATCAAACTTGGATCAATTTTGGACCATGGGGGACTTGATTTTGGACAACAGGGAAACCAACTTAAAATTGATGAATATACAATCAAAGCAAAAATGCTAAAACCAAATCATAATTTTGATTAATCAAATGAATATCATCAAACAAATATGGGGCTCGTGTTGAATAAAACTTCAATGACATACACTTTAATGGCAAGTTAAAGTAAGCAGACATTGCAAACCAATGAAGAATGAGAAGGAATGAAGTAATATCTTCATAGTCAATATCGTTATATAAATATACAAGCTATAAGTAAACTCCTAACACATGTTGATGGTGGATAATGGACATCAAGTTGGCTTGTAATATTCATTCCATCTAGTTGCAAATGAAAACAAGTGACTGATAAGCACCACAAAGGAGGAATTCTCCACGAACACATTGATATGTTTATGAGTAGAAGGTAGAAGATTGTGACGAATGCACTAACATGAAATGCAAGCAATAATATAAAACTTCCAACAAATGTTAAAAGACTATTATTGTTGATTAAAGTGCAAGCATCAATATTACACAAGGGCAGGTGCAGTTCATCCTGTAGGCAATAATGCAGAACATGCGATGAATGCAGCTTATCTACAAACAATCAAAGAAAGCCGTGGAGAGGGCACCAAGCATACTACTAATGCCAATTAGCATGTAAAATATAAGTGTTGCCTACACATATGAAAGGGAGTATCGAACGACTGTGATTCACCTATAAGTATGAATCAAGGAACTTGCAACACACTAGCCCACTCACAATGCAAGAGAGTTCATAATGAATGCAGTAGATCGTACATAAGTAGCCATAAATAATGCCTGATGTATGTGCTGACATTGGAAATACTCTTGATGAATACAAAAATGATGAAAGTAGAGGGGATATTCATGAGTGAAACATGAAGACTATGTAACAAGCTACAACGCACATTGCATATTGCATACAAACAAGGGTAATGCATTGGCAAAGCATGCAAACTCCTACAAGCTAATATATGAGACTCTTCATTTATATGTTGACCCTACCGACAAGCAGCGATTGTGAGCGCATCATCAACTACATGCATGAGATAAAAGAGCGTAGTGTATGCAAATGCCCATTAACAAAGATGGGAGATGCATCGTGTGCACAATAATAGATTGGAGATGTTACAACACCCCTACAACCAATTGCCATTCAACAACAAGCAAATATGCCAATCCCTCGCAAGTAGAGGAGGACAACATATAACAAATACATCAGTCTCCTTATGAGGTCAATTTTTAAACAACACTAGTCCATAGCAAGTGACACATATATTGCCTATATACAATGATAAAAGAATCTTCTTGCATACAATCAGTTGCTCGTAGATCAAAGAGGAAATATGTGCAAGCAATGGTATGTGATTTATCACATGCGCAATAGTTACGAATGCAGCTCATCCAACACTCAACATTTGTCCTCAAATAAACATATTAACCTACCTGTAAGCGGTGAGGGTAGATATGTTACAGGACTACAACAAATACAAGCTCATACGAGCTTCCATAGAACACCTGTTAAATACTACAAAAAAAGCCCCCCATGTGTGCATTGTAATATGTACGCACATAAATACACAAAAATCCACGTGTAACTGTAACCCGCATGGGCATGGGCCCCGGCGAAAGTGTTACAAGTACACACTTGACGTCTAAGAATGCTGCACGAGTCAATAAATTAACCATAGTTCGAGGCCAATCCTTCAATATGGATAGATAGGAGTTGACGGGACTAGAATTATCAAACAGATATACAGTCAAGGTATCGACCAGAATATATGTTTTATACATTAATATAAGGCCTTCAAGGCCTATGAACACAGAAATTTATTAATAAAACATAAAGCCTACAAAATCCGATCCGATGTCAGCAAGTCGACAATGTTCAATCCATAAATGAGAATTTCCTGTAATCACTCCTATGATGGTCGCGTTGAACGAAAATATCAACCGGAGGGGTCAATTCCAATATTCAAAATACTCCCCAAATTTTACAAATGCCCGTGAAATTCAAAACTCATAAAATCCTAAAATCCAAATGTTTAAAATCAAAATTCAACCATCAAAACACTTAATGTAAAATCCATCTAACCTCTGTGGGCTCCGAAAATTCGGCCCCGGCCTCCCCGCCGCGTGATTTTCTTTTTTTATTCGGCGAGGGAGTTTTAACGAACTAAGTTTCGGGGTAAATTTTGGAAGGCAGATGGGTTTGTAGATAAGACACTACCCAGAGATTTCGCCCTCATTTTGTGAGGACTTTATGATCTGAGTTCTGGTTTCCTATAGGCGCAAGCCTCTATAGTTAATTACCCCTCCCGATAACGAGAGAGAACTTTCAATTAAGGCTAGTCGTCGATCAGATACGTAGAATATACGTGTTATCTGGCATATAGTAGCAACAATGGGTTTTGATTTTTGGAAATGTTTGGAAGTTTGAGAATTTGGGAAATTTGATATTTGAAAATTTGAAGGTTTTTTGATATTTAAAATAGAAATTTACACCATCTCGTACTTAAAGCGGATGGTGGGGGAATGGATGATAGACCCGATCAAGATCCCATGGTTCCGTCATCCCGGGCCATCGTGGTCCCTGGTCTACTTAGTCAGAGGAGGTAGTCGACCCAACCTGACAGAAGGATCCTTGTCGGCAGCCATGGGTTGCTTCGTCCAAGGGGACCTTGTAGACCGGGGTTGAATGTTTGTCTAAGGGGACAAATTTGAATCCACCTTATCTAACAGAGGGCTTTGTGCCCTATCAATCATATCCTATTGATTCATATCTCAAGGATTTAACGTCATTAAGGAGCGTATTAGCTCTGGCCATAACCGGTATATCGTGGTGCCATTTGGCGGCAAAACCACTCGGTTCAGAGGGCCCCGGGTCATAACCGTTTACCTGCAGTGTCATTTGGCGGCGAAACTGCCGGTTAGAGGACACGTACCACGTCCTTACTGGCAAGAGATTGTTTGAGAATGGATCCTAGTGATATTTTCGACTAGGCATTTAGCTCTTTGTGAGCTAAAGCAAACTTTAATTTGTCCACCCCGACAAACTGTTGCGGAGGGTGGATGGATTTTGCTTTAAGTTTTTGATGGATTTATTTCAATTTTAAATATTTTCGGAATTTTGGGATTTGTGGAGTTTTGGGTTTTGAATGGATATTTGGGTGGAATTTTGAGTTTTGGATATTTGAGAGACATTTGAAATGTTTGTGAACCCCTCCGGTTGAGATAAACATTCAACACGGCCATCATCGGGGTGTTTGGGGAGCATTTCCATTTTCTGGATTGAACCTTGTCGACTCTATCTATTGGTCGATAGAGGATCAGGTTTCGTAGGCTTTCTGCTCTTATTAGTGAATTCATATTGTTGTAGGCCTTGAAAGCCTAATATGAATATTTTAAAGCAACTATATCAGTCGTCACAACTTTATATTTGCTTAATGGTTCGAACCCTGTCGACTTCTATTGATCCGTATAGAAGGATCGGTTTCGAACCTGAATTCACTTGTCAACCCGCGCAGCATCCCTAGACGTCACGTGTGTACCAATAACACGCTTGCCGGGGCCCATGCAGGTTTTATAATTATTTTTACCCCTTTTAGTGTACCTATGTGTATACGATTTATAGTGCACGTGCAGGGGTACTTTGAAATAATTGTAGACACCTTCTGTCTGCTTGTACGAATGTTGCAGATCCGGTGGCGTGAAGTAGCAGCTTCTGAATGGAGTTATTCGCTGCTTCGTACAGATAGACTATCGTACACTATTTGTTGATTTTTGTAGGCGGATCATAGTGCACTAACTAATCTCCTACCTTTTGCTTGTTGATGCTCTTGCGTTTGTCGAAGGAATTATATATTTACTTGTAGATGATGTTTTGCATACATGAGAGACTTCTACATAATCGCTAGTATTATCCACAAATAATTTTGTCGATCATCATAGCTCCCAAGGAATAGTTGTGTTTGTGTACAAGTGAGCCGACCTCAATTGTAGTGATATCACAACCTTAATTGCAAACCACTCGAATGTATCTATCTTCCATTGGATGGTTGTTAGCTGTAGAGATGCCACAATATCCTTGCTAAAACAGTTTATAGGTGCTTTGTTTATGAAAGAGATTTCCTACATTGACTTGCAAGAGCTCGCATATGTCATCTATTTCTTCCAACATGCTGATTGTAAACACATTTATGCAATTATTGCATGCTAATCACCATAGCTTGCTAAGATTTAATATATTTGCTTATGCCTCTTGTATGCTTTATGTGTTTGTACTCACCACATGTTGCTCATCAACTCTCTTGATCGTAGAGAATTCATGTATTTATTGGACACTTGACTGGCATTAACTATGAGAGTATTCCCATAATCATTGTATGTTGAATCATTTTGCTCGTAGGGGAGAGATGTATTTGCTTATATGAATGACTCGTAGGTGGGTTAAACTCACTACGACCCTCTCATTCATGTTTGCTAGTGATTCGTTGAATTCATGACATATGAATTTCAATGATTCATAAGAGGTCGATGTGTCTATAAGCGGATCGTTATTAACCATCAGGTTGATTGTGTTCATTGTTGATTGCTTCACATGTATTAGCCACCCACTTGCCACATTCATTTAGGTGCCAATTTCCTTGTGCTTATAAGAGACCGGTATATTTTCTTGCATGACAAATCCCTCCACTTGCAAGTGGGATGTTACAATCATTTCATTCTCTTTATAGATTATTCAAGTCTCCTCAAGTTCTTGCAAGTTCTCTTACTTATATCCACATAGTTGAAATCTTATCCACCAAATACTTAAATCAATACTCAAATTCAAATCAAGTTTGATTTGAGTTTCCTTATAGTTCAAGGTTGATTCCAGGTTTATTCATGTTTTTGTTCACTTCATCAAGTATGAGTTCAAGTTCAATTAAAGCTCAAATCAAGTTTGAGTGTGGTACTTTGTAGTTCATCAAGTCCCTTATCATCTTTTGAGTTCGAGATCATGTTCCAACTCAATTCTTTCGTTGTAGTTCATTTGCAAGTTCAAGTGTGAGTTCTTCGTAGTCCGAGTCTTGTTTAAGTTTAATGTCCACAAGTCCTCTGTTGTTTTTTCTGATTTGAGTTCAAGTGATCCTTGTAGTTGTCCCAAAACTACAATCTCAAGTACAAGTTCTTTGCATCAAGTCCTCTTACATTGTTCAAATTTACTTGAGTTTTAAGTTCATCTAGGTCCATTTGGTTCAAGTTCATTTGAGTTCCACCAAGTCCACTTGTAAGTTCATTTTTTATTCAAGTCCTTGTCTGATTTCAGACAAAATTTTGGCAGCCTCCCGGCGTCTCCCTCGTTTAGGGGAAAAACCAAGAGGCCGCCTACCCGCCACGTCACTAAAGACGTGCACGGTTGGTGTTGGTGAGACACCGCGGCGGTTGTATTTTTGTTTTTCTCACACCACGCGCACTAAAGGCGTGCATGGGGTTTTATAAAAAGCATTTTTGAAAAAGCAATTTTTCTTTCCCCCCGCCCGGGGGTACTTATAAGTGACCCCGCTTCGCCACACGTGCCGCACCGGGGTTCCATCCTACCACGGCCAATAAAGGCGTGCTTAGGACAGTTCTCCAATTTGCCACGAACATTGAAGCAAGGTTTTAAATTTTGAAAAGTTCATACCTCTGTGGGGTTGTCGTGGTTGACACGTGGATCGAGGGGTCACTCGCCTACCTCGTTGTAGGTGTCGCACCGAGTTCCCTCCTACCACGGCCACTAAAGGCGTGCTTAGGTGGTTTGTCGGTCCGACACGGACATCGAGGAAGGAGAGTGGAAAGGAGCGAGCATTTGTATAAGGACAACCAATTATAATCAAGAGCAATTGATTACAATATTTGTAATTAATCAATAATTAAATATAAATAATCATAAATAATTTATTAGTTAAAATTAAAAAATTAATTAAATATAGTTAATTAAAATTAATGATAATTAGTAATTAATTAACAATAATTAATTATAAATAATTAATAATTAGGATTAAAAATTAATTAAATACAATTAATTAAGATTAATTATAACTATTAATTAATTATAATTATTTATAAATAGTAATGGTTGATTATAATTAATAAATAATTAAGATATAATTAGCAATAAATAATAATAATTAATTATTATTTATAATAATTAATTATGATCAATTGTAATTAATCATAATTAACTATTTTTATAACAATTAATTATAAATAATTACTACTAATTATAACTAATCCCAATTATGAAATGATTTGAGCAAGACTAGTGTGAGGTTTAGGTTAAAACAGAGAACTTAGCTCTCTGTTTCCCAAGAGTTCGGCGGGCTTACTGGGTTTGGCCGACTAAGCGCACGAAGGGGAGAAAGACACCTTCACTTCCAGCGAGCTCCTGTTGTTGCTTTCGGTAAAAATGTCGTAACTCCTAATCCGACAGTAGGGGAAAGTCGGTCGGGGGGGCTAAGCCAGAGCAGCGACAAAGAGAACGGAGGGGAGGCTCGGGCTCGGTCGGAGGTGGAGTTCGGGTTTGACAGGAGGAAGAGCTTGGTACCTCTCTCTCTCTCTCTCTCTCTCTCTCTCTCTCTCTCTCTCTCTCTCGGCCAAGGAAACAGAGGGGTGCGGCTGTGTGGAGTCGGCTTGAGGAGGGCGACGGGCTTGGGTGGAGATCGACGGAGAGGGACCGGGATTTGCGAATGGGAACCCGGCAGAAGCTCGTGGGAGAGGAGTTCGGGAGCAGAGAGGGATCGGGAGCAGGGATTTCTGCGTGTGGAGTCGAGCGTGGAGAGCAGCAGTCGAAGCCTTGGCTTCGTTCGGTATTTAAGGACACAAAAATGGTACGCTCCCACGGAAGTTCTGCAGGAATCGCGGAAAAGCGATGCTAGCGGCGCCGAACAGTCAGGTAACGGGATTTCTTGCAGAATTCCGGGACTACGTGAAAAAAAAATTTTATTTTGATTTTCTGTCTTTTTTCTTTTGTTGATTTTTGTTCGTTATCTGGTGGTCAACACCCTCCAATAGTTTACCGAGGTGGACAAATTCAAATATCATTTCAGCTAAAAAAAAGCTAATATTTAGTCGAGAATAACACTAGGATATATACTCAAACAGTCTCCTATCAGCGGGGACGTGGCCGTTTTGCCGACAAATGGCACCACAGGTAAACAGTTATGACTGAGGCCCTCTGAATCAGGTTGTTTGCTGCAAAATGGCACCATGAAATTATGGTTATGGTCAGAGCCCGAATGCTCCCCAATGGAAACAAATACTTGAGATACGAATCAATATGATATAATCGATAGGGCACAAAGCCTTCTGTTAGCTAAGATGGATTCAAAATTGTCCCCGTAGACAAACATCCACCCCAAGTCTACAAAGAACTCTTAGACGACGTAACCCATGGCTGCCGACAAGGATCCTCCAGTCAGGTTGGGTCGACTACCTCTTCTGACTAGGTAGACTAAGGACCATGATGGCCCGGGACAATGGAACAATAGGATCTTGATCGGGTAAATCATCCATTCCCCCACCATCCGCTTTAAGTGCAAAATGGTGAAATTTTTTATTTTAAATATTAAAATTCCAATACAAAAAGCTCATGCTGCTACTACATGCCAGATGACACGTATTTTCTACGTATCTGATTGATGACTAGCCTTAATCGAAAGTTCTCTCCCGTTGTCGAGAGGGGTAATTAACTATAGGGGCTTGTGCCTATAGGAAACCAATAACTCAGATCATTATATCCTTGCAAAATGAGGGCGAAATCTTTGGGTAGTGTCTTATCTACAAACCTAATCTACCTTCCCAAAATTTACCCCGTAACTTAATCCATTAAAACTCCCCCAAAAAGCAACAGGGAGCTTTGGGCCAAATTTTTGGAGCCCACAACCACCCCGACAAATTATTATTGAAGGTCGATAAATTTCACTTTAAGTGTTTTGATGATTCATTTCAGTTTTAAATATTTCAGATTTTTATGATTTTTCATATTTTGGTTTTTTATGGGCATTTGGAAGGCTTTTGTAAATATTTGGATTTAACCCCTCCGGTTGAAGTCTACATTCCACATGGTCATCATTGGGGTGACTTTGAGGTCATTTAAAAATTATTGTATTTTGTGAAAGTTTAAGGTCATTTAGAAGTGTAGGATCCCCTCCGGTTGAAATAAGCATTCAACATCCATCATCAAGGTATTTATGGACAATTTCATTTTATTGACTAGACCTTGTCTGCTCTGTTTGTTTTCCGATAGAGGATTAGGTTCATTGTAAGTTGTATACCTTTATTTAGAGAATTTTCCTGGTTATTAGCCTTGAAGGCCTAATATAAACGTATTAAAATAAATATCTTGGTCGACGTCGTGATCATATATTTATTTGATAATCTGAGCTGTGTCAACTCTTATCTACTCACATAGAAGGATCAAGTTCGAACATGGATTTATAATTTGACCAGCGTAGCATCCTCAGACGTCACGTGTGTACCCATAGCATACACGATGGGGCACATTCAAGTATTTAGAGGGCATTTTCTAATTATCTATTGAGCATTGTCGACTCTATCTAACTGTTGTTAGAGGATCGAGTTTGTTGTTGACTTTATGCCGTCAATTAATGAATTGTTTATTATAGTAGGCCCTGAAGGCCTAATATGAACATATAAAACAAATATCTTGGCTGATGTCATGACCGTATATTTATTCGATAGTTCGAACCGTGTCGACTCCTAGCTATTCATATAAGAAACTAGAAGTTGAACTTCAATTTATCATTTAACCCGCGCAACAACCTCAGATGGTGTACCCATAACACGCTTGTCAGGCCTCATTCGAGTATTTAGAGGATATTTTGTAATTATTCATTGAACCTTATCGATTCTATCTAATTGCTAATAGAGCATCGGCTTTGTTGTTGGATTTATACCGTCTATTAATGAATTTTTCTTATAGTAGGCTTTCCCTTGAAGGCCTAATATGAATGTACAAAACAAATATCTCAATTGATGTCATGACCGTATATTTGTTCGATAGTTCGAACCATGTCGACTCCTACTACTCACATAAGAGGCTCGGGCCCGAACCTAGGTTCATTTTTTTTACCTATGTAGCATCTTTAGACGTTATGCGTGTAGCTATAACATAATCACTAGGCCCATTCAATTGTATATTCTTACATGTATAAAAGTTACTGTACTTACATGTGTACTTTCATATTTGTATGCATACATGTTGCAATGCACGTGAAGATTTTAAAATATTTGGCGTTGATCAACTGTGTGAATGATCAACATTTAACTGTGCACAGTGCTCTATATAGAAGCCTGTAAATGCCCTCTGTTAGCTTGTATGAGTGTTGCAGATCTGGTGGTGTGGCATTGTGTTTCAATGGAATTTATAAACGCCTTTTGTCCGCTTGCATAAAAGTTGTGGATACAATGGTGATGTGTTGAATTTCGTTTCGGGAATTTGTAAACTCCTTTTGTTTGCTTATATGAATGTTGCGGATCATATGGGGTGATAAGTTCGAGTTGCTTGTGACTTTATGCAACTAAGTTATCATTGAGAAATGCGTAGTGTTTCATTTGGGAATTTGCACACGCCTTTTGTCCGCTTATATGCATGTTGCGGATCCGGTGGAGTGGCATTGTGGATTGCATTTAAGTGTGCACAACGCTCTATGAGATGCATTTATGGTGGGATTAGGGATAATTTTAAGGGGAAAAGGTTTGTATGTGGGGGTTATGTGAAGAAATTTATAGAGTAGTTTTCTTAGGCAATTTTGAGTTCCTAGTTGCTGCTAGGAAATTAGGGGAGAACCAATTCACCTCTCGAACAATGAATCAATTGTATCTTGTACTTCTTTGGTTGAAGATTGTTATTTTCAGCTTTATTAGTGTTGTTCCTGCATACTATTGCTGTTTACTCTTGATTTTGATGGTTGTTTTTCATTGTGGTGTTGATTTTGTTCTCGTGGTTGTTTTGGGTATTGAGAGAATAAAATGAGTATAGATCCACCACCTTATTCAACAAATAAATTCAGGTCATGAACCAACATATAGCATGGAACAAATAAAAAATGAGTTTGTAAATCACACCATGTAAAGCTCAAGCTCAAGGTATTTACCAAATAAGCTCAGTACATGAACTACCGATGATTCAACCCAGCTCATAACGGAGTGTAACCGAAATTCTTACAATAGAAAACAGTTAAAGTTATCATTTAAACAGAAGGGATGTTGTTTCTATAGTGTTCAGAGAGTAAAGAAAAACTGAAGATTTGTCATATATAATTGCAGTAAAAAGTAACTTTACTAGACCTTCAAGAAAAAGTTGATCATTTTCTATGCACATGCAAAATAAGCAAATTTTTTTAATTCAAAGCCCACTATGTTAAATTAACGTGTTGGTACTAAAGGAAGCACAAACAGGAGAGTTGAGAGTTCTATGTAGCAATAACAAAACTGGCAATATATATTTGACAAACGAATAACAAAAATATCAATGGCAAAGTTACCGCGCAAAGAAAAGAACCAGAAAGCGTCTAAATTGAAGGCATTGCTATTTAAAATAGATTAAGTTAGAGTTAAGGACCGTACAAGTAAAATAAATGTTAGACAACAACTCCTAACATGAGGAAATAACAGGTAATTTAAAAATATATATATGAAGCAAGAGTAAAAGGACTAGACATGATAAGAAGTTGATTGCAATGACTTAAATCAACTAGAGCCATCAGCATATGAAAAACTTGACAGGATTGAATTAAAAATAAGTATTTCAAATGCCAACCAAAATAGCTGGATAAGGAAGCTGCAGTAGCCGGCTATAATGCCAATAATAATGATGTCAACGTCACAGCTGTAATAACACCAACAAACTATGAAAGTGCATACTTAGTGGTAGTTTTGTTATGTGAATAGGGATTGTAATAAGTTAGCGGATGTTTGTGCTAACTGTGTTCTTAGTGATAGTTTTGTTTGGGATGATATTAGAATGGATCATATTCCCCCTCATTTTCCTCAATTGTTAAAGGAGTGTGACGTTGTTGATAGTTTGTATTAGGCCTCTTTTCTTTTAATGCTAATCCTATAGTGTAAATAGCATGGGCAAATATTTTCAGCGTTTTTTATTTGTTTATTTTTTTCCATTTCAATAACTAATTAAATAAAATAAGATAAGTTACCAGTTTGTAGCCGGTCTCAAGAAACATAAAACTAGAAAACGAGATAACACTGAACAATTCTGTCATTCGCTTCAAAAAACATTAAACTACAAAGAAACCAAAATTTGACTTGAAGCAATCCCTGAAATCATACCTCAGTGATCAGCCTTAACTGATGAACATAGTCTCTTCCTGGAAATAGAGCTTCTCGAGTTACAATCTCACCAAGAATGCACCCCACTGACCAAATATCAATAGCAGCAGTGTACTCTGAACAGTTTAAAAGAAGCTCAGGTGCTCGATACCAACGAGTGACAACATATTCTGTCATGAAATCGGTTTCTGATGTTGTCCTGGCAAGGCCAAAATCTCCTATCTTAAGATCACAATTCGCATTCAAGAGCAAATTGCTTGGCTTGAGGTCACGGTGCAAAACATGTGCAGAATGAACAAATTTTAATCCACGTAATATCTGATACAGGAAATACTGCAAAAACCGAAATGCTGTTTAGTGAGATCTATGCATTAAGAAACTCCTTTGTCATACTGCAAGCATATGAAAAATAGATAAGGCCAAACTGAAAAGGCAAATTGCAATTACCATTTCGTGTGTGTGCTAGCAATGCAACAATAAATCTGTCATCTTTAGAAATTCAGAAGCAACAGAGCTAGTTATGCAAAGGGCACTGAAGTTTGTTCAGCATGGAACCAAGACACGAGTCATGCAAGAAACTTTGGAAATCATAATGCGCATATTTTGTCATAAGATTATTGTAATTAGGAAAAAACAAATAATTGAACAGAACATACGTCATTAATTTATAATTAGCAGCTAAGTCATCAAAAATTACAATATGACAGAATTTAGAAAGCTTAAACTAAGAAATACACTCCAAAAAAATTTGCATGCCTTCCAATTACAACCATGTGGAGTTTCCAAAGGCTGAAACTATGAGGTGGATGTATGAAATCTGGAAGTAAGTAGTTGAAGTTGTCCCAAGTCGACCAAATATATAATAGATAAAAGTCTAAAGTATTTTTCTTGAACAAATAGAAGACAGCAATAAATAGACAGGCAGCAAACCTGGCAATGGTCATCTGTCAATGGCTGATTGGAACGAATTATCTGCTGAAGATCGGTATCCATGAGCTCATAAACAATGTATACATCATTGAAGTTTTCCCTTTGGGGTGGGCGTATAATGTCCTTGATGGCAATAATCTGCAGAGGCAAAATAACAGAATTGTTTTGAGTACTGCAACTGAGAGAAACAATGAGCTGCAATTGTTAAACTAAACAAGATTTTTTCATAACCGTTGTTGGAGAATTTTTTGTATCCTCAAACGGATTGCATATTTTATAATCGGGCACGGCATAAGAATAAGATATATTACCCCGGAGGGTAAAAATACCATTTTCTTATGGGCTCAATAATAAAATTTACAATTATTTAACAGAGATTCCCCCACTCAATGTTTGGTTGAGTGGGGTTTATTTATTTCTGGGGTACAGACATCCCATAGGGGCAAGCCCCTATGGTTAATTACATCCCAAGTTTGATTTGGGAACACTTTTGATTAAACTAGTGATTTTCTTTATTTTTTTTTGTAGTCATTTAAACATTGGCTAAAGTTGATTTTTGTTGTTTTAAAATCCATGAAAGTCTTGGTTAAAGGTTTTGACCCTTAGGAATTTCAAGGAGTGGATCAACTTAGATTTAGATTTTTGGGAAAGAAAGCCAAAGGAGTTGAAGTAGGAGCACTTGATTCTGAGATGAAACTCAGAGGTGCCCAAACTATCCTATGTTGGGCTTTACATTTTAACAACCTAATTTTGGTTTAAGTTGATATTTTATTAGAAGATTGGGGCTTACATCCCAACAACACTTGTTGGAGGAATTGCCCGAAAGTTGAGGGCTTATAGGGTGATTTGGAGTCAACCCGTGCCTCGGACCCTAAGACTAAGGTGAGGACTACCGACAGGTAGTGCCTCGAACCTAGATCCAACGAGTACAAAGAGGGACTTACAAGCTACACCTCACAAGAGGCATAACCCGCCCGACCTCTGGATTTATTGTCCCGCCTGGAAGGGACTACCAGCTAAACTCCCCCTAATCACTTTTAAAACCATGTTATTCGGTCTCAATGCAAATGTAGAGTGGTAGGGTTATTTTTATTTGGAAGGTAGGTCTTATAGCTTGGCTTTGAGGCCAAGATGCCTAAGTATGTGGGTATGCAAATGCTGACTCATAAAGAAAAAGACTTTTATTATCTAGTCCTTAAGTGGAGGCATTCTATATGTGACACATTTTTGGCTATGCATGTTTATTTTTGTTTTGAAAACTTGGCTCCTTGAAGGGAGCCATGCAATTTTTTTTTTTTTACTTGAAAGACATGGAGCCTAATTTGATTTTATTTTTTTTAGTTTGCTTACATGTTAAGGGGTAGAAAACTTAGTTTATCCTAAGAGCCTAACGTGATCAAGTCCAGGCCACACCCACAAAAACAAGAGAAGAAACCTAGGAAAGACATGCATTTCTATAGCGCACCCAGTAAACACTTCAACACATGCTTTTATATATAAAGACAAAAAAATGTAAATAATGTCCCAGTTATTACAAACATGTTTGGCAGCTGAGTTTCCTGCTATTATACAACCCAGTCAACTTAATTATAGACTCTACTTGTGGGGATCTTCAAGCTTTATTTCCAAAAAAGGTACTTTCTCCTTTGATCCTCCTTGCTTTATAATCCAAACCCCACAAGTTTTACATCCTATTTCTACCAAATACATGATAAAAAAAAAGACTCAAATCTGCAAAACAGAATTAGGAGGCAGTTTATATAGCAAGAATATGAACATCCCAAAATTGGCCTAGCACTTAGAGTGCTAAGTACTAGGCCCCTGCTTCTACCCTATTGGCCACATCTTTGGGGGGTTTTAAGCAGTACCTATCATGCAAACAGTTTATTATCATTTATAAGCGCCCCCCCTTTTAGATATGGCCACCTGCACAGAAAAGCATTTATATTTCTATACTAGCCACTTAAGGGCAAGTGCCCACACGCAGACAATCTAAGGGCAAAACAATCCACAACATCAATCACATGCGCACACAAAGAAAAATCCTAGTCCTAGCATGCCTAAGGGGCTGTGCACCTAAGTGTATGAGGCTTGTGTGGTATGTCACACTAAGGGTCCTTCTAGAGTTTGGGTCTAAGAAAGGAGTGTCCAACGTGTGGCTTTTGAGCCACTTGTTGAGGGAAATTCTCCTTAGCTTTTGGAGCTAAAAAGAAGGGGTCGGAATCTAACATTTAGCTTTTGAGCTAAATGTTAGAGAGCTCTCTCTAGCTTTTAGAGCTAAAGAGAGGAGAAGTCTCCTACAACTTTGGAGTTAGAAGAGAATTGAGAGAAAATGCAACTTTTGGGTTGCAAATTCATGAAGGTCTTTGGACATTTTGATGTCCAAAGAGGGAATTGCCCCCTTCCAACTTGAGTTTGGAAGGGCAAAGAGAAATAGGACTTGAATCCTAAGCTTGGGATGAAGTTACTTGTTATTTTTGGTTCAACAAGTAAGATAATTTGGGACAAAATTGGATCACTCAATATAGGTTGAGTGAAAGTGGGCTTCATACAACTTTTGAGTTGTAGGAAAAGTGAAAGAACCTATGGCTTTGAGCTAAGGTAAGGAATTCCTTAAGACTTTTGGGGTCTATAGGAGTGGAAGAAGATTTGTAACTTTAAGGTTACAAATCAAGAAAGTAGTTCCTTGAATTTTTGCATTCAAAGAGGAATTTCATTTTCTTAATTTGGGTTAAGAGAAATGAAAAGGATTTTGGTGGTTTCCTACAATCTAGATTTATAGGAAAAGATGTAGTCCAATGTGCAATCTAGAGATTGCAAATTGGAGGAATTCCTTTGGATATTGGGTGTCCAAAGAAGAGTAAGGTTTCATCCCTCCAATTTTGGGTTGGAGGAGAAAAGGAGAGGGGATGTGACTTGGAAGTTACAACCCTAAGAGGATTCTTTGAACATTTGGTATCCAAAGAAGAAGGGTGCATTCTCAAAATTTGGATTGAGAGAATGAAATAGTTTCCTACAATTTTTTGGATTGTAGGAAGGAGAGGGTGCGAGGTTTCCCTACAACTTGTAGGAAAAGGAGATATGAAATGCAACTTGTAAGTTGCAAATTAAAGAAATCCCTTTTGAACATTTGGTGTTCAAAAGAGTATGACACATTTGCTTAATTTAGACCAAGTGAATAGTGGAGGTTTTCTACACTTTTTGTTTGGTAGAAGAAGGGGATGTGCAACTTAGAAGTTGCAACTCATGAATATCCTTGAACATTTGATGTTCAAAGGGGAATGATCATTCTCTCAAATTTGGGCTTAGGAGAAAATGAGAAGATTTTCTACCATTCTTAAATTATAGAAGAGAAAAACAACAAGCAAATTTTGTATTGCATGTTGAAGGGATTCCTTGGACATTGGGTGTCCAAGGAGAAGCATTCATTTGCTTAATAGTGACTAAGCATATGATGAAAACTAAGATTTGAGTCTTAAATCTAAGGGATTACTCATTGGTTTGTGATCCAATGAGCAAAAGATTTGATAAGCTTCCCACAACTTTGGGGTTGAAGGAAGAAAATGTAACTTAGAGAGTTACAAAATTTCATAGGAGGCCTTTGAATATTTGGCACTCAAAGAGGGGTGATCATTCACTTAGTTTTGGGTTAAGTAAATGATGAGGAAAGGCTAGGTTTTAGATCCTAAGCCTAAGCGGGGTGTTCAATTGTTGGAACTTAGATTCGAACAATTGAGAGAAAGAACTTAGAATTTGGTTCTAAGTTCAACGATCCCATATGATAGTAAATAGAAGTTTAGGAAAAGCTTCAAACTATTATACATGGGGGGAGAAGTTGCATTTGTTTGTTGATTTTTGCATTTCAACAAACAAAGAAGAGGAAATAACCTAGGATTGGTCCTAGAGTTAAAGGATTTATACAAGGATATGTTTAAGGGCTTGAGGAGCCTTAAAATATCTTGCATGAGAAAAGATATGTTGGTTTCTTGTGTTCCAACAAATGGGTTGATAGTTTAGAGTTTAGTTCCAAACTACAACTGTTCATGTGGGTATACTTGAAGACTTGAGGGGCTTCAATTCACCTCACATGAGAGGATACTTGTTGGTTTTGGGGTTCCAACAAGAGATGTAAGAAAACTTGGATTTTGGCTCCAAGTTTCTAGAACTTATAACATGATGCATTAAGGACTTTTTTTTTGGAAATCCATAATGCAACACATGATGAAAGTGGGTGATAGCTCCTACGATAGACTAGGAGACATGCAATGAAATATTTGAAGCTTGGGATGCTCCAAATAACATCGCATAAGAGATGTAATTTGTAGTTTTTGGACTACAAATTAAGGGGTCATTTACCTATATAGGTTAGGCAAATGAAATAGGCTAGATTTTAGAATCCTAAGCCTAAAAAAGGAATTTTTTTATTGATCCTAGTCTCAAAACGAAAGAAGGGGAGAACTTAGGTTTTTGGCTCTAAGCTACAAGATTTTCATATAATGATAGGTTGGAATTTTAGAGAATTCCAAGTCATCATTCATGAAAGGAGAAACATTTATTTGCTAACTTTGTGTTGTTAGCAAATGGAAATGGGAGAGAGGCTTAGGATTTGTTTTCCTAAAACCTTGATTCATGCACCATAATAATTGGGACTTAGAGAACGTCCCAACTATTAAGTGTAAAGGACATGTACATGAGGAAGGGAAAGGACTATTCATTTGCTAGCTTTAGGATTCCAACAAATGAGATGGAGAGTTTGGAATTTGGTCTCAAACTCAAGGGTGATATCATGTAAGAGGAGATCGTTCACTTGATAATTTTGTGTCTTAACAAATGAAAGAAGTAAACTTAGGATTTGGTCCTAAGTTTGGAGAAGTTCCTTTAAACATGTGACGTTTAGAAGGAACAAAGAGAGGTGAACATTCTCTTAATTTTGAGTCTTAAGAGAATGGGTTGGTCTCCTACAACTTTTGGATTGTAGAAAGACAAAAATGAGATGCGACCAAGAGGTCGCAAGATTGGGAAAGATCCCTTGAACATTTGGTGTTCAAATGGATTTGTTCACTCACTTAATTTAGTTTAAGTGAAGGGGTGTATGAACCTAGAATTGGGTTCTAAGGTTCAAGATTTTCATGTTGCATATTGTGGAATTTTTGGGAGGTTCCAACTCATCACACATGAAAAGAGAGATTCATACAATTTAGTATTTTGTTGCCTTGAGGAGGCCCTAAATATCATGTATGAAGGAGAATCGTATGGGAAAGGGAGTCCTCTATAGTTGAATGAATGTTTGGATTCATTTTGGAGAGGGTAACTCACTCCTATAATTTTCTAGGAGGTTTGGAAGACAAACTACAATATCACCAAAGCTCTACAAGAAAGTGACTTTCCCTAAATCGTACCTAACATGATTTGGAAATTTGAGAGCTTGTATTTGGCCATATTATCTTGCAAATTAGGAAAAATGAGCTTAAAAAATCCCTTAATATGATGGAGCATTGATCATGGGCCTTTGAGGTCCATGAAATGCTCCAAATCAATCTCACCAACACTTAGGATTAAGTGAGCACATTTATGAAAATTTGCAAGTTAATACATTCACTAATTTAAGTAAGGAATAAATAACATATGGCTTAAATCATGATTTAGTAGGGAAACATGTATCTTAAAGCCTTTAAGGGATCAAATCACTTTTGTCGTGATTTGATTCATTAAGGGCGTAATGTTTCCCAAGCTTTGAAAGACTTGCATAACAAAAGTAACTAGCCATAAACTTTTTATCACAAGCTATACAACATATCCAAAAGATAGGTTACTCAAACACTTGTTCTAGGATTTTTTTTTAGTGAAACTTTGAGGTCCACATTAAATCCTACACCAAGTTATCACAAATATTTTGAATATGTTATAGGGCTTATGACAAACTTCACAAGCTCCACCAAATTCCTAAATCATGTATTTACTTCGCGCATGACACTAGTGTTGTATAAGTATATGTAAACAATGTGAGATTTGGGAAAAGATGTGAGCTATCCACCCAATTTGGCTACGAAAAGTAACATGCCCTAAAGTTTGGATGTAGGCGAAGGTGTTAAGCTTAATATGATGCACAACATACATTCGAGAGATGTCGGATAACAACCCGACGCCTCTACGCGTGTCAAAATCCTCTCCGAACTCTTACATAAGAGTCAACTAATGGAAATCGCCTAATTTCCATAGCCTCTGCGAAGTGGACAGCCAACATAAAGGTTTTTGGGGACCAAAAATTAAAGTTTTTAAGGACCTAAAGCTTGGGATCGTCAACCACATTGCAATTGGCCTTGGGAGCCTTAAGGTTTCGCCTAAGTTTTAGTGGTATACCTTCCCCGGGTTGCCCAAGCGCTCCTATCCACATTCCAAGCTTTGTCCAAGCTCCGCTCCAAGCTCCAAGTCGCTGTCCAAGGTATTCCGGACATCGCCGCTGCTGTCCGGGACGTTTCGAAGGCTCCAAATCGCTGTTTGAAGGCTCCCGGAAGCTGTTGGCTGCTGTATACACACTCCAAACAGCAGGTTTCGCTGTTCGAGAGTCTCCCGGAGCTAATTTCGTTGTCAAGAAGTCACCGGAGTTGAAAGAGAAGGGAGGAGAAACCTTCCTTTGCTGTTTGGAAGATTCCAACAGCTTCCAACTCGCCTCGAGGTCACCGGAGACGAAGAAGGAAGAGAGTAGAAGTGTTCTTCCGTAAGAAGTGTCGCACCGGCCCAAACTTAGAGGAAGTCGGAGGCTTTGGAGCGAACCTGTAGGCCGACAGCTTCAAAAGATGTGGCAAACGGGAAGAGACCGAGCCTTAGGAAGCTCGGCCGAAGGCCCAGGCGGGGTCGGTCGGGAGTTCCGCACGAGAGGAGGCGCGAACGGGCTGGAAATCGCGCGAACGAGGGCTCTGGCGCGAATGGGAGCTTCGCCTGGTACTCCTTCTCCCGCTCTCTCTCGCTCGTTCTCTCTGTGTATGTCGGGACGGGAGAAAGAAAGCCAAGGGGGAGCCCAATGCCGCTCCCCACTCCCTCTCCCGCTCTTGTTTCGGGACGGGTTCGGACGGACAGCACGAGGGAGCAGATCCACCGCCTATAATACCCAATCCGGCCTCCTCGTTGCTGGAAACGAGGTGAAATGTACTTGAGTACATTGAACCCAAATTTTGGGTGAGAAATGAGATAAAATCTCAGCCCTAGGTTTCAATTTTCTGATTTGGGAAGTTGATTGAGCCCAAATCAATCAATTGGGGCTGAAATTGGCTCCGAATTGGGCTCGACCCGAATCAATTTGAGTCGATTTGGGTCCGATTTTGTTCAATTGAGTCAATTTTGCGAAATTGAACTCCGATCGATGTCGAAAAGTGTCGAATTGGGTTCGACGACACTCGACGAGATTCGATTTGATTTGATTCAATTTTAATTAAATTAAATTGATTTAATTTAATTAAATTGGAGTCTAATTTGAGTCGATTTTATCTCGACGTCGATCGACTGAGTTGATCGAGCGCGATCGAGCCTAGTCGGGCTCGATCGGGGTCGGGTCGGTGCGAAAATATTCGTCAACAACCGTCGATCTCATTTAATTTTATCAATAAAGAATATATATTCTTTAAAATTACTGAAAACAAGATGTGTGATGATATTTGTGTTCAGTTTTTTTAGTTTAGGCTTTTCTTTCTTAACCTTTCACAATCTTCAATTCCAGCCAAACCAACCTGAAATACCTTCATTTGAATGCAAATTACTGCACAGTGCAACGTATAACGAAATTGATCAAACTGTTTACTATAATAAACTGTCTAAATGTCCTGCGATTTCATGCATAGGATAACTAAAACCATTGACACTCTTCAGAAAGAAGAAAATCAAATGGTCTAACATGGTTTTGATGCAAAAATATATTTTCCCAGTAACAAGCATATTCTTTGTTGTCCATAAAAAATTGATTTGACATTCATTAATTAATGATAACAATACATGTAAACTTCATAAGAACAAGTTGACAAGCTTAAAATATTATAGAAGACTGTAACTCTAGAATATTAATACTTTTACTAAGAAAATCATGATCATGTTCGATGTTAGCATTATCTAAATACTATGTTGCGCAAGAACATGAATATAGATTACTTCCAAATATCATCATAAACAAAACTACAGTAATAACATTGTCACTAATTGAATATTTATATATTTTACACAGCTACTACAATGGCCACAACTTAGTAAGTTCAATTGTATATTGTAGTTCATCATCATCATCATTAGCTTAACCCACCTATTTGGAGCTAGCTTTATGATTTCATTCATCCTTATTGAGTGCTATATGATGCAGTAAATCATTTTTGACATATGTTTGCATAGCTATATCTTTTTCATCTTTAGTCTACATCTTTTTCTTTCTAATACTTGTACATTAATTTGACTTCCTGTTTCATTGATGCATCTTACTCTTCATCAACATGCCAGTTATCCAAGTTATTGTCCAATATTTTATCTTCAACGCATGCTACACAAATTGTCCCTCTAATAGAAGCTTTTCAATCCTTAATTTTGACATACATCAACTTTAACATCTTCATTTCACCTAAAATCAATTTCTCAAGCGTCATTTACTCCCGATTTTTTCTCTCTCTAGGCGATTGTAGTGAGAGAATCTCTGAGGATGGCGGGGGGTGACCGAAGGTCACCTCCCCGCTCAGGCAGGGGCGGTGGCGACGGATCGATGGGAGGCGAAGATCGTAGGCGTTCGGGAGTGGGTTCTGGAGGATCGAGGAAAAGTGGTGAGCGATTGGGAGTTGGATTGGGAGGATCTCCAAGTAAGCCTTCGACCGTGAAGTCGAAGGGGAAATCTCGAGATGCAGGGAAGACGGGATCGGTTGGTTCGCTAGAAGGTCGGTGGGAGGTTAAGCCTCGGAGTGTGGATTCTAAGATGGCAATGCCGGTTGCTAAGGGTGGTGGTCAGGTGCGTGCGATTGCAATGAAGCAGGAGGATTCTCCTCCTGATTTGAAGATGGAGCTGATGCCGGCCTCTGAAGTGAGTATGATACTCAATCCGACTTTTATGGGAACGGATTCTTCAATGGATGTTGAAGAAGCCCGATCTACACTGGAAGATAGGATTGATATGGAAGAAGTGTTCGATGTCGATGCTGGATTACCTGGTCAGAATAGATCGAAGGCGGCTGTTCTTGAACAGGCTGATGTGAACCATGAGCTGATGATTGAAGCGGAGCATTCAATGGAGGTTAGTCATTGTTTGAATGTTATGAGTAATGTTCAGATGAATAATGTTGAGATGAGCAATGTTGATATGAATGTGGGTGGTTCTAGTCTGGATAATGAACCAGCTGTTGAGGAGATGTTAGAGGTGAACGGTAGCACGTCGGGTTCTGCTGGAGGTAGCGATCCGCTTATGTGCACTTCAAATGTTTGTGAAATTGCTGCTCCTGTGAGTAGTGCTGTTAATATGGGAAAGGTGGAAGAGCAGGTTCTGAGAAGAGGATCTCTGTTTTCTGCTGGTATTGGTAATGCTTGGAAGAAGCCGGAACACATCCCGATCCTTCATCCGGAGGAGATAAATGCTATAGCATCAGATGGATCTGTGGATCTTAATTTGGAGGCGGTTAAGGCCAATGTGGCAATGCTTGACAGAGCTGTGGTAGGGAAGATCTTAGGAAGAAGAGTGTCTTTCTTCATGTTGAAGTCAGAGATTCAGAGGCAATGGGGAAGATTTGGGGAATTCCAGCTCACGACATTGGGACATGATTGTTTTGTATGTATGTTCTCCTCGACTGAAGCGAGGGACGCTGTTTTGTGCGGCGGTCCCTGGTTTATTGGTGGAAATATTGTTGGTTTGGATCGGTGGACACCTACCTTTTCTCCGGCTTCTATGGAGGGTTTGTCCTCCCCGGTGTGGTTACGATTGCCCAACCTCCCATTACAGTATTGGGATGCCAGTAATATCTCCAGAATTGCTTCAAGATTTGGGGTTCCGCTCTGGATTGATGCGCAGACTGGAAACTGGGGGAGGCGTGAATATGCTCGGGTGTGTGTTCGTATGAACTTGGCTAGCAAGCTCTTGGCGGGAGTATGGATCAATGGTTTGAATGGGAAATTTTTTCAGAAAGTGGAGTATGAAGGTATTGGTACTCTTTGTTATGGTTGTGGTAAAGTTGGACACCGAAGGGAGCAATGTCCATTGAAGGTTACAGGGCAAGGTGAAGCGTCTTTGCGGAAGACGGTTGAAAAAGGAAAGTTAGCAGGCTCGGGTGAAGGAACTTCAGCTCAAATTCCGGTTAGTAATGGGAAGAAGGTGATGGGTGGTCCCTCTGTGGTCAAAAAGGAAGGGAATTCTGTGATCAAAGTGGTTGATAGCCGGGACAAAGGTAAAGAAGTGGAGATGCATCAAAATAAGGAGAATGTCATGGATGGCAATGTGAATGAGAAGTGTGATGAGGAGGACCAGATGGGTCCCTGGATCCAGGTGCCTCCGCGTAGAAGGAGGAGTGCTCGTCTTCAAGGCAAGGCACAAGAAGTAGCCGGCAATAAACAAACGTTGAATGTTTTGAAACAAGTGGATTTAAATAAAATTAAGGAACCTAAAGGTACTATCAAACCTACCCGTAAGCAATTGAAGATGGGATTTAAGAAGCCTTTGCCTTTTACGGAAGGGATCAAGGCTATTATGCCACGGCCTAATAGACTTAAACTTGGAAATGATTTGAGTCAGGAGGGTATGGCCCCTGAACTCTCACGGAAAAGAAGGAAGGAGATGGATGAAGACATTAGCGGCGGGGACGCTTCCCCTTTTGTTTTTTAATGCCTTCCATTTTAATCTGGAATTGCAGAGGTGCCCGTAAGAAGATGACAAGGTACTATCTGCGAAGCCTCGTTGGCAGCAATGAGGTATGTTTTGTTGGTTTAATTGAAACTATGATAGAAGATATTAGCAGAATGGAGGTTAATAGACTTATTGGTATGAACTGGGACTTTTTTCATTTTCCTGCTATGGGAAAATCGGGAGGTTTATTAATGTTGTGGAGAAGGGATATATCACAGTTTGCTGTTGATATGTCTATGGATCAGGCTGTTGTTGGCAGTTTGATATTACCCAATCAGCAGAAGTGGATTGTGGCTATTGTCTATGCTAATAAGAATTACCACACTCGTCGGGTTCTGTGGAATTATATTGGTCCTTTAATTAGCTCTGATCTCCCTGTGATTGTGGGTGGAGATTTTAATTGTTGCCTGAATCAAAATGAGAAGAAAGGGGGTAAAAGATTCAGTTATTCTGTTGGAGCTCAGGAAATGGTTGATTTTCAGGTTGAGAATGATCTGCATGACTTGGGCTTTGTGGGACGAAGGTATACGTGGTCGAATAATAAGAGTGGTAATAGCAAGATCTGGTTTAGACTTGACAGAATTTTGATGAATTCTGAAGGCCTTCGGGTGGCTCCAATGGTTTTAGTTAAGCACCTGCTTCGATTGGCTTCTGACCATTGTCCGCTGTTACTTAATTTTGCCCCAGTTTCTCCGAGACCTGGTATGAGATGGCTGAGTTTTGAAGATATCTGGATGACGTACCCGATCACTTGGAAGCTTGTTTGGAAGAATTGGACTAGCTTGACTTTGGTCAACCTCATGATGTGCTTAATCGTAAATGCTCACATACTCTTAAAGCTTTATTTTTTTGGAGCAGGAACAAACTCAGAGAACTTGGGGAGCTGAAGACTTTGCTGGAAGGTAGAATTGAGGAACTTCAGTTATTGGAGAGTATGGGGGAGGGACTGAGCAATGAGCAGGATTAGGAACTACGTCAGAAGGCTGCTGAGTTGAATTCTACACTGGCTCGCCTGGCTACTTGGTGGAGACAGCGAGCGAAGACTAGATGGATTGAGGAAGGGGATGTTAATTCTCACTTCTTCCATGTTTCGGCTTCAGCTCGAAGAAGTGGCAATAGGATTGTTGAAGTTAATGATTCTGATGGGAATTGTATCACTGACCCGATTCTTATTCAGGAAGAGTTTCTGAACTTTTTCATGAAGAAATGGCGTAAAAGAGAAGTTGCTCTAGAGAATTGGCCTGAGTTTGGAAATCACGACAGAGTCTCGGATCTTCTGAGTTCTAGCATGGAGGAGAAGATCATGGCAGATGAAGTTCGGCAAGCTGTATTCAGTTTAGGGAAGAACCGTTCGCCTGGCATTGATGGTATCAATTCTTCCTTTTTAAAATTTTACTGGGACATCATTAAAGATGATGTTACCCGTGCTATTCTTTATTTCTTTGAGACTAACTCTATGTGTGAGAGTTGGAAAGAGACCATGGTGGTTCTTATTCCGAAGATTGATAATGCCAATGTGCCTTCGAAGTTCAAGCCTATCAGTTTATGCCAGTCCTTTTATAAAATAGTGGCTAAGGTGCTGATTAATCGCCTTAAACATGTGCTGAGCAGCATTACTAGTGAGGAGCAGGGGGCGTTTGTTCCAGGTCGGTCAATACCTAGTCATGGGATGTTGGCTCAGGAGATGATGTTCAAATTCAAATGCTCAACTCAAAAGTCTGGATTGATGGCTTTGAAGGTGGACATGGAACAGGCATATGATTGTATGGCTTGGGAGACTTTAGAACAAGTTATGAAGCTGATGGGTTTTAAGGAGAGGTTCACCCAGTGGGTGATGCAGTGTGTTTCACGGCCCAGTTTTACGATTCTTATTAACGGCAGTCGTACACGGTGGATCAAGGCTAAGAGTGGTCTACGGCAAGGGTGCCCGTTGTCACCGTATTTGTTTATCATATGCTCTGAACTGTTATCCAAAGCATTCCAGCAGAGGGGAGGACAATTGGGAATCCAAGTTGTTAAAAATACTGATAGGATATCGCATCTGCTATATGCGGATGATATTCTAGTTTTTGCGGAAGCTAGTCGTGCTAATGCTATTCATATTATGAAGCTACTTGATGATTATTGTGGATGGATGGGGCAGAGCATTAACAGTGCAAAATCTGCTATTCTTTTTAATAAGAAATGTCCTTATTGGAAAATGAGGATGATTACTAAAATGATGAAATATAGAAGGGTAAATTCTTTGGATTATTTGGGAATCCCATTGGTTATGAGGAAGCTGGTGAATGCAGATTTTGGTAAGGTGATGGAGGCTGCTCAAGCGAAGACGAATGTATGGGGGAAGAAGCAACTCTCTTTGGCTGGAAGAGCCCTGCTGATTAATACTTCTTTATTATCTATCCCTATGTATATGATGACTCACTCAGTCATTCCTAATGGAGTTCTACATTTTATTGAGAGGCTGGGGAGGCGTTTTTTATGGCAGAAGGACTCCAATAGTAGGGGTATGCATTATGTAGGATGGAAGGAGCTCTGTAAACCGAGAATTCAAGGTGGCCTTGAGTTCTATGATCTTATTATCTGGAAGTCTGCTCTTCGTGCTCGGATTGTTTGGGATCTGCTCCAGCATCCTGAGTCGGTTTTATACAAAGTGTTAATGGTTAAATACGAGATGAAGCTTTGGGATACTTCTCTGGGGAAGAAGTCTTTTGCTACTTGGAAGATTATTCAAGATGGGGCTAGTGCTCTCCGGCCTATTTTGAGATGGAACATCGGCAATGGTATGAGTATTGATGTCTTTCAGGATGTTTGGATCATGGATCGAGCTTTGGATAAGTGGCCTACGTTTGTGAACGTGGAGGAGGTGGAGAATTTTTATGTTGGTGACTTTCTGAACAATTCATTTCAGTGGAATGAGGAGCTGATCAAGAGGTGTTTTGGTGCTATTATGGCTGAACGTATTTTAGCTATTGATGTTGGTAATGATTCCCATGGTGATTGCCCTGAGCTTATCCATGATAGAAGGGACATGACGGTTGCTGCTATGGCCTATAGAATCAACTTTGGGGTGGAGGAGAATAATATATGTTGGCTGTATAATTTGAAATTACATCCTCGGGAGAGGTTCTTCTGGTGGAGAGTAATGAAGGATGCAATTCCTACGGCATCTTGGCTATTCCGCAGGAGGTTGGGGGATAATGCTTTATGTCCCTGGGGGTGTAATGTGGAAGAAAACCTGGATCATTGTACTGTTCATTGTGTTAAGCTGAAGGAGGTGATAGTGATCCTGGCTAAATGGGGAATTATGCTGCCTAATGTGAATTCTTTTCAGGAGTTGATTATGACTTTCTCTACATGTGCTGAGAGAAATCTGGTGATGGGCCGAATCTACTGTTATATGGTGTATCAGGTGTGGCGAGCTAGAAATGATATGAAACATCGGCGTATGTGTAGATCTCCGACTGTGATTGCTGCAGCGGTGCTTTCTTTATTACCGAAGCCATTTAAATGGCCAATACTGGAGCAATGGGGTACCAATCAGCCGATCGGGCTGCCGTCTCATAAGTTGTGGTACCTTCCCCCTCCAGGTTGGCTTAAATTTAATTTTGATGCCTCGGTGATGCCTTCTAACCAGGTGGGGCTGGGCATTGTGGTGCGGAACCATGTGGGATCGCTGATTGTTGCGGCTGGAAGAAGAATGGAACACTGGAATACTTTATATGCTGAAGTCATGGCTGTTGCTGCTATTCATGAGGTGTTGCAGGATTGGATGCTTGATCTTGAAGGAATTATTATTAAAGGGGACTGTATAAATGTTATACGGTGGCTGCAAAACTTGAATGATCGCCAGAATGGTATCCATTCTAAGGTGGATGGCCCGGATCTCTCCTTCCTCATGGATTTCAAACAGGTTCTGTTTCGTTATATTTCTCGGGACAGTAATCGTCCTGCTGATTACTGTGCCCATCTTGCTTTGCTTGGTAGTTTTTCTTTTTATGATGTGAATAATGAGTTCCCCCCAACATTGTTATCTATGTTGAGGGTGGAGAGTGATAGGGTATAGATTTTACATGAGAGTTACTTGTAATTAGTTTTTACTTCATTATTAATGCAAATGCAGATATTCAGCTAAAATCAATTTCTCTATCAACGATTTCTTTATTGCTCATCACTCAGATGTATACAGCATAACTTTCCTAATTATAATTTTATAAAACTTACTTCTCACACTCAATAATATTCGATAATTGCATAGTACTCCTAAGGCACTTCTCAAATTTAAGCACACAACCTTATCTCCAAAAGCAACATCATTTATATAAAAGTTCTTCTATATAATAGATACAAGATGCATAAATTTATGGCATCATGTTATAATTTTATCTTTAGGAATATTAGCCAATAACTAGTAATATCACATGCACTAAAATTATATATCACATAATAAATATTTATTCTGCAAATTTTAAGTAATTTAATTTCTAAATACTTTCATTAGTATTCCAACTTTCTATTTATTTTGAAAGATATTTCATTAATTAAAGTTTTCATCAACAAAAAAATTTGTAGCAAGGTATTTTTCTTTTAATGGCTTTTGCAAGCTATCGTATAACCTATATATATATATATATATGCTACTTAATGCTTATCCTTGAAGTAAACCTCTTATGAATGGGAACTTCTTGGTTAGTCGGTAGCTACGTGTAACACCAATCAATGCTCCATCATACAGATCTTTAATAACATCAATAGACCTTTGACATACACATTTTTTTTCCATAATGCATATCAGATAAATTTCATGCTGCTCAATCATATCCCTTAAAAGATTAATAAAATTTGCTTCCTATATTTTTCATTAATTACCTCAGCACCAAAATTATGTCCACATAGCAGATCTTCCTAGCACAAAACCCAATTAATTCTTAGATATCAACATAATTATTTTATGACTACTTTCCATTTCCTTCCCCCACAACTTCTTTTGATGACCTGTAAGTTAGATTTTTCCTATAATTATGACAATCCATAACACCTTTAATTTGAATATGGTATGAAAATACTTATTCTCCAATTAAATAGCATATTCTTAGATTTTAGGACGTTATTGAAAAAATTTGTTTATCAAACTACTCTAATATCACCCATGTCTCTCCAAATCTCTATATGTAGTTTATTTGGAACCAAGGATTTAAGTTTATTTATCACATTCATAGCTACCCTAACTTTTTTTAATCAATTTATAAAATAACTCATTATATTGTTCCTGATGTATCTCCAAAAAAAGTTATTTATTACAACTTTTCCATTAATAAATTTTTAAAATTGCAATTGCATATTTCTTATTTCAATGATGGCATGTACACAACCCTAGCTATTTGGCATAAATGCAGGTTTTGAGATTTTATAGATTGTTAATTATAGCTTCAATATGGTCAAGTCTCTCCATTAAATAGATTAACTATAATTTAGGTCTTTGACCAACGAGCAAAACTTTAATGAAAAACTGGAACAAGAACTTCACATGAGAGTTTCATGCACAGTTCAACTTTCTTCAAATCTGAATAAATTTTTATACAATAAACACAGATATTTACACAGGGTGATAGGTATAAAGCCTCCACATCATCATTTTGTCAGCTAAAATGTATAGTCATCAATCAAAATTAGGAAGCACCAGAACAAAATACAACTGTATTTATTGATTCCGTTGTGATGATGATTACTCAAATAAAAAATAGGTATATTTAATCTGATTTTATTTTATTTTTTTTGGTTGGTGGCCGGGGGGGGGGGGGGGGGGGGGGGGGGGGGGGGGGGGACGCACATAAATGTGCTAAACCAAATAGTAGCAATCAACATCCTATTTGTTACATGCATAGAAGGAGCAGAAAGGTTTTACCTTAATAATGCACACAAGTATTGAATCATGCAGTGTGAAGGAAAATGGATCAAATTTCATTACTAAAGTTGATTATATCATTTGACAGAACAAACAAGCTTAGAAAAAACATACAAGGCCACTAGAATGGAGGAACTTACATTATCATGATTCATGTGTCGTAGAAGCTTTATTTCTCTTAAAGTTCTCTTGGCATCAATTCTATTATCAAAAGCGCTACCAATTTTTTTAATAGCAACCTCCTCCCGGGTTTGTGAGTTCACAGCCGCACTGCATTAAATCAAAATAGTTCGGAAGACAATACAAGATGGGCCAAAAAAATAAATAAAATATTTTAGCCTTTCATAACTTAAATAATAAACCAGCATTTGAAGGTCAGCAGCAAGAGCAGAAGGGAACAATTCTTCTGATGCGCTTAAGTATGGAGCTAATCAAGAGCGTGTAGGAAAGGGTTCATACAACACTAGTCCTTGGCAAAAAGCGCCGGAGATATACTTGAGGTCCAATCACAAAATCAGATCTACGAGCCTCTTAATTTAAAAAAAAAAAATTAATGCAAACAAAGAGTGACTAAGAGATAGCCATGAGCATTTCCTTCAAATCAAATGGTTTTTATAACACTGAAACTGCTAGAAAGAATAGTTTGTTGGATTAACAAGGAATATAAAAAAATATAGGATTATAGCAAGCTAGATATAGCAAATCAACCTATGTCAATGTTCAGATTATTTGAATACACTCATTACATTCCACACTGCCATCCTTGTCAAACGCAGAAAAAAAAAATCCAAATATAATATCCTATATGTATTTCATTTTCTTATTCAGAACCTTAAAATCTACACTGCAAGAGTTTGCATGTTTGTAGGATATAATTAGCCACAACAAACTTACCGTGTCCCAGTTAAACTCTAGCTCCTCTGTTGCCTTTCTATTTTTTTAACCTACACTCAAGTATGATTATCATAAAGCCAAATATCTAGAAAAATCGGTTCAAGTCAGCGTAGTTCAATTAAGTCAACTCGGTCTAAACCGTCTCAACTCAAAAGGAACTCACGAAACTATAAATGAGCTGTCCCCCAAGAAGGCAACAACGATCTATGAACTTGAACCAAGTAGGCTGGTAAGACTCATCAAATCGCCTTAGTAAATACAACTTATCAAGTCATCCCTAGTGAATACTCAAGTGGGAAACTTCGTTTATATGGGAAACTATTGATAGATTATTTAATTATTTGTTCATCAATATATGCTAAAAAGCCAACGACTTTTTACTAGCCCGGGAACCACATCTATATGTCGGACATTCAAATTAGGCTACATAATATTGATATTCTTCTCTTATTTTCTATATAGCCATATAAATAGCTAATTCTATAATGCTCAAATCCCAACCAAATAGGGAATCAAGCTATGAGCTCAGATTACACAATTTTCTATACCTAAGCTAATCTTACAGGAATCTTAGATCTTCTCAATCTAAAATTCTCTCACTATTTTTCTACTCTTTTCACTCTGCATTTTGTATCACAAACAATTCTAGATTCAACATATTGAAAGGTGCAATGACTGTAGAGAATGCTACAAACTAGAATAGTACTTCGTGAAATAGAGAATCAACGTAGAGGTTGAGAAGCATTTATGAATATGGAGGACAAGGAATTTTCCACAGTTAGATAGCTTGATAAATTTGAAGAAAGGGTGTTGAGAATGATCCAAGGAGCAATAGAACGAATTCTACAAAGCCCACCTAAAGTGGAGTTGCTAGCAAGATCCTCGAATTTTATTGTGAAGAGAAGGAAATTCTCCGGAGTTAGAGTATTGGTCAATACTCCAGTGACTAATAAAACTTAATACCCAAACATTGAGAAGTCGACCTTGATTCTTCGTCAAGAAAAAAGGGGGACTAAGAAGCAAGAGTCGCCACTAACAAGTGTTTTCTCAAAGGGAGATTGTTGAGGTTAAAAATCTAACAAAATTCAAGATTCCTCAGCTGGATTCATACAAGAGGAAGACGAAACCAGCCAACAACATTGCCAATTTTGAGTCGGCCATCTCATTACTCGACATGGATGATGCATTAAAGCATAGAGTTTTTCACTACCTTTAAGGAATCGCCTCTACGATAATTCTCCCATCTTTCACTTAGAGTGATTGCTTCAGTAATTGCACTCAAAAGATTGTTCATAACTCCATTTATAAGCATGCAAAGTTCGTTGAAGAATTCACAGGCCTTACCATGAATGATGCTAGATTTGGGAGAGTCATTAAGGAGCTTCATTACCAAATTCTAGAAAGAGATGTCGGATGTGAAGGATCTAAACCAGGTTATGGCCCGAGCTACTCTATCACAAGGCCCATGAAAGGAACCTTTCACATATGCACTCAGCTTATAACAACTAGCAACTTTGACTGAGTTATTAGAACTTGCCAATACCAACATCAATGCAGTGGAATATAACATTGAGACCAGTGCAATTGCAACGACAATGAGGAAGGAGAACTATCACTACAAGAAATTCAGGCATTACCGACGATCATATAGCTGTCGGTAATACCGGCAATATAACCGGCGATTATTTAATTAACCGCCAACGGAATTAGCGGCGGTCTAATAACCGTCGGTTAGGCTGTCAATTTTATTTTTTACCGGCGCTTTACCGGCGGCTATTACCGCTGGTTTTAAGTGACTTTTTTCCGGCGGTCTGAACCGCTTTAAAATGCCCTAAATTTAGCCATCCTGAGCCGTCCACTTCATTTCCTCGCATTCTCCTCTCTCTCGCTACAGACGCTCGCCCCCACTTCGACGGGCTCTCGCAGATTGATCGCGCCTCCTGCGCAGGAATCCAGCCGCCGACGACCTCCCTCCAGCCGAAGATCTCGCCCCCACTCCGGCATCAGAGCACGGCCGCAATCTACCCATGAAACCGGCGTCCAAACTGAATTTAGGTTTGCGTTTTTTTCCCTCAAATTTGTTATTTGGTGGTTTGAACAAGTATTTTCCTATTATGCTTGGATTAAATCAAGGATTAGCATTAAGTCCATATCTTTTTGCTTTACTCATGGATGTTCTCACTAGATATTTGCAAGAGGGTGTACACTAGTGTTTGATTTTTGTTCATGATATTCTTCTTGTTGATTTTGGGCAATCAAGTCATTTAATAATAGTACACATTTAGATATCTTGTGACTATTGTTCCTAGTGATCATGAAATAGATTGGCATGAATTAAAATATTTGATTTAATTTGTATTAATATTTTTTGTTATACCTATATTTGTTTACATAAAAATTTTAGGTGGTTGCCTGAGCATAGCACGAGGATCAGAACAAATTTTGAGATGAGAAGATCGACCCATCTTAGAAACATGTTCACAGACATTAGAAAGTTCGGGCAGCATCCATTATGGATTGGAGAGAGTGAATGGGCAAATTTAAGTAGAGCTTGAGCGAGCCCTGAGTTCACAAAAATAAGAGAGCAGAATAAGCAGAACAGAGTATCTGATTGTGAGAATTTAGGAAGCTCCCTTCATACTGATCGATCTGTTCCTCATACGGAATATAGATGATGACTGGTAAAAGCTTTGAATTAGTTTAATAAATATATGTATATTATTTTAAATATATCTTCTATTTTCAGAAAGAGTTACTTGGCCGGGAGCCAACACCACTGGAGTTGCATACGAGGACTCACCAACATCAAGTTGACCATCAGTGGGTTGATGAAAAGGCTAAAAAAGCTCATGTGAGTATAATTTTTGGAGATTGGGAATATGAATTTAATATAAAAAATCCTATTCTAACATCAATATATTTTATGAATTTATTCTAACAGGATGATTTTGAACGAGTTCGGGAAAGTCGTAAGTCTACTGGTGAGGGATCATCTTCAGGATCGACCCAGCATTCTTAGTATCATACATGATCAGATGTTGTTGGAGGAAGGCAGAGGGGGAGGGCATATGGCTTGGGTTCACAAGACTATGCTTATGAGGACAGTTCATCCACATTAGCATTTAATGATTCTAATGGAGCTAAAGAAACTGTAAGCCAGAGGGTTGCAACCCTGACGAGAGAGATAAAAGAGATGAGAAAGATTCAAAATGAGATGCAGGCAGAGCTACGATCCTATAGAGATGAAAATCAAAAGAAGAAAGAGCAAGAGCAAACACATACATCACCAAAAAACGAGGACACAGAGGATTAGTACTCTTATTTTGTTTGATGAACTTTTGGTTTAAACATTTGGTTTGATGAACTTGTTGTGTGAAAGCGAAGACATTGATATATTATTGTGGATTTATATGTTATCAGACTTTATTTATTTATTTGGTTTGATGAGTTTATTTATTTTGATGAACTTTGTAAACTTTATTTGCATATTACAGATTTCATTTCAATGCTATATAGGTTGATTTTGTAGACTTTATAATAATTGTGATTGATTATGTGGATTTCATTTCATTTCAATGAACTTTATAATATGTGGATTTCATTTCATTTCAATGAACTTTATAGACTTTATAATAATTGTGATTGATTATAGTGGCGTGTTGCACATATTTGTGATAATTGTTGTCTATTTTATGCAGGTTTAGGATTTAGGGTAAAATTGAGTAAATATAGAGGGGAGGCTGTCATTTTTTTTTAAATGCTACAGGTTTTCGGTGGCCAACCGGCGGTTTGGCCGTCGGAAACTTCGATACCGAACGGCTTATTATAGCTACCAAAATTTCAATACAGTCGCTGGTAATTTCGACAGTCGCCGGCAGTCATCCGGTGGTTTAAACGCCGGTAATACCTGCGGTTCTGATGGCCGGAAAGCCGCAGGTGATTAACTGACAGTTTACCGGCAGTCGTCGGCGGTCCACCGATGGTGATCCGACGGTTTGGCCACCGGTAACACCTGCGGTTTTGACGGCCGGTACGCTGCCGGTGATTAACCAGCGGTCACCAAAATTATGACCACCGGAAATTACCGGCCGTTGCTGCCACCAGTGATTATAACCGCCGGAAATAGTATCCTACGCGGTTTATTCCGACGGTTTTTAAACCGCCAAAAAACTGTTGGTATTTATTAAACCATCGGTAATCTTATTAGATAAACCATCGGAAAAAATCGCCGATAATACCTAAATTTCCTATAGTGTATCCAGGAGAAAATTTTGGCAATCTAGGGACCAAATAAGTCTCATCAAAGCTAGGGGTCCGAAAGGAGATTCTATAATAATCAAAGAACTATGCACCACTAGTGAACACGACCCCTTTTAGCGTTGCGCATGCAACGAAGAGCAGTGATATGATCGATATAGTGCAAGGTCCCTACTACCACAAATTCATTAATCACCGACTATGACTTCATTAAGAGTATTTGTTGCCAAGTTTGTTGAGGCTATTCAAAATAAATAATTGAAGAGTTCAATGCCCATTAGAGAAAGAGGGCACCGCCAAGATCATTCAAAATTTTACGCATATCATTGTGATAACAGCCATGTTAATGAGCAGTGGCTATTTCTAAGGAGAACGGAGGACTTGATAAAAAAGAGTAAATTAAAATTTTTTTTTATAGGTGCAAGAAGAAGACCAATGAAGGCGCTTATGAACCTAGTCAGTACCTCAAGGGTGCGTACTAATGAAACGTTGTTGATTATTTTATTTAAAGCTAATTGACCAGTGAATGGAAACCAATACAATGATGCAGCAGTCTTCACATCACTTATTGTAATAAGGAGTTCGATGAACATTATTTTTAGCTGCATGAAGATAAAATTGATCTCTTCTCTCCCCACGATAATTTTGAAGCCTAAATTTAACTTTTCTCGGGAGCACATAAAGATGGAAAGAGTGACTACATTATCAATCACTTGGGGAGAAGGTGAAAACAATTCAATGCAATGTTGACTTTATCACAATCGATGCGCTGACTACTTACAATGCTATCTTGGGTCGAGCATTGCTTGACATATTTCAGACACACGTCTCAACATATCATGTCACCATTAAGCTTCCTTGCATGACAATGAGGCGCCAAGGGCATATAATTTAAAAGTAATGGAAAATGTGCAAAAAGAGGATCTCTAACTAGATGTTCAAAGGGAATCTAGGTGAATTTGTTAAGGAAGCATCAATCTCTGAAAGCAATAAAAGTTGCAGCTTCTAAATAATCATTGCATTTGCTGAAGAAAGAAGAGTGAAGTTCATTGCAACTATAAGGGAAAATGAGGATATATGTGCTTGGTTGGCTAATGAAATGATGGGTGTTTACCCCACAAGCTCAACATTGATAAGAATGTGAGGCCGATACACAAAAGATTTGATTAGTTATGGTAATATTAACAAAGGCGATTAACAGTAAAGTTCAAAAACCCCTTGAGGTTAGATTCAACAAAGAAGTTCAATATTCGAAGTGGATTTCTAATATAAAAAAATTAGAACGCGAGTAGCAAATGTGCAATAACTTAACAAACTTGAACTCAATTTGCCTAAAATATAGCTATCCACTCCCTGCATTGATGCCTTAATCGACTTTGCAATCAACTATCCTATAATAAGCATTTTGAATGCCTTTTTGGGGAATTATCGAATTCATCTCATTAAGGACTTTAGTCATATTCAGGTCATGCCTTAGAACTCGACTACCCCTCTTTGCAACATGATTCGCACTAAGTAGTGTACGAGTCCATTCTGGCAAGCAAATCTAAATGGTTAATCCCGTGAAGACAAAGCTCTAGCATAACGCAAGGCCAATTAAAGCAACGAATTATCATTGGAATATATAGAAGAAAAATGAAGAATGAGTGAGACTTAAAATTTTAAAAAGATAAATTGATATTCTATTTGAATTCGACAAACATATTACTTGAATATCTTCTTGGTACTCAGTATTGTCATTTGTCCTTTTTAATAGAAAAATAATAATATTTGGTATTCACCAAACTCATTACTGGGATATATTGACTAATTGGCAAATGTTGTTTGCTTATCCCCAATATTCAACATTCGACTATTGCCAATAAACTACAAATTCAAAATAAGGTATTAATCAATTTCATTGAAGAAATTATCCTTGGTATTTAATTAAATTCTTTATTAAACTTATACTTTGTATTCAGCATTGGCCTTTTTCAATAAAGGAAATTTTATTTGATATTCGCTCAACTCATAGGTGGTGATATTTAGTATTTTCTCTTCTGTGAGAGCTATTTATTCAATTTATTATCAAAATAGTACTCAGTATTCATCACACAAAAAAGAATTCGTATCGAATAATATAAGCAAAAATTTAATCAAGCCAAATTTTAGTGAATCATAAATTTTGTACTAGTACAAGGGTAAATAAATGAAGCTCTTCATCACCACCTTCATCACAAGAGCTCACCTCTATTATCAATAATTCAGAAGTCTCCACGTGCCAGTAGACAGAAGGGAGGACTGTCTTCACCACTACTTTTTCCAAGTAGAAACGAACAGTTTCCATAAATTTTGAAGATAGGATTTCCTTGTGTTAAAACATTTGGATTAATGTTTCGAAGGACTCATTAGCTATCTCTAAATTTTTTTTCATGTTCTTCGATTTTGGCATTTCACTTATGCGTGACTTCTAGATCATGTTTTCTATTCTCAACCATATAAGTTGCAATCACCAAAGTGCTTTCTTTCTAAACAAAAATTCTCCTTCTAACTTTTTGACCATCAACTCAAGAGTGGCTTTTGGCATTTTCTTCTCCTAGTGACTTGCTAATTTCGCCTATTTTCATCTCTAGCATTTGAATGACAGAATATTGCATAATCATCTGAGGGAACAATTTCTTGTAATTCGTTGCAATTATATAATTATTCAGAATATTGCATTTGCCCACATTACAACATAGGTAAATTGGGTTAATAGATAAATTAATAATCTTTTTTTTAAGCAACTCGAATAAGATGGCTGGGCAAAGTTCATAGTCCGTTGTGGAGATCTCATCTTCTTCTAAAGCAGAATCCACAGAGAAGTAAATCATGGCTAAAATCTCTGAATGCTGTAAAGGATAATAATTCATTGTTATTAATTCATTGCAAGTCAACTCACCATTTATTTAGTTTTAAGCTGCAAGAATCACCTAATTGGATCCATGCCATACAAGTATTTTTTAAAATTGAAAAGGAGGTTGAATATAAAATATAAAGCTGTGGGAAAATTCAAATGTAGGATTGCAAGCTTCTTCAGAGGATTTACTGAGCTTCGTTGAACTCAATATTTTAACCTACAACTATTAAGAAACCATCTCTACTGCCACAATGTGCAGAATTTTTTCTTCCCGTTTTGCCCCTCATAAGCAACTTATACCCATCTGTCAATTCAATATCAACAATAAATAAACAAAAAAATAATACTAGAAACAGAAACAATGAAAGCAATATAAGAGTTGGAGCAGGACAATAAATTGCATGAAAAAGAGCCATAGAGAGAGATGGATTGAGAAAGAGTTAGCAGGCAAGCAACCTAGGCACAAAGCGAAGACCGTGAGAGAGTGATAGCACAACATACAAGATAAGATCAAGGCTGGGAAGAAGGTTGGGACTTCTACCGTTACAATTAATTGCTCCAGCTTTGGAAGACTCTCATCCGTCATTTACTCCACCGCCAGCTAACAGCAGTCACCTTCAATCTGTTGTGAGATAAAAAGGTTTGAAAGCAGATAAAGGCCATATTGCCACAAAGATGCTAGCACTAGAGTAGATTGTGGAAGCGAGGGCATCCGCATGGGAGAAGCTTGGGAAAGAACAGAGGTTGGGTTGAGTGGAAGAGAAAGCGGTAGAATGCATAGGTGGGCACTCAGGTTTTTTGTTTCATCAAGAGATGCAAATCAGTGAGGTCTTTTGCAGCAACTAAGGTAGAAGACTGAGCACCGTGAATGGCTATATTGGCTGCAAAGAGAAAGATAGAAGAGACGAAGATTGAACTAATGAGACAAAAGACTTTAAACATCAAACAAAACAAAAAAAGAGTAAAACTGGAAGCCCAGGCCAGTTACAGATGAACCCTTTATTCTGTCCAATTAAATTTTTGGCATGCTTTCATTTATTCCAAAGGCACCTCCAGCATTCTTTTAACAAGCGGCAATTTCAAAATCCTTCAACAAGGAGAGTACAAAATCTTCAGTGTTGAGCATATTTAATGCCAGGTTATTTAAATTTAAGCTATAGCTTCAAATATATTACAAAAATTGAAGAGGAATTCAGTTTAAGTTAACAAGGATAATGAGGATCAAAAACAAATTAGAATGTTATTATCTTATAAATATATATTATAATATATATATATATATATTATATATATATATATATATATATATATATATATATATTTATATATAGACATAAATATACACATCCATATATATAAAAATCCATACATACATATATATACATACATATATTACATATATACATAAACATACATACATATACACACATATATACATACATACATATACACACATATATACATATATATATACATATATATATATATATATATATATACATACATATATATACATACATATATACATATATACATAAACATACATACATATACACACATATATACATATATACATAAACATACATACATATACACACATATATACATACATACATATACACACATATATACATACATACATATACATACACATATATACATATATATATACATATATATATATATATATACATATATATACATATATATATATGTATGTATATATGAATTTTATTTACTTCATGTTACATTACTTGAAAATTTTTCTCTGCATATCATTATCCGATCACAGAAGAAAAAAAAAAGCATGCTTAAACGGTTTAATTATTTTTTTATGACTTTTTTTGTCATAATATTATTCTATTCATTTCTTCTCTCAATTCGCTAATCTCGCTCAAAATATCCATATCAGTAATAATAACTCAAAGTAAACAAAGGAAGAAGCATCAACCAAATTAACTCTATAGACAAATATCTAATTGTCATTGTTTTTATTCTATTTATTTAAAATAATTACTATATCTTGTACATTGCACTTTGTGCTTGCTAGCATATAAGAAAGGTAACAACTGTTACCTAAAATATCAACACCAATTCAAAGATCTCCAGACATTAGTTTAAAAAAAATTAAAAATTAAAAAAATTAATATATATATATATATATATTCAGACATTAGTCACTTTAAGTTTTAGTCACAAGCACAAAAAGCGAAATACCAAATTCTCCTAAATAAAAACTTGAGCTAAACAGCAAATATTGCTAGGATCTACTGAATTCAACAAACATAAAAAATAAGACTAAAAATTAAGATGATAAGTTACCAAAACATTCCTATCGAGCAAAATTTACAATGAGTGCAGCATGCTGAATAAGATGCTGAAATGCTCAAGTCCTAAATTAAAGCAAACAGAATATGCCAGTAATGAAATAAGTACAAGAAAACTTGTGAAATAAGGAACATTATCAAAATGTAGTAAAAGGGTGGAGTGAAAATAAACACAAGCATGCCCGAAGGAAAGGGAGAAGGCAGACCGACCTAAAAATAAAATTGCTATTTTCTTTATGAGCAAACCCATTAAAAGAATGGCTAGAAGAAAGAAAAAACAGTTAATCCATTAAAAGCTAGAAGTGCGAACAGCCCCAAAAACAATAGGAACGCAATAGGACTAAGAGGTCCAACATAAAGAAAGAAATCAATAAATCTTCATCATCACCATTAACCTAATCCCAACTATTCGGGATTAATCATTTGAATCCTTATTTTTCATTTCTTCACCTAAGAGTTTCATGTGTTAGACATATTCTACACATATTGCACAACATCTATTCATGTAACTTTTGGTCAAATGATTTTTCTTAGACACTAATTTTATACACCCATTCTATTATTTGACACTAATTTTAAGCACTCATTTTTAAGTGCATTTGTTAGCTTTCGTTGTATATGTTCAAACTACCTTATAGTCTATTTTTTTACTCTCTTTTTTAATAGATTTTTTGATATGTTGCATCCCCCCCCCCCCCCGGCAGGGAATTAATCCATCCCCAATCAATCTAGTCTAGTTTTGATACACATTCGACAACAACTTTATATTTCTGACACAGATAATTTGAATATTGATTTTTTTTGCCAACCAACTCTTAGATCCATTCAATATAGCTAACCTAATTACAGTTCATAAATTCCACAAAAATTAGGATCCCAATCTAATATCTTAGTAGAATATAAATTAGACTAGGCTCATATTAGATGCACAATCATAGAAATTGCTAAAGGAAATTTATGAGCTCACAGCGCCCCTGGTTTCAACTCTCACATTAAGGAACTAAAGAAAACTTCAACATAACACAGCAATAATCTAACAAATTAACTTTCAAAACTAGGTAAGCAGGATCCTTTCACGTCTCCAAAGAATGAAAAAACAATTAAAAATATAAACTTATGCATAAGCAATCAAACACAATAAATTATTTAGAAGAAGCATATGGGCAAGATTTTTCTCTATAATTATACATTTTAAGACCTTTAAACATAAGCATACATGTCAATGGAGTAAAATGGCGTGCGTCATGGGAGCACAAGACGCGGCACACATATGCGCTATTTGGTTGGCACGGCGTAGCGCATCAAAATTGCACGCACTATTTGCGATATACATGGGCAATGGTGAACGGAACAAATGGCGCGCACTATTTTATTAACATGTTATAAATCTCAAATTATAAATTATAATTATAATTTTCAAGATTTATATATTAATATCACAATTAATTATAACTTAATTAAACATCAAATTAATGAAATATCAAAAAATTTATAATATTTAACATTTTGTAGGATTAAAGCTATCATTTTTTTCTATTTGGTGGGATTTAGGCTAAATTATGTTAAATTCCTACTCAAATCTATTGATTTAAGTTTCTGTATAATTTAAAATTGTCATTTTTGTTGTTTGATAGGATATTTATGCTTAAATTTTTCTCTAATCAATATATTGTTTGCTATTTAATGATATTTAATTTTAATATATATCTATATTTTAATTATTTTACATTGTGCACTATGTTTAAAATGGTTTGTGTCATGCCGTGCGCTATGTGTCATGACTTCACCGGAAACTTTGCACCGAGGTGCACCATTCGTCGTTGACAAGTATGAACACAAGACTATATGATTAATTTAATATCATCATCATCAACATTAGCCGTAGCCCAACTATTTGATGTAGCATTACAATCTGAAGGCCGCCTGTTTTATATGACCAAACCTTCTAAGGCAACATTCTCCAATCTTATCTACCACTGGAGCTACTCCAACCTTTTCACGTATATGATCATTTGGTATAAAATCTCTAAGAGTAAAGCCACTCATCCACCAATGCATCCTCATCACTGTCACACTTAACTTAATATTATGCTTCCTTTGAATGGCCAACATTCAGCACCATAAAGCATTGCAAGGCTAACCACCATCTTATAATTTGTTTACTTAAGTATGAGTGTACTTTTCTATCACACAACAAGCCCGATGCATTCCTCCGCTTCATCATTCAATTAATAATATCCCCATCTATTTCACCATCACTCTGAACAATAGACCCAAGATATCTAAAACGTGAACTCTTATTAATGACTTGATCGCTCAAAGTTACGAACCCCCCACTAGATTAATTACTACTAAAATTACACTCCATGTATTCGGTTTTAGATCTACTCAAACTAAAACCTTTAGACTCTAAGGATGACCTCCATAATTCAAGTTTACCTTTAACTTCCTCTTTAGTCTTATCAATAAGAAGAAAATCGTCAGCAAAAAGCATACACCAGGGAACATCCTCTTGCAAATCTCTAGTAAGGACATCCATGACTAAAGCAAAAAGATAAGGAGTTAAGGCTGATCCTTGACGTAATCCAACTGAAATTGAAAAATACTTAGTCAAACCACCTTGTATTTGAACACAAGTAACAGCTCCAGCATACATATCCCTAATGACCTGAATATAAGCATTATTAATCCCTTTGTTTTTTAGAACTCTTCATAGAACTTCTCTTGGAACTTTATCATATGCTTTCTCTAAATTAATAAATATCATATGAAGATCTTCCTTTTTCTATCTATACTTCTCCATCAAATCTCTCAATAAATGTATGACTTCCATAGTAGACCTACCCGGCATGAATCAAAATTGATTTTGAGAAACATTAGTATCACATTGTAACCAATGCTTCATAACTCTATCCCATAGTTTTAAAGTATGACATATCAACACAATTCCTCTATAATTTACACAATCTTGTGCGTCACCTTTATTCTTAAAGATAGGAATCAACGCACTCATTCTCCACACATGTGACCTCTTTTGAGTCTTCAAAATAATATTAAACAGTTTAGTAAGCCAAGAAATTCCTTCATCTCTTAAGCATTTCCACAACTCTATTGGAATATCACCAAGTCCAACAGTTTTCCCACACTTCATTTTCTTTAAATTCGGCTCTAACTTCAGTTTTAATAATACGTTGATAAAAAAAATCTCTATTTTCATTTAGAGTGTTAAGATTACTAAAGTCAATCGTATATTTACAATCTTCATTGAAAAGTTTAGTAAAATATCTCATCCACCTTGATTGAATATCCTTTTATAAAAAAATAATTTTTAATCTTCATCCTTAATACACTTCACTTGAACTAAATCCTTACTACTCCTATCCATTTGTTATATATTATATATATATATATATATATATATATATATATATATATATATATATATATATATTTATATATATTTATATAAGCTTTCCCACACTTCATTTTCTTTAAATTCGGCTCTAACTTCAGTTTTAATAATACGTTGATAAAAAAAAAATCTCTATTTTCATTTAGAGTGTTAAGATCACTAAAGTCAATCGTATATTTATAATCTTCATTGAAAAGTTTAGTAAAATATCTCATCCACCTTGATTGAATATCCTTTTATAAAAAAATAATTTTTAATCTTCATCCTTAATACACTTCACTTGAACTAAATCCTTACTACTCCTATCCATTTGTTTGGCTAGCTTATATATATATATATCTTTCGCCCTCTTTAATATCTAATCTATAATATAAATCATTAAAAGCTAAAATCTTTGTATCGTAGAATGCTTTACGGGCAACTTTATATATTTCCCAATTTTCAAAATATTTACATCTAAACAATTTTTATAACAGAGCTTCTTATTTTTTATCTTTTCTTGCACATTTTGATTACACCAACTATTTTTATTGTTAAAATTTTTTTCTTTTGATACTCCAAGTACATCCTTTGCAATATTTTTAATATTACATGCTAATATTTCCTACATAATATTTGCTTCCTCATGCACCAACAAAATTTTAAGATTGTGAATCTTACTCTCAAAGATATTTTTGAAAATAAATTAAAATTGATGCTAGCATTATGAAAATAAATTAAAATTGGAGTTAAGTTTGATTTACTTAAATCAAAATGAATTATAAATTTAGGCAACACTTAACTAAGCATCAAGAAAGTTTTAATGAAACAAAAGATTGGATGGCCTATGAATGCTTTTAAACATAAGTTTTAACCATGATTTTCAAATCAAGGGCATCAAACATTATCTAACCGTAGCAACCCATTTAAATCAAGCTGATTAGGAAAGCTATAAACTAAATAGATTCAAAAATCACTCATCGAACATTTCTTGCCCTGATCATCAATATTTAAAGAACAAAATAAACGTTGAATTGATTAAAAGAGTACACCGAAATGATAATGCTACTAGTTTGCTAAAGATAATGGAAATTCATAAAACAAGCATTCAAGACAAATTTAGTAGTTACAATCAAAAGAGAATCGCCATTCTCGTATGAAAATAAGAGTAGTCTATCTTACATTTACTATTAATGGTACAGAGAGGGTGGCTCGCAGCTTTCAAGTCTTGATTAAAAATAAAGAAAGCTCTTGCACCTTTGGGGTTGGCTTAAAAAGCATCCTACCAAACAAATAGAAACAATGGCAATTCGATAAAATTAAAAATAGGTTCTCTAAAAAGTTAAAAAAAAAAAAAAAAACAAAATTCATGCTTCGATGTCAGGAATCAGGGTTTCCATATGAAGATGCTCACAATATGTAACAATTTCATCCCTTGAAAAATATCGCCTACACTATAGTTAACCAACAGCTCGGACAGCTGTGATTAAGGCTTTGTTTGTTTGAGCGTTTTTTTGCCTTTTCCGTTTTCAAAAACGGAGGAATTTTTTTTGTGTTGTTTGGTTCGTCAAATCACGTTCCCAATAACTCCTTTTTTTCATTTTTTTGCAGTTTTGAGAAAGCTTTTTATATATGCTTCTCCGTTAGAAAACTCCATTTTATAAACTAATGTTTTTTAAAACTGTTTTTTACAAAAGCACTAAAAAAACAAACGAAGCCTAATTATCACAAAAAGAGTTAAAATGAAACATTCACAACCTATTATGTACCTGCTTCCACTCTTAATACATCACAAGATGCTGTACATTACCATGATGCATTAGTTCTTCTTCCCGCCATGTAAAAAAACAAAAACATTTTCAAATTGATCAAGAAAACCGACGCAGTTATTCCCTTGAAATCAGAAAGTCAGGGTTATCCACAACCGTTCAGATATAGCACAAAAGAATGGTGCCCAAGTAACTAGGAAATAGAAGGAACAACTACAAGGACAAATTCAAGACATAAAAGAAAATTGTAACTTCTAATGAATATGTAAGATCAGTTGCCAAAAGTCAACAAAGAAATAATCAATGGGTGTAATTAGTCACAAAACCGTGGAGATAAAATCATCCCACCCCCGATAGAGAAGCCACAACCAGAAACCGCAATTCCCATTTATCTATGACCACAGCCACTGCCACTGAAAGAAAGATGGGTTCTCAACTAGAACTCACCACACGATGCCGTAGGCGCCACGGCCTATAGGCCGAATCGGAGGAACGTACTTAGTAGAAACCTCAAACAGGTTTCCGTAGACATTGTACTGAACGTAGCGGCCGCCATGGGTGAGTACACCCCTTATCTGCCCTTCTCCTCCTCCGCCAGCTGATCCAGATTCCATCCTCTCTCTCTCTCTCTCTCTCTCTCTCTCTCTCTCTCTCTCTCTCTCTCTCTCTCTCTCTCTCTCTCTCTCAAATTGAAGAGCACGGAAGCTGATAGGAGAGCGATAAGAGGGAGAGTAAGTAGAGCAAAGTGAAGGGGATCCGGCTATGGAAGCTCGTGATTTTGGGAGTTGAGACCTCCCTTTCTGCTATGCCTTTCTGCTTTCTTTGTTTTGTAAGTTTGATTTGTTTTTATTTTTTCTTTCCCCTCACCCCGTCCAAATAGTTAATTGAGCGGGCACTTCTTTTTCTAACATCCGCCGCTGCTGAATTAGTTAATGAACGAGGTGAACCATGCGCGGAACCGTGAGATGGCAAGTGGGACGGGGAGAGAGTCAGGCCAAGGAGAGTTTAGGGCTTCTTGCCAATTCTAGGCGGTTCTCCGTGATCTCATCTAGCGGTTCTTTGGAGTATATGTTGTTCGAGTAGCTCTTAATTTGCAGATCTTGCCATGCACGAATTCTTCCAATGATTTTTCTCCTGTAAAATCAACTTGAATCCAAGTTCTACTTATGAAAATGGATTATTAACCTCTCGTCAATCCTCACCCAATCATTTTTATATTTCTTTTGTTTATTTTAATCATAATATTGCTCTTTTTTCTAAACGTGATGTTCAGCTGCCTCAGGAAAAATCGGGCTTAACTTTGGTAGGATATTCATTGGGCAAGCATCCTTACTTTGAAGCTTTAAAGTCTTTTCTTTCTAAGATCTAGAAGTTGAAAGGTAGTTTTTCTCATCTTGTTTTAAATGATGGTTTTTTTCTGATGAAATATTTTTGCCTTGAAGATTATAATTTAGTTTACTCAGGTAGTCCTTGGTTTTTTTTTTGAAAAACCGTTCATTATTAAGAAATGGACCCCTCTATTTCGACCTAAACAATAAGAATTTACTTATATTCCTCTTTGGATCAAGATTCATGGTCTTCCTTTAGTATGATAGACGCCTGAGGGTATTTTTAAGATTGCTGGTCTTGTTTGGATTCCTATTGTTGTGGATTCTCTAACAGTAGAGCAACCTTGGCTTACTTTTGCTCGATTTTTTGTTTTAGTTTCTAAAGAGTCTAATCTTCCTGATTAAGTTAATATTTCGATAACAGATAATATTTTTTCGTTAAAAATTATTTATGATTGAAAGCCTACGCCTTGTCTAGGTTGTAGATCTTTTGTTTGTTGCAAATCTGGGCTCAAGTGCAGTGATTTTGATGATAAAAAATATTATTGTTTCTTTACTGCTACTATTCTTACATATTTGTTTTGTTTGCCCTGCTTACTAACTTTTCAGGTCCACAATTTCAATTGCAATTCAAATCAGCTCAAGATCGGGTTGACTAGGGTTGAGTATGTATGTAATTTCATCTTCAATGTACTTTTTACCTTTCTTGAGTCAAGTCATATATCTGGTGGACCCCAAGCTAAGTAACATTGCACACACACATTAATGGGGAGTGATTTAGTGAGTTAGAGATTTTTTTTGAACTAATCATACATGATGATTTAAAATCATATTAGACGATTGGTTAAAAATAGAAACCCTAATTCGGAAATCCCTAGTAAATTGTGGTTGAACCAATCAATGGTGAACCGGTTGTGCAGGTAGGTCTAACTCTTCCAAATAATAAGGAACATGCCCTACATTTTGAAGATTCAAAAGCTTGTGAAGATGACATAAAGACATATCATTTAGATATTTCTATAAGGAGGGAAGATTTGTTGGACAAGGCTAATGTTGAAAGTAATATGAATAGTGACAATGAAGAGGAACATATTACAGTGGATGTAGATGAGAATGATGTTGGGGACAAAATTGAGGATGGTCTACATATTAATGTTTTGGTGGTTAACCAAGGGATGAAGGAGAACAATGGAAATTCCCTTTGTCTTGAAAATGATGCTATAAAATGTGATGTTAATCAAGTCGTTGAGGAAAAAAGTGAAAGTGAATGCGAGCTCAATTGTAAAACAATCAGTTGAATGAGGAAAAGAATGAGGACTTGGAGGAAGGTGAAGTTGGATCTCTTGAAATCTTCATTCCTAAGATCATTTTGAAGAATTCTAATACCAACTCCATGTCATCTCCTAATGGGAAAGCTAATATTTTTTAGGAATGTAATACTTCTTATTTCAAAAAGAAGGGTAAGAACAAAAAAAGCAATCCGAGCAATACCCTTAAAGTCACTAGTGTTGGAAATCTAAGTTTATGGATTAGACTTTTGATGATAGCAAACATTCATGATTTTCTACGACTGCATTGCCTACTAACTTTTCAGGTCCACATGATCGAACGCAACTCAAGCCAGCTCAAGATTGGGTAGATTTATGTTGAGTCAGTCTCTAATGTTTTTCATTTTCTTGAGTCAATTGTAAAAGTGGTTTTTGATGCTAAGTAACCTTACACACACACACTTGAGAGGTTTTTTTTATTTTTTTTATTTTGAGTACATCGGCCTGGACGATGCATATCGGTCAGGACAATCCGATTAAAAATAAAAATCCTAATTAGGGCATCCTGGTTAAGTAGTCATCATTAAGCAAATCATCCTGGACGATTCTTGTATCGGCCAGGACGATCTTAATATCGGCCTGGATGATGCAGCACAATTATGCCTAAATTAATCTGGTAATTATGGAAAGCAATTAAGCCTGATTGGTACGATCACATCGGCCAGGCCGATCGTAGGATTGGCTGGGGCGATGTCCTGGACGATTGACATCGGCCAGCATCTATTCCGGGCGATGTTCAGGACGATTGTACTCGGATTTGAACTAATCATCCAGGATGATATTTTATCGGCCTGGACGATGTAACCAATTTTCTTCTGATCGTCCCAAATCGTCCCGTCTGATTGAGTTTACTTTGTACTGATCGACGAGGATGATATTCATCCTCGACGATAATGTCGGTTCTTGAAATTCTATTTAAAGGACCCAAATTTTCTCATGCAAAGAGACCTTTAGCTGCTGTCTTGACCTGAGAGAGCCAAGAGGAGAGGGAGAGAGTGGGAGAGAGAGGGAGAGAGAGGGAGGAACTTGTGAGGGGGAGTTTGTGAGAGGGATTCACAAAGGTTGCTCCAAGTAAGGTTTCAAGGCGTCTTCTCCAGTCTTCGTCCTTCATCCTTGGAGGTTCAAGGGAGGTAAAATTCAGCAATTGGTCGAGATTCTCTGCCTGCTTCAGGAGGAAGCAAAAGGAGTCGAGGTTCTCTGCCTCATTCAGGAGGAAGCAAAAGGAGTTAAGGTTCTCTGCCTGCTTCAGGAGGAAGCAAAAGGAGTTAGGTTCTCTACCTCGCCGGGGTTGGCAGAAAGGAGTTTTTGTGAGGGCTTCTCCACCTTACTGTGGGAGCAAAAGGAGATTCACTTTTGTAGTCCAATACTCGGAGGGCGCCTCTGAGGAGTGGACGTAGGTCAAGTTGACCGAACCACTATAAATATGGTGTAATCTTTCTTTGTTTTGATTTACACATTTATTTTTCCGCACTTTGATTTCTGTGGTAATTTTGGTTTTAAGTTTTATTCTTTGATTATAAGAAAGATTTTTTAAAATACCAATTCACCCCCCCCCCTCTTGGTTAGCCTTGTGCCAGTTTTTAATGGCTTAACATCCCTAACAAACTTTCAAGTGGTATTAAAGCAGGATTCATAAAAATTAAGTTTGAAAACTTTTTGAATTTTGATCCATGGCTAACAATGGTAATCGTAATGCAATGGAAGGATATTTTATAACACGACCATCTTTGTTTGATAATCTTCCTTTTGATTTTTGAAAAACTCGCATATCTACTTTTTTACAATCGATTGACTATCGTATGTGGATGCTTATTAAAGTAGTATATTCTCCACCTTCTCGTTAACTTAATGGAATTAAAATCGAAGTACCTTTTACTGAATGGACTTTTGATGAAAGAGATTTAGAACAACTTAATGCAAAGTGTTTGAGCTACTTTTTCTATGCTTTAAAATTCGAAGATTACATGCGTGTTTCCACTTACACTACTGTTAAAGAAATTTGGGATAAATTATGTACCACCTATGATGACACTAATGAAGTTAAGCAATCTCATTTGAATATTTTATTGCATGATTATGAATTTTTTTGTATGAAATCTAATGAAATAATTTTTGATACGTATACGAGATTTACTCAGATTGTTACTTCGTTACATGCCTTAGGAAGAGAACTTTCTAACTATGAAAAAGTAAACAAAATTTTAAGATGTTTGCCTTCCTCTTTTGATGCTAAAATCACTATAATTTCTGAATCTTAAGATTTAAATACATATTCAATCGATAACTTACTTGGTTCACTCATTGCTTATGAGCAAGGGGTGAACCAAAGAAATTTTAATACAGGTGAGATGAAGAAGGAGAAAACGGTGGCCCTTAAGGCGAACAACTCAGACACCGACTCCTCTAGGTCTGAAAATGATGATATTGCCTTAATCATGAGGCAATTTAAAAGCTTTCTAAGGAAGAGTCACAAGCATCATCAGAATTGGAGAAAAGGTAAGGATAACAAAAAATTTAAAGGTTCTTCTGATATTTTTTGTTTTGAATGCAGGAAGCATGGACATGTCAGAGCTGATTGTCCTACACTTCAGGATCACTCAAGCAAAGAAAAGAATGAGGAGAAACCTAAGTTTAGAAAGGATAAGAAGCGAGCCCAAAAAGCTTTATGGGCGGATTCTACATCTGATTCATCTGAGACTGAACCTGAAGAGAAGACAACAAACTTGTGCTTAATAGTTGATGATTTTGAACAATCTAACCAAGACGATGTATGCCAACCAACCTATGACCAATTAATTAAAATATGTGAGAACATTCATGCATCATATAAAAAACTTAAGAAAACTCATACTAGTTTGAAATTAGAGTTTTTGAATTTACAAAAAGAGCATTAAATTTTGAGTAAAGATCACTTTCAAGTTGATACCAATCATATGTCTCTACTTGAAGAATTTGATTATTTAAATAAAAAGCATTCTGAATTAATAATTGAGCATGATTATTTGAAAGCTTCATACACCTCGCTTGAATCTAATTTTAAAGCTTCTACTAAAGAATATGAGCATAAAAATCACTGTTTGGAGATTAATTTAGAAAATGCTCACTTGAGGTTTAAAGCTGAATTAGATGCACTTAAGAAAAATTGGATGACACCCATATTTGATCCAAAGCCAATAACTAGGAAGAGGCATTATAACCCGAACCAATTAAGAAATCCTTTTCCTGGAGTTAGATATTTTTCATGTGGCGTGTTAGGACACATAGCACATACTTGCAACATTCACCATAGTACACATTGGGTATGGAGACCCAAATTGCATAATTCACTACATAACACTCATGCATCACATTCTTCTTTTCATAAGAAGGAATCCAAACCTGTTTGGGTTCCTAAATCTGACATTTGATGAGTTTGCAGGTGTGCTCTCATCAAAGACCTCGTGAGAGCATATGGTACTTGGACTACGGAAGCTCACGACTCTTAATTTCTTATTACTGCTGCTTAATTAAATCTGAGTTACATTATTTTTGATCAATTGCTTATTGCTAATTTCTTTTTTTTTTTTTTTGAAGAAGTGCAATTTGCATTAGGTAACAAAAAAAATAATTACAATTGTCAAAAGGATGACACTCCTCCTTGATTAAATTTAACAACAAGGAAGGAATGTTATGAAAGGAAAAACTATCAAAGAAAAAACTACTATCTAATGCCAAAGTAGCACACAAATTAGCTACTTTATTACAACTTCTATTGGCATGTTGAAAAACAACTTTATTAAAGTCATTTAAAAAAAGAAATCCTTGGCCGAACTATTATCTACAAGCCACTTATTCTTCTTTAAAAAATTTTGAAGGCAAGTAATAACATTGATGTTATCACTCTTCACGATCACCCCTTTGTATTCAAGCATCCAGCTTCTAACATAATCCATCACCGAGAGTGCAGCCTCCAGCTCAAGCTGAGCAATATCCCAATGAACTTTGTTCTTCCCAAATGCAAGGATGAATCTACCTTTGTGATCCCTGAAAACACCACCGATTCCAACAAGGTTAGAGATAAGTAAGGAAGCGTCAACATTAATCTTCATCCAATCTTTCGGTGGAGGGCACCAAGTGTTTTAAGACTCCCTAAGGAGATTAATACCCCAGTTAGAAAGATGAGGACTGGATTTGGTGATAGCTAAGGAAAGAACGTTTGCTGCTACCACAGAACAAGGTAGCGCAGCTTTACCATGCTTAACACCGTTCCTGTTTTTCCAAGAGAAGTAGACAATGGTGCAGTAAATTTTCACAATGCCATGTTGTCGAGCTGTTAGTCTTCTTAATTCCTTCAAACAATGGTCCAAAGAATGGAACACAGGAATGTGAATACCCTACTCCATCAACTGCATTATGATTTCAACCAAATACTTACATTGAACCATAACATGTTCATAGCTTTCCACTACTTGGCAGCCTCTAGCACAAGTATTAGTTAACGAAATCATACAGTTTCTGAGAAAAAGATTGGTAGGAATAGCAGATTTTCCAAGTCTCCACCAGAACATCTCCACCTTCTTGTTAAGTTTGATTTTATTTAGCCACTTGTAGTATTCATCATCATTTAAACTGAATCTGCACTTCATTACATGCTCATAAGACAGGGCAGAAACTGTCTTACCCGAACATAAGCTTTGCAGCTCCACCCGATCCTCCATACAAGGATCAATCCGAATTTGATTAATCAAACCAATAAGATATGGATGAAAGACTTCCTGAAGCATGGAAAATTTCTAGTGGCCATCATCCAATATCAGCTGCTGAACATACATCCCCTCCAAAGAATCACAATTAGCAAATGTGGGCCACCGATTTATACACCTATCCAAAATCCAAATATCATTGAGGACATTAATCTCCTCACCATTGCCTACTTTCCATCTGGTAATATTTTTAAGGTGTCTTCCTCCGTCTAACAAGATTTGTCAAGCCTTTGAAGTATCTTTCTTATGTGTATCATTCATTAAATCCTTCCCATACTTAGCTTTGATTGATCTATGGAACAAGGTCTTCTACATAAAGTTCCATGCCAATTTTGATCTCAATGAGCCAACTTTCATAATAGGGGATTGCAAACCCAGCCCACCCATACTTCTCGATTTGCACAAATCATCCCAATCAACATAATGTATACTACGGCTGCCATCGGGTTTATGCCAAATGAAACTTCTACAAAGCTTTTCCAAAGCATACAATACTCTTTTTGGAATCAAAGAATGTGTAATTAAAAAGTTTGGCATAGACAAAAGAGAACTTGTAATAAGAGTAATCTTACCACCCATGGATAAAGACTTCTTACTCCAAGCATTGAATCTATCCATAACATTACTCAAAAGATCTTGAAAGTCAGTCGCCTTCAACCTGTCAAGAGAAATCTTTATCCCAAGATAGTTCATCTCCTTGACCACTTTGAAGCCAAAAACTTGAGCAATCTTCTTCTTCATGGGGTATCTGACAATCTGGCTGAAAATAATTTGTGATTTATTGACATTCATCCTTTGCCCCGTCCATTTGCAAAAGTCTTCAACAATACCCTTCAAAACTTTAGCTAAAGCCATGGAGAAATATGAGAAGATTAGTACATCATCTACATAAAGAAGATGTGTGATCTTTGGCACTCTAGGAGAGAGTTGTATGCCAAGATTTTGACCCCTTTGCTCAAGATAGTTGGACATCAATTGAGAACACATGATGTAAAGGTAAGGGGAGAGTGGACATCCTTGACGGAATCCACTATGAGCTTTGATCCACCTGGAATTCTTTCCATTAATAATAATGGAAAATCTCACATCTACAACACATTCCATAATAAGGTTAGAATACATAGAAGGAAAGCCATACCATTTCAGAATTTGGCCAAGAGTTGGCCATCCCATGCTATCATATGCTTGCTCCATGTCCAACTTCAAAGCCATCAACCCCTTCTTATTTTTGGAGATTTTGAACTTATGGAAGATCTCCTTAGCCAGAAGACAATGCTCTGAAATTGATCTTCCTGGGATGAAGGCCATCTGATCTTCAGAAATCATTTTGGAAATACAAGTCTTCAATCGATTAACTAGCATAATAGCAGCAATCTTGTAATTAGTCTGGCATAGACTAATAGGCCTGTAATTGGATGGAATTAAAGGGTTCTTCACCTTAGCAATCAGAACTATGAGAGTATCCTTCCAATTTGATCTCATTCGACCAAAAACTAGAAAGCATCTAATAGCATTCCAAAGATCTTCCCAAACAATATCCCGATAACATTTGTAAAAAGAGGAAGTGAGACCATCCATACCTAGTGATCTATTACTCCCTTGCTGAAAGACCGACTGCTGTAATTCATTCATTGAAAATTCACTATTAAGAGCAGTAAACTCTTCTGTATTCAGTTTCTGGTTCTAAAAAATCTCTAGCTAACCCGATAATTCACAATCTCTAGCCTTCCATTTTGCTTCAAAGTAATGAATGAAAATCTCCTCAATTTTATCTTCTTCAACTTAAATCTTATTATTCTTATCTTTAACTTGATTCATCTATTGCCATTTCTTCTAGCCATAGCAAAATTATGAAACAATTTTGAGTTAACGTCTCCTTCTTCATGCCATCTTGCTTTTGCCCTTTGATTCCACCAAGTTGACAATCTTCTCAAGGTCACATTAAGTTCATGGATTTTGCTTCTGAGTAAAAGAAGATCATCAACTGACCAATCAATTCCCATGGCTTCTTTGTTTTGGAGATCCAAAATCTCCTTTTTCAGTTCTTCCTTCCGCTTGTTCAAATCTTTGCACTTATTTTTACTCCAAAAAAATAGTTCTTTTAAAGTTCTACTAATCTTCCTTTGTAAAATCATACCTTCATCTCCAAAGTCCTTTTTCTTCCAAGAATGGTACACAATACTTTTAGCAACTAGATAAGATCTCCAAGTATCCTCAAATTTGATGGTTTTTGATTTGATACACACCTTTTCATCAATCTTGAAGGCAATAGGACTATGATCCAAAGCCACTCTAGCTAGATGTCTAGTAACGACTATAGGAATCTTCTGAAGTGCAGCCGAGTTCAGAATACACCTATCCAGCCTTTCCCAAATCTGGGAGGCTCCTTGTTTGTTATTGCACCAAGTAAACCTTGGTCCAATGTTACCCACATAATGGAAATCAAAATTCGTCATAAAACACTTCATATCTCTATGTCCTTTAGAAAAAAGGAACCTCTTACCACCTCTCTTCTCTTCTTTGTTCAAAACACAATTGAAATCCCCACCAATAATAGAAGGAGTAGAATTCTCCATACAACTTCCAAGCTAGCTCCAAAGGCTCTCCCTCTCCTTACAACATCTGCTTCCATATACAGTGACAACCTTCCACAATCCCAAGTTAGGGATAAGGAGATCCCCACCTATCATTTGTGAAGAAGTCTCTTTGATCACAAACATCACAATCTTCTTATTCCAAAGCACTAGAATACCCTCTGAAAGACCAACAGCAGGAAAGTGGAAATACTCCCAATCCTTCCTAATAAGGCCATCAACATCCTTTCTATCGATGCTTGTCATCTTGGTCTCCTTCAGCCCAATGAAGAAAATGTCTTGATCTCTAAAAACCTCTTTCAAATACAGAGTGGCCTCTTTCTTCCTAGCCCCTCTGCAATTCCAAAATAATAAAGAAGACATTATATTAGTGCCGGGGATCCCTCCCCATTTGTGGAATTCAGCCTTTCATCCCTCTTCTTCTTCTTGTAATCTGGATCTAATGCCCCCAAAGATTTCAGCTCTTTGGCAAGTTTAACTTTAGTAGAACCACTTCAAGATGTGACATTATTCACAACACCTGTATCATCTATTTCCACAGCCAATTCCTTCGTTTTATCAGACTTCCATGCTTTTCCAAAGAATCTTCTTCATTGTCTTCAAGCAAAGCATCATATTTGTTACTTAGAGAAATACCTGGTCGTATGCCTTCATAAACTTTATCTTTATCTAAACTAGATTCTGGAGCTGATACAAATTTCTCCACAATATCAGCATTTCCCTTCTCACTTACTGCTTGCTTCTGCATAATATTCACTTGGTTCATATTTCCCCTGTTGTCCATCCTGACCCCATTTATACCATTCCTTGCTTTAACAGCAGTTACTCCTTTAGTAAAATGTATGTTCTTAAATTGAACATGTATCCAAGGGCCATACTCGGAATTAAGCACAGAAGATGTGGCTTCGGCCACCACTTGTTTTACTTCCCCTGTTTCAGTAACTGGTTTTCTCAACATTTGGTCTTTAATACCCTGAGCTACATTCTCAGGACATTCATTCTCCTCATGCCCTGCTCGGCCACAATTGTAACACAACAGATTAATCTTCTCATATTCCACCCGTTGAAAGAATCTCCCAGCTAATCCATCTATCCATACTCCATTAGGGAGTTTTTTCTCCAGGTCAATCTTGACACATATGAGGGTGAATTCACGTTTCTCCCCACCTGAATGTATTCCCGTTTAGATACATTGGTGTGCCAAACCGAGACGTAATTCTTACTAGATTATCCTCATTCCAGCAATATAAGGGCAAGTATGGGAGTCTGATCCAAACTGGAGTTGAATTCCCTTTAAAAGAATACGGATCAAATGCAGGTGACCATCTGTCCATGCCAACAATGTAACCACTGACATACCACAGCCCACCGTTCAGAATCTCTTCCACCACCTCATCCGACTTGAAGGAACAAAGAATCCAATTCATGCCAATTGATGTCATGTGGAATCCACCAAACTTACTTCATTGCCTTCTCAGCTCAATACTGCAGACTGAGAAAGGCACATTGCTACCAAGGGCTTTAATCACTAACGAGTGCTTCAACACTTCAGAATTTTTTGCTACCGATTCTAGATTAAGCCTAACAACAATCCCGTCTTTATATAACTCAATTTTCTCTATATTAAAAGCAATCTTGATGTGTTTTGGCTTCAACCATGCTCCAATAACCTCACCGCTGCCATCCTGTCTACTGTTAATGTCTAAATTGGTCATCAAGATTTCATTATTCATCACATCTTTTCCAGAAACAATCCCAACTCCATTAATATCATCAGCCTTCAAATTTTCCATATTCTTCAAATCATAAAACACAAGGTGATCCTTTTTCACTCAAGAAAAACCTTTCATCTTTAGGATGACATCATCCGTCGACAAAGAATCAAGATTAGCCGAAAAACCGTACATTCATTCTTCTTTAAATCTTCATTAATCTGGCCTACAATGCCTTCCATCATCACCTTCTTTCTCTTGCCATCCACCATAACAGGATGATTTAAAGGTCTTAGCCCTTCTTTGATAGCCACACCATTCCTTCCTCTACCACTGATACGGAGAGAACCAGGGGGTCGCGGAGCATTCATGACATCGGCAGAGAAACACCGATGATCCTCCGGCGACGACTCCACCGGCCATGGAAAATCGTGGGAAGCAAAAATTCGAACACGAAGACAGACCTTTCTCTCTAGGAAACCAGACGTTCTCTCTCTAGGATTGGTCGTGTACTTGGTTATCTTTTCCTTTTTATTTAGTTGGTTTCTTTCTCTATTTTTTTGTCATTTTTTTACTTTTGTTGATTTAGCAGGGTTGTTTTTGGATCATCGCTGAATTGATATCGTATGCCTTATTTTTGCCTTTTTGAAAAATTTGTAGTCAATGTTTTACACCTCTTTATCTACTAAAGGGTAAAAATACCATTTATTTTGTCTCTTTCTCTAACCTATTTTGGTGGTGAAATTTTCTTTTCTAAACAAAAAGTCTATCTCAAATTAACAACTGGATTTTGCAATTGAAATCTTTTCTACCTTGCTACAGTAATCTATTTTATATTATAATAGTCAAAGTCTTTATGTTACTTCAAGATTTTTTGTTATCCTATCAATGCATCTCTCATATGATATTTTATTCTATTTTGTGATGTGTTCTTCTCTATATTAGAGAGTGAGTTTTTTCTTCTCTAATATCTGGAAGATATACTCACAACTAATATTTTTTCTTCTCTAATATATGGACGAGTTTTTTCTTCTCTAACTATTTTATTACATCGGCCAGGACGATCTCAATATTGATCTGGACGATACATTACAATTATGTATAAATTAATTTGGTAATTATGGAAAGCAATTAAGGCTGATTGATATGATCACATCGGCCGGGCCGATCGCAGGATCATCCGGGATGATGTCCTGAATGATTGACATCGGCCATCATCTATTCCGAGCGATGTTCAGGATGATTGTACTTGAATTTGAACTAATCATCCAGGACGATATTGTATTGGCCTGGATGATTTAACCAATTTTCTTCTGATCGTCCCAAATCGTCCTGGTTGATTGAGCTTACTTTGTACTGATCGGCCAAGATGATATTCCTATCGTTCTGGACGATAATGTTGGTTTTTAAAATTCTATTTAAAGGACCCAAATTTTCTCATGCAAAGAGACCTTTAGCTGTTGTCTTGACCTGAGAGAGCCAAGAGGAGAGGGAGAGAGAGAGGGAGGAACTTGTGAGGGGGAGTTTGTGAGAGGGATTCATAAAGGTTGCTAAAGCAAGGTTCCAAGGCATCTTCTCCAGGTTTCGTCCTTCGTCCTAGGAGGTTCAAGGGAGGTAAGCTTCAGCAATTGGTTGAGGTTCTCTGCCTACTTCAGAAGGAAGCAAAAGGAGTCGAGGTTCTCTGCCTACTTCAGGAGGAATCAAAAGGAGTTGAGGTTCTCTGCCTGCTTCAGGAGGAAGCAAAAGAAGTTGGTTGTTTGTCTGCTTCAGGAGGAACCAAAAGGAGTTGGGTTCTCTGCCTCACCGGGGTTGGCAGAAAGGAGTTTTTGTGAGGGCTTTTCTGCCTTGTTGTGGGAGAAAAAGGAGAGTTACTTTTGTAGTGCAATACTCGGAGGGCGCCTCCGGGGAGTGTACATAGGTCAAGTTAACCGAACTAGTATAAATCTTGTGTGATCTTTCTTTGTTTTGATTTCCGCATTTATTTTTTCGCACTTTGATTTCTGTAGTGATTTTGGTTTTAAGTTTTGTTCTTTGATTATAAGAAAGATTTTTTAAAATACCAATTCACCCCCCCCCCCCCCCCCCCCCCCACCTCTTGGTTAGCCTTGGGCCAGTTCTTAAGGGCTTAACATCCCTAACGAACTTTCAACTAGAGCTTCTAATAAAACTATTAATGGTTAAAGCTCTTGTGTGGAATATTAGGGTGTCGGTGGTTCTCTATCTAAGGATAGAATTATGAATCTTTATAGGATTTATGATATTCACCTTCTTGCTTTTATTGAGCTTTTGATTGTTGCTAGTAATTTGAACACTATTCACATTAAATTGGGTTTTGATTTTGCTTTTGGCAACAGTACTAATAAAATTTGGATTTTATGGAAACAATTTCTTAATGTAGATGTTATTATGGATTTTCCTCAATTGATTCATAATAATATTACATTCAATCAAGTTTTCTCCTGTGCTTTCTTTGTTTATGCCTTATGTTCTAGATTAACGAGAAAAGTTCTTTGGGATCAATTTTTTATTTTTCCTTGTCGGTAAATGCCCCTTGGTTTTGGGGGGGGGGGGATTTTAACTATATTATTAATGTTGCTGAAAGAGTTGGAGGTAAGTTTCCTAATTTTCATGTTATGGAGGATTTCAATGATATGATTATGAACAGTAATTTGCATGACATTGGTTTTTCTGGAAACTATTTTACTTGGAACAAGGGTACTATGTGGCAAAGGTTAGATCTCATCCTTTTTAATAACTATTGGAATTCATCTTTTTCTTAATACTCACATTGAGCATCTAACTCGTACTTTATCTGATCATTCCCCTTTATTATTAAGTATTAATAGGGTTAGTAGTAATACTTTTCAACCTTTCAGATTCCAAAACTTGTGACTTCTTGATGATAATTTCTTAGAAACTATGCAAAGTAATTGGGATGCTACTCTTTTCCTTCTGATAATGTTTATGGTATGACTAGGCTTTGGTTTAAACTTAAATGCTTAAGCAAAAATTTCGATGGTGGAATAAATGTATCTTTAAAAATATATTTTCTAGTATCTTGCATGCTGAACAAGATGTGGATAATGCTGATATGGCTTACCTGCAAATTTCTTCTTTGGAAAATTTGTCTATTCTTAATGAAGCCAAGACTACTATTTTGTTCAAGCTTTAGGAAAAAAAGGAGGCTTATGGAGACAAAAGGCCTCCTCCTTGTTGAGGGTGACCTCAATACTACTTATTTTCATAACATTGCTAATCATAATAAAGTTAGTAGGAAGATTCATAAGATCACTTCATCTGATGGTAATGTTATTGATAATTCTGATTTGATTTTTACCTCCGACATTAAATATTTTAATAAAGCATTCAACTCCAACTTTATTCATGATTTTAATACTAATTTCTCTTTTATGCCTTCTCTTATCATTGAGGAAGATAATTTGATGTTGACTAACATTCCTTTTGAAGAGGAAATTTGGTGTATTTTGAAAGATATAAACTCTGATTCTTTTGTTGGCCCTAACGGTTTCACTAACTAATTTTTTCATAAGTCCTAGGACATCATTAAGAAGGATCTTGTTAATGCTGTAGTGGATTTTTTTAGGGGTAATCCTATTCCTAAATTTATTACTACTATTTCCATCGCTTTAATTCCTAAATCTAATAACAATAGTTTTTGGAATAATTATCATCTTATTAGTTTATGTACATTTTTCAATAAACTTATTGCTAAAATTATGCTAGGGAGGCTTGCTTTAGTTCTTCCTAATATTATTTCCTTAAAACAAATTGGTTTTGTGAGAAGTATATATTTGACAATGTTTTACTTGCTCAAGAATTAGTGCATGATTTACATGCTAATGTTGCTGGTGGTAATATAATTTTCAAAGTTGACATCACTAAATCTTATTATAACCTCAATTTGGAATTTTTTATACCATTTTATGGCTGTTTGGTTTCAATTTGCAATTCATTAATATTATTAAAAATAGTATTAAGTTCTATTATTTCTCTATTATTATTAATGGTAAGTCCCATGGATTTTTCAAATCCTTTCATGGTTTAAGACAAGGAGATCCTCTATATCCTACTCTATTTATTGTTGCTGTGGAATTCTTATCTCATGGTATTAACAATCTTTTTAGGATTCACCCTACTTTCCAATATAGAATGGGTGGTGGTTTTCCCATCACACATTTGAGCTTAGCGAATGATTTCATTATATTCTCTAATGGTTCTATTAAAATATTGTATATTCTCTTCAACATTTTTAGTTCATTTCATCATGCTAGTGGTTTAATTTTTAACTCCTCTAATAGTTATTTTATTCATGTTAAATTTATTTCCCCTAATTGTATTAATAGTATTGAAATAAAATTTAGTTTGAATAAGAAAATTCTGCCATTAAAGTATTTGGGTACGCCTCTCTACAAGGGTAAGAAACGTTCTCATTTATTTGATGATATTTTCTCCACTATTCATAAGAAACTATCTTATTGGGCTTTTATTTTTCTTTCTTATGGTGGTAGACTTGTTTTCATTAAACATGTTATGTGTTATATTCCTATATATTTGCTTCATACTTTTTGTCCTACTTTAAATGTTTGTAGTAAATTGAAGACTTTATTTAATAAATTTATTTTGGGATCTAAGGTTTGTAATCATTCTATTGTTTCGGGCTCTTGGAGAAATTGTTCGAGGGCCATGGATGAGGGCAAATTAGGTTTCAAAATCTTTATTGATATGACAGGACTTTTACTCATAAATTTTGGTTTTCTTTTAGAGCTAAAAAGAGTTTATGGGCCAAATTTATAGTTTCTAAGTATTGTGGTTGGAAGCATCCTTTAATTTGTGGTTTTATAAATGATGACTCCTCCAATTGGAAAAGATTATGTAATATTAAGTGGGAAGCAGAAGAATTCATTCAATGGGGTTTGGGAGTTGAGAACTTTTTTTTTTGCAAGATAAATGATTGGGTAATTTTTTTATTGATAATCCTTTATATACTCACTCTACCTTTGCTTGTAAAGTTAAAGATTTTATTAGCAATGAGGGTTGGAATATTGATCTTCTTTCCAATTTTGTGTCTGATTGTATTATTAAGTTAATTCCAAGATATCAATCTATATGGAGTATGAGGATTGCTTTTTGTTTAACTGTTCTAATGATGGTGAATTTGAAACTAAATAAGTTTTGAATTCTATTAGGAATAGTCTACCAAAGAACTCTCTTTATTTATCTTCTGGCATGCTAGTATACCTCATACTTACTCTTTCCTTCTTTGGAGAATTTTGCTTAACTACTTACTTCTGGATTCTATTCTTTCAAAGAAAGGTTTCTATATTGCCTCCAAATGTCAATGTTGCTATCACATTGAGAATATGAATCATGTATTTATTTAGGGTCCTATTTTTATGAAAATTTTGGTTCATTTTGACAATATGTTTACTGTGCTTTCCACTAATCATTTTATTCTATTGGTGATCTTCTTAAAGAGTGGTTTATTCCTACTAAAGGTCATATTATGAAAATCCTCCTAGTCATTATTTGTTGGTTTTTATGGAGTAGTGGGAATGATTCGAAACATGAGAATATTAAAATGGATGCTATAACTGTCATTTCTAGAGTAAAGAATGTTGCAAATCTGAGATTATGGATTAGACTTTTGATGATAACAAACATTCATATTTTTTTACGACTTCTTTGCCTACTAATTTTTCAGGACCACAAGATCGAATACAACTCAAGCCAGCTCAAGATCAGGTAGATTTAGGTTGAGTCAAGTCTATATTTTTTTCTTTCTTGAGTCAATTGTAAAAGTGGTTCATGATGCTAAGTAATCTTGCACACACACACTTGAGGGGTTTTTTGAGTTTTTCTATTTTGAGTACATCGGCCAGAATCGGCTGGGACGTTGTTTTAGAAGATTGACATCGGCCAGCATCTATTCCAGGTGATGTTCAGAACTATTGTACTCAAATTTGAATTAATCGGCGTAGGACGATATTGTATCGGCCAGGACAATGTAACCAATTTTCTTTTGATCGTCCCAAATCGTCCCGGTTGATTGAGATTATTTTGTACTAATCAGCCAGGACGATATTCCTATCATCATGGATGATAAAGTTAGTTCTTGAAATTCTATTTAAAGGGCCCGAATTTTCTCATGTAACAAGATCTTTTGCTGCTGTCTTGACCTGAGAGATCCTAGAGGAGAGAGAGAGGGAGAGAGAGAGAGGATTTTGTGAGGGGGTGCTTGTGAGGGGGATTCACAAGGGTTGCACCAAGCATTATTCCACTTCTTCTTCCACTAGAGTCTCTTATCCTTGGAAGTGTTGGGAGAGGTAAGCTTCAGCAATTGATCGAGGTTCTCTTCCTACTTCAGGAGGAAGCAAAAGGAGTCAAGATTCTCTGCCTACTTCAGGAGGAAGCAAAAAGAGTTGGGTTCTTTGCCTTGCCAGGGTTGGCAAAAAGGTGGTTTTGTAAAGGCTTCTCCGCCTTGCTGTGGGAGCAAAAGGAGAGTCACTTTTGTAGTACAATACTCGGAGGGCACCTCCGGGGAGTGGATGTAGGTCAAGTTGACCGAACCACTATAAATCTCTGTATTTTATTTCTACTGGTTCTTCATTTATTTATTTTTCCGCACTTTGATTTCTGTGGTGATTTTGGTTTAAGTTTTGTTGTGCTTTGCTTAAAGAAATTTTTAAAATACATTTTCACCCCCCATCTTGGTTAGCCTCGAGCTAGTTCTTAAGGGCTTAACATCTCTAACGAACTTTCAAAGAATAAAATTTATCATATTTTTGTGGCTAAGCTTTTAAATTCTAGTTCTTTTAAATGTTTTCTTCATGTGGCATGTGAGTTTGGTCTGGTTTTTAGTTCCTATACTACTAAATGTAATGACAATATTATTTATTGGAGAAAGCCTCTGGAGGGTTGTTTTAAACTTAATACTGATTGTGCCAGGAATAACCAAAATGCGGGTTGTGGTGGCACTATCAGGGATTCTAACAGATTTTGGATTGTGACTTTTATGGATCCTTCCACTGTTATTAGTGCCATTCAACACGAAATCAAGAGCCTCCTATTTCGGATTCAACTATGTATTTCTCTTGGCATCACTAATATCTAGATTAAAGTTGATGTTTTGCTCTTGATCCATTATGTTGATGGTAACATCTCCTACAATCCTACTAATTATTATATACTTAGAGATATTAAGTACTGGCTTTCTCTCATTGCTTATAATATTTCTCATATCTTGAGGGAGGAGAATGTTGTTATGAATTCGTTGGCTAAATTGGTTTGTAACTTAACTGATTTACTAAATACTATGAGTATACTCTCTCTAAATGGATTAAAGGATTGGATAGATTAGATCGGTTGGGTCTCCCCTACATTCACTTTTAATAGCTATTTTTTATTTTAGTTCTGTTCTTGCTTTTTATTATTTATTCGTGAGTTCTGGTTTTATGGTGCTCTTTTGGATCTCTTTTGGGTTCCTTGTTTGTTTTATTTCTGGAATGCTTGCTCATATCATTTGGATCTTTGTTGTTTGGACTGTTGTCTTGTTATCTATTTTGCGTGTTGTGTTTTACTGTTGTGGCTGGTGGAGAAATAAGAATGATTGGAACTCTTATCTTGCTAATTTAACCCCTAATTGTTGCTCTCTTGTCCTTGGCTATAGTTTTATGGGGGTTGTGGCTTTTGTTGCTTTTGTTACTTCTTATCTACTTGGGATATTGTTTTTGTACTACCAGCTTTAGGCTTGGTTGTTGTACTTTTATTTTGACAAGCAATTATATTTTTATCTGGGATTGTTGGGATTAGATTATCTATTTTTGTAGAGTTTTGGGTGTTAAGTATCATGCATTCACCAATTTCCATGTCTATTTGTATTCTAATATCCTGTGCTGCTTTTGGCTGGCGGGTCCAAGGATGACATGTGATTGGCATTTAGGGTTATATCATGATGGTGCTGGAACTACACACCTGAGCTATGCTCCTACCAATGGAACAAGTCTTTTGGCTTACCTGTCTCCCTTTTCTAATGCTATGAATTCTAGTTTTCTGATGGTCTATATTAGCGGTTGCTCTATTATGGGTGTTCTTTTGTCTTGGTATGATAATATTTTGGGTCACTGCTGCAATTATCTCTGTCAGATTTCCTGTGATGTCTTTAATTTTGTTCTTCTCAATTTCCTTTTGTGCCTGGGTGGGTTTAGGAGTAGGCTGGAGTGGCAAGTGATTCTTGTGTTTGGTGTCATCAGATATTACTCGCACGAGCTTAAATGTCATTCCTTTTCAGTTTGGCAGTCTTGCTTCTCCAAATTTTATTTGGCTGGTTTGATTTAAACATGACTATTGTTATGTGAGAAATTTGAGATGGGCTATTCATTTGAGGCCTTATACTACTCATTATTTATGTATTTGGAATGTCCTGATGACTTTCAACTGCTATAATTTTATTAGGGATGGTAGTGATCTGACTTGTTATTTCAAAATATGTATCCTTTTATGTTTTAAATTGATTAGTTATAATCATACATATTTCTTGCTATATACTTATTAGTTTTGCAGTCTGATTCTCTTGCAGATTGAAGGAATCAAGATTTTGGAGTTTATCTAGATTTTTGTAGGAAGACGGTGCTGAAAGTCATTTCCTTTTTCTTCCTTTTTTGGGTCATGTTCTATGGTAGGTTATAATGTTATTAGGTGATTTTGTATTTTGTAGAACAGAGAACCATCAGCTCATATATTTTCTTTTGAATAGTTTTCTAGCTCTTTTAAATGGCAGCGAGCTGAAGGTTCTCTTTAAGGACCTTATAATCCTTTTTTTTATTTAACACATAGGCCCCTTTAAAGGTTTCCCCCTTAAAAAAAGCTTGATTAATTTGTCGTACTAGATGATTCAACATTATACATGATGATCAGTTCATGTTATGAAAACAGTCATCAATCATAATTTAGGTAATATTTTAATTTTTAAATTTTGTTCTAATAATACAAGATGATATACATCGTCCAGGACGATTTATGATAATTATGCCTAAATTGATATGGTGATTTATGGAGTAATTATGGTTAGATTGATTAATTATATCATATAGGATGATCCCCCAAAATCGTACTAGACGTTCTATTATATTTTATAGGATGATTCCCTATCGTTTAAGATGAAAAACTATAATTTTCTTATAATTGTCTAAAAGAATCATTTTGGACGTCCTGAGAGGGTTGTAGGATGATATAAAGATCGCCATCCATCATCCCATGTCGTACTGGATGATCATTATGGTATATTGAACTAATCATCTTGGATGATCGTAGAATCGTATTAGACCATCTGTACAAATACTTGTACTTATCTTATAGGGATAAGGTGGTCGTCCTGGCTGAAAGGGATATTTTGTACTAATCGTACTTGACGATCTTTATCAGCAAGTTGAAATTTAGGGCTTCTTTTTAGGCTCTTTATTTAAGCTTTCTCAATTGTCTCTTTAGATAATCTTTTATTTTTGAAGATATCTGAAAGAGAGATTTGAGAAGGCAGAGGGAGAGCTTGAGAGAGAGAGAGAGAGAGAGAGAGAGAAAGAGAGAGATTCTTGTAAGGGGGAATTATAAGGGATTCACAAAGGTTGCTCCAAGCAAGGTTTTCATTGTCCTCTTCAAGTTGCTTCTCTGGTTCCTTGGTGGCTCTTGCAAGATCTTCATCAAGCATTAGATCAAGGTTCTCTACCTACTCTAGGAGAGAGTAAAATATTCTTGGGTTCTTTATCTTCACCAGGTGGGTGAAAAAGGATTTCTAGGTTCTCTGTCAACTCTAGGAGGGAGTACAAGGATTCAAGGTTCTTTTCCTCAATGGGTCGATGGAAAGCTTTTGTAAGGATTTCTCTGCCTTGTTATGAGAATAAAAGGAGAGTCACTTTTGTTTAGTGCAATACTTGGAGAGGAAGTCTCCAAGGAGTGAACATAGGTCAAGTTGACTGAACCACTATAAATTTTAGTGTATTCTTTCTTTTTACTTTTCCAAATTTAATTTCCGCATTATTCTGTAGTTAAATTCTCTGATCTTTTTTATTATAAAATTAATTTTTCTTCTGCATAAATCATTTGTTTTGAAATATTTAAAAAGATTTTAAAAATATTTTCTTCTTCGTTAAGAAATTTTAAAATAACCAATTCACCCCCCTCTTAGTTAGCCTAAGAACTAGTTTTTTAGGATTTAACACCCCTCACAAACTTTTAAGTGGTATCAGAGCTGGATTCATAAGATCAAGTTTTAGAAAACTTTTGAATTAAGATACATGACTAACTTTGGAAATAGAAACACCGCGAAAGGATATTCAATTACAAAACCACCTCTTTTTGATAATATTTATTTTGATTTTTGGAAAACTTGCATGTCCACTTTTTTACAATCAATTGATTATTGTATGTGGATGTTAGTTTGGGATATTTATTCTACACACTTTAGATTAGTAAATGCTATTAAAACTAAAATCCCTTTTTCTGAATGGACTACTGATGATATAAATTTAGCACAACTAGTTACAAAATGTCTGAACTATTTTTTCCATGCCATAAAATCTAAAGATTATATATGTGTTTACACTTGTACAACTTGTAAAGAGATTTGGGACAAACTGTGCATTACTTATGAAGGAAAAAGGAAGTTAAACAATCTAGGCTAAACATTCTTCTGCATGATAATAAACTTTTCCTCAAGAAATCTAACAAATTTATTTCTAAAATGTATGCTAATTTTACACAGATTGTTACATTCTTCAATTTCTTAAGAAGAGAATTCGCAAATTATAAAAAAGTTAACAAGATTTTAAGATATTTACCTTCTTCTTTTAATGCAAAAATTATTGTCATTATTTAATCTAAGGATTTAAATATTTATTCAATTAATAACATATTTGAATCACTCATTGCTTACGAGTAAGGAGTGAACCAAATGTAGATTGATACAGGTGAGAACAAAAAAAATGAGAAAATTATAGCCTTAAAGGATAATGATTCTGACACTGATTCTTCTGGTTCTAAAAATGATGACTTCTCTTGAATAACTAGGAAATTCTAGAGCTTCTTAAGGAAAAATAAAAATTATCATTAGAAATGGAACAAGGGTAAGAATAATAAGAATTCTAAAGTTTCTTATGATATTATTTATTTTGAATGTCGGAAGTCAGGACATCTGAAGTTTGATTGCCCAGCTCTTAAAGCTCACCCAAGCAAGGAGAAGAGTGAAGAAAAACCTAAGTTTAGGAAGGATAAGAAAATAATTAAAAAGTTTTCAAGATGGCCTCAGCATCAGACTCCTCTGAAACTAAAGAAGAAGATGTGGTAATAAACCTGTGCTTAATGGTTAATGATCATCTTGATCACTCTGATCAAGAGGAGGTATATGAGCTTACTAATGATCAATTACTTGAAGTTTCTAAAAAAAATTCATTCTTCATATAGGAAACTCAAGAAATTGTATGCTAGCCTTAAAACAGATTTTTTAACTCTGCAAGAAGAGCATGAATGCTTGAGAAAAGGGCATTCCACTTTACATAGCAATCATATTACTTTACTTGATGAATTTGATGAATTGAATAAAAAGCATCTTGATTTAACTAATGAGCATGATTTCTTGAAAATTTTACATATTGAACTAGAAAATGAATACAATAACTTATATACTCTTGCATTTGATTTAGATTGTATGGAGCATGAATTGAAATAGAAAACTCAATTCTTGAAAGTTCAAATAAGTTTTTAGAAGCTGAATTAATAGCATTCAAGGAAAATAAAAAATGACCTACACTAAAAGAGTTTAATAATCCATCACATCAGTATACATCATTCAAAAGTAGGAAGAGGCACCATAACCCAAATAAATAAGTAAATCCATTTCCTAGTGTTAGATATTTTTCTTGTGGCATGCTAGGACATATCTATAACACTTGCACCATTCACCGTAGAACACATTTGGTGTGAAGACCAAAACTTCAAAATTCATAGTATATACATGTATTTCATTCTTCTTTTCATAGGAAGGGACCCAAGCCTGTTTGGGTTTCCAAATCTAACATCTGATGATTTTATAGGCATTCTCTTATCTAAGGCCTCATGAGAGCATATGATATCTAGACAATGAATATTCAAGATTTATGACTAGAGATATATATCAATTCAATTTGTTGGAGGCTAGGGCAGGAGGCAAGATAACACTTAGGAATAACACCACCAGAAGGGTGTGGGGTCAGGTAAAATTAGAAACTCTAAGAATTTCATTATTGAAAATGTTTTACTAGTAGATGGCCTGAAACCTGACCTGCTCAGCATAAGCTGAAAGTGCTCTGATACCACTTGAAAGTTCGTTAGGGATGTTAAGCCCTTATGAACTAGTCTCGAGGCTAACCAAGAGGGGGATTAATTGATATTTTAAAAAACTTTTCGATCAAATCACAAACTTAAACCAAAACACAATCCACCACAAAAAATAACGAGTGCAGAAATTAAATGCGTAAGTAAAAATAAAGAAAGAACACACCAGATTTATAGTGGTTAGGTCAAACCTTGACCTACGTCCACTCCTCGGAACCACACTTCGAGTATTGCACTAACTTAGTGTCTCTCCTTTAGCCCCCACAGCTAGGCGGATATGCTCTTACAAAAACTCCTTTCCACCAACCCTGGTATGGCAGAAAACCGACTCCTTTTGCTTCCTCTTGAAGCTGGCAGAGAACCCAATCATTTTGCTTCATCCTGAAGCAGGAAGAGAACCTCAATCAATTACTAAAGAAGACCTCCCTTGAGCCTCCAAGAATGAGGAACGACGATCAAAGAAGATGCCTTAGAACCTTGTTTTGAGAAACCCTTGTGAAACCCCTCACAAGCTCCGCCTCACAAGTTACTCCCTCTTTTTCCCTCTCTCTCCCTCTCCTCTAGGCACTCCCAGGTCAAGATAGTAGCAAAGGATCCTTTTAGCTTTAGAAAATATGAGTCTTTTATATAGATTTTCAAGAATTGACTTTATAATCCTGTACGATCATTACAAATTAAGCTCAATTAGCCTGGATGACTTGGGATGATTAGAAGATTTTTTGTTCATATTATCCAGGATGATAAGATATTATCCTGTACGATTAGTACAAATTAGGGAATATCATCTTGAACATCTCTCTGGTTGGGAGTTTGGATGAAAACAAAATGACTTAATCATCCAGGCTGATCTTGCGATCATCATGGCCAATTAGTTCAAATCTGTGCAAAATCGTTCGGAGCATCCATCTAAATAGATGATGTACGATTTTCGTTATCTAGAAGCAATCAAGGTTTTTGAACTGATCATCCTGGCCGATCCTACGATCATCCAAGATGATATGACCAAATCAATCAACCTTAATTACTTTCCTTAATCACCACATTAATTTAGGCATAATTAAACCCCATCGTCCAGGACGATGTCGTAGATGATAATTAAAAAAAAAACTTCCAAAATAGATCTAGCGGCTAATTCTTTCTGATTTGAGCATATCATCCCTGCTGATATAAATATCATCCAGGACGATTTGCTTAATGACGGATGCCTTAACCAGGATGCCCTAATTAGGGTTTCTGATTTTAATCGATCGTCTAGGACAATTTTAGGATCATCCCGGACGATGTTAGCAAAATAAAAAAAACTTTAAGTCAGACAAAAAAAATTGATGCAAGTGTGTGTGTGCAGGGTTACATTACATCAGGCACCACAAAGATTATAATGACTCAAGAAAGGGAAAAATATATTACAAACTGACATAGACCTAGTCTACCCAATCTTAAGCTAGTTCAAATTACAGTCTTGATGCTGTGGTCTTGAAATATTAGTTGGCAAGCAAGTTATTGTAAAACAAAAGTGTTTGCAATCATCAAAATTCTATTTCTAAAAATTAGATACACAACAATCTCTCCCTTTTTGATGATGGGAAACACACAAGAAAATCTAAGCAATAAAGAAAAGACACATCAACTAAATAAAAGAATCAAAGTACAAAGCAAGTAGTACAATAGACTACAGACTACTCCCCCTTTTGACATCACAAAAAGGAGGAGGAAAGTAAAACATAAACAATGCAGAAACTTAACGATAAACAAAAAGAAACAAACTACAATGAAAAAAGAATAACATAAAAATATTAGTAAAATGACGGCCTCTGATCATCTGAAGGAGGAGGAGGTGGTGGTGGTTGCTAAAAGTAGCTAGACAGCAAGGTGAACTATGCTCCAAACTAGGCCATGTCTCCTAATCATGATGCTACTGCTGGTGTGCAATGTAGGTGTCAAAATGAGCTAAGTCCTTTGCTCGGTACTTCTCATAACAGGTTATGTCCTCAATATGTTGCTGCTCTTATGCAGCAATTTTAGTGTCGAAATGAGCCTCCCACTGGTCAAAATGCTCCACCAATTGGTCCAGCTGAAAGTGCTGGTGGAGCTGAATAGGTGTAGGAACAGGTGCGGGAGCCTCCTCCTCTTGCGCCCCTTGAGGTTCCTCATCCCCTGGGTGGAGACGAGTATTATGAAGGACATTAAAATAATTATTTAAGTAGAATGCAGGCTGATAGTTGGGAGGAGCAGGATATTAAAGATTTTATTTAAATTCTAAGACATATGCAATGATATGTCCTAGGGCTAGATTTGGCTTTCTCTTATGACCTGGATCATGAATTGTGGTCTAGTGTTCAATGTAGCAAAAAATCAGGTCAGTTGCATTGAATTGTCGATGGGTTAAAATATAAAAGGAGGTGATCGAAAGAAGAGGAGTAATATGGATGTGATCACCAACTTTTGGAATTATGGATGTGCGAAGGATATGTTAGATAGCTCTAGCATCTTTGAATAAAGTGCTAGTCTCTCCAAGATGAAAATGGGCATTAGTGTTGGAAAAGGAAGTGATTGGCCGGAGCCCAGTCATAATCAGGGTCAAAATAAAAGGTGCAAAGCTTATCTCTTGTGGTGGAGAGTTATAAAAATTATGCACAGTTTTGGTATGTGACCTTGACAGGGCATCAATTCAGATACGAGCCAAGAGAAGTGAATGCAGAATTTATTCTAAGGGTTGCAAAGAATTCAAACAAAAGCTCAAAATTGAAAGGGATTGCAAGCGTTAGAATAAAATAGAGAGAGGTGTGAGTGAATAGGTTGAGTACCGGATAAGAAAGATGGCTTGGATTGATTGACCGGGAAATGGTAATACCGATTGTCTTATAGTATTGGTAGGCATCTTGATCTTCTGCCTCCATAAATCGAGGGTCCAAAGTGGCCCTCGAAGAACTTCCAGAAGGGTGGCATGTGCGTTTGCCTCCAGCCATTATCATGAAACAACAAGAAAATAGGAAGCATAAAGCAAGGAGAAAGAGATGGTGCAACGAAAAATGCTGGAAGGGCTTGGTTTATAAAGAATCGGCCAGATCATCCTGGACGATCAGCCAGATTATCCAGGATGATCTGGTGCAATAATTGCTACTAGATGATAGGTCAAAAAATGTGGTTATATCGTTCGGGAAAATTATATATCATCTGAGATGATTAGAAATAGGCGATCATCCCGAGGCGACAATCTGGACGATCGTTGAAAAAGCATATCGTCCAGGATGATGAGGTGGATCGTCCAGGATGATGATCAATAATGGATCATACCGGCCAAATTTAAAATGTTTAAACGCACTACCATGTGTATCGTCTAGGATGAACAGGTGGATCATCCGGGACGATGCTCCAATAATGGCTCATACCTACCGAATTTAGGGCTTATAAAATGTATTTCCACGTGTATCGTCCAGGACGAATAGGTGGATCATACGGGATGATTACCAGTAATTGAGCAAGGAATAATGGCATCATCCAGAATGAAAAAGGATCGTCCAGGATGATCGAAGATGATTGAAGTAGAAGACGATCAGATCATCTAGGATGATAATGTATCATCCAAGACGATAAAGAGCAGAAAGGTCAGAATAGCCAGTAGATGAATTTTAGAAGTGAATTGAACCGATCATCCAGGACGATGTGAATATCGTCCGGGAAAATTTGACAAAAAGTTTAAATCAAATGATGGATGAAGATGATCAGAAAAGGCCCAAAAACATAACACGAGAAAGTTAAAAAGACAAAAAAGAGAAAAATAAAACAAAGACAAAGTTTTTTTTTTTTTTTTTGCTTTAAAAATAAGGAATGAATATAATAAAATTTCTAGGTGTTTGAACACAGGTACTTGTAAGACCAATGTGTTAACATTAATAAAATCAAAAAAAGGTAGAATATCCGATCCTGCTAACCGTAGCTCGGTCTTCTCTTAGGGAAAAAATCATCTTTTGAAAATAAGAGATCTAACTCATAACAAACCAATTGGATAAGAAAAAAGGTCCGTTCAAAACTTGGTTCTAGAAAAATATAATATAGAATAATATACGAAAGTGATTTATCACAATCATGAAATTTGAAATCGAGCATTTAAAAATATCAAGTGACATATGAATTCTTCTAAGATTTAAGAGTTTTTGAAAGAAAGGGAAGCTTTTATTTTTATGGGCTCATTTTATGCCTCTTGTCAATTTGATTGGCGCACTTTATGCATCTTTTGATTTTTGATACACTTTGTGTATTTTTCAATTTTTGGCGATCATGCGCATCTTTTGTTTTGACGTCATTAGCCACTTTTTTTTGTTATTTTCCAAGCTAGATCTCTTTTCAAAACACTTAAATATTCTCAATTATGAGTATATCTTCTAGTTATTAGAGAAGAAAACCCCACTCTCTAATAAAGGGAAGAATAAATCACAAAATAGAATGAAATTCATATGATAAATGCAACAACAAGATTTCAAAGAACTTAAAAGTAATATAAATACTTTTGAATATTATATATATATAAAGTAGATACTGTAGCAAGATAGAGAAGATCTTAATTGTAAAGTTCAATTGTTTATTTGAGATAAACTTTTGTTTAGAAAAGAAAATTATACCACTAAAAGAGGTCAGAGGGAGGGAAACAATCAACAGTGTTTCTCCCTTTAACTGATTTAGGGATGTTTAGACATTGATTATTTAATTTCAAAATGCTAAAAACCAAGACAAAATATCATTTCAAAACAAAACATTAGAGATGAAACGACTAGAAAATCAACAAACATAAAAAAAGGAAAGCAACAATAATCAACAGAGTAGTAAACAAGCAATCCAGAATTTATTAAGCATCAAGTTTAAGCAATTATAAGTCATGAGCCTCTGCTATCTAGGTATTATATGCTCTCACGAGGCCTTTTATGAGAGTAAGCCTACAAAATCATCAAACATCAGATTTAGGAACCCAAACATGTTTGGGTCGCTTCTTATGAAAAGAAGAATACAACGCATGCATGTTATGCTGTGAAACATGCAATTTGGGTCTCCACACCCAATGTGTACTACGGTGAATGGTACAAGTGTGTGCGATATGTCCTAGCATGCCACGTGAAAAATATCTAACACTAGGAAAAGGATTTCTTAATCTAATCGCATAGTGGTGCTTCCTTTTAAAGTTATGAAATGCATACACTGGTGGTTTGTTATTTTTAAGCATTTTTAGATTTCCTAATCTTTTGCATTCTTTTTTCTAAATTAGCATGAGATAATTTTAAGGAATCATGTGCATTAGATAATTCAGTATGCTTTTTGTTTAATGCATCAAATTCATGAAGTAAAGTCATGTGATTGCTATCAATTTAGGAGTTATATTTTAATAGGATTTCATGCTCTTGTTGCAAATTTGAAAATTCCAATTTTAAATGAGCATGCGTTTTCTTAAGATTTCTATATGATGCATGAATTTTCTCATAAATTTTAACTAATTGATCATAGGTTGGCTCATACACCTCTTCTTGATTAGATTGTTCATGTTGATTATCGGCCATTAAACATTAGTTTGTGGTTTTCTCCTCTACTCCAGTCTTAGAGGAGACAGATGCAGAATCTACCCAGAAAGCTTTTTGGGATTACTTCTTATTTTTCCTATATTTGGGTTTCTCCTCATCCTTCTCCTTGTTTGGTTGCTCCTTAAGAGTAGGACAATCAGCTTTAACATGTCTAGGCTTCCTGCATTCAAAGCAAACAACATTAGAATAACTTTTATAATTTTTGCTATTCTGACCTCTTTTCCTCCTCCGATGGTATTTTTTATTCTTCCTTAAAAAGCTTTTGAATTTCCTAGTGATGAAGGCACCATCATCATTCTCAGATCCGAAAGAATCAGTGTTCATGTTGTTGGCCTTTAGTACCATAGTTTTCTCCTTCTTCTTCTCACCTGCATTAAGATTTCTTTGGTTCATCCCTTGCTCATAAGCAATGAGTGAACCAAGTAAGTTATCGATTGAATAAGTATTTAAATCTTTAGATTCAATAATTGCAGTGATCTTAGCATCAAAGGAAGAAGGCAAGCATCTTAAAATTTTATTTATTTTTTCATAATTTGTGAGTTCTCTTTCTAATGCATCCAAAAATGTAACAATTTGAGTAAATCTTGTATACATATCTGAAATCGATTCAGAAGGTTTCATATTGAAAAGCTCGTAGTCATGCAAAATAATATTCAATCGAGATTGTTTAACTTCATTGGTTCCTTCATAAGTTACACATAATATATCCCAAATTTCTTTACCAGTAGAATAAGTAGAAATACGCATGTAATCTTCAGATTTTAAAGCATAGAAAAACAGTTTAAACACTTTGTATTTAGTTGTGCTAAATCCCTATCATTGATAGTCCTTTCAGTAAAAGGAAGTTCAATTTTAATTCTATTAATTTCACGTAATGGAGGAGAATAACCTGCTTTAACAAGCATCCACATGCGATATCGATAGATTGTAAAAATGTTGACATGCGAGTTTTTCAAAAATCAAATAGAATATTATCAAACAAAGGTGGTCGGGTAATAGAATACCCTTCCGTAGTATTATGATTTCCAAAATTAGCCATTGATCAAAATTCAAAAGGCTTTCAAAAACTTATTTTTATGAATCCCGTTCTTATTCCACTTGAAAGTGCTCTGATGGATCTTGAAAGTTTGTTAGGGATGTTAAGCCCGTATGAACTAGTCCCGAGGCTAACCAAGAGGGGGGGGGGGGTGAATTGGTTTTTTGAAAAAATGTTTTGATCAAATCATGAACTTAAACCAAAACAGAATCCACCAAAAAATTAACGAGTGCAAAAATTAAATGCGTAAGTAAATACGAAGAAAGAACACACTAGATTTATAGTGGTTCAGTCAAACCTTGACCTACTTCCACTCCTCGGAGGTACCCTATGAGTATTGCACTAACTTAGTGTCTCTCCTTTAGCCCCCACAACTAGGCGGAGAAGCCCTTAAAAAAACTCCTTTCCACCAACCCCGGTGCGGCAGAGAATCGACTCCTTTTGCTTCCTCCTGAAGCGGGCAGAGAACCCAACTCCTTTTGCTTCATCTTGAAGCAGGTAGAGAACCTCGGTCAATTGCTAAGGAAAACCTCCCTTGATCCTCCAAGAATGAGGAACAATGATTGGAGAAGACTCCTTGGAACCTTGTTTGGAGCAACCCTTGTGAAACCCCTCACAAGCTCCCCCTCACAAGTTCCTCCCTCTTTCTCCCTATCTCTCCCTCTCCTCAAGGCTCTCCCAGGTAAGACAACAATAAATGATCCTTTTAGCTTGAGAAAACATGAGTCCTTTATATAAATTTTTAAGAACTGACTTTATTATCTAGGATGATATTTCTATCATCTTGTATGATCAGTACAAATTAAGCTCAATCAGCCTGGACAACTTGGGTCATTTAGAAGATTTTTTTTCATATCATCCTGTACGATTAATACAAATTACGAAATATCATCCTGAACATCGCCCTGGTTGGGAGTCTGGCTGAAAACAAAATGGCTATATCGTCCAAGCTAATCTCGCGATTGTCCTAGCCGATTAGTTCAAATCTGAGCAAAATCATCCTAAGCATAACTTTGAACAGATGATGTATAATTTTTATCATTTGGGAGTAATCAAGGTTTTTGATCAGATCGTCTTGGCCGATCCTGCGATCATCTAGGATGGTATGATTGAATCAATCAACCTTTATTACTTTTCTTAATCATCAGATTAATTTAGGCATAATTGAACCCCATCGTCCAGGCTGATGTCTTGGATGATAATTAAAAAATAAAGCTTCCAAAATAGAACTGGCGACTAATTCTTTCTAATTTGAGCATATCATCCAGGACGATCTACTTGATAACGGCTGCCTTTACCAGGATGCCCTAATTAGGGTTTTTGATTTTAACCGATCATCCTGGATGATTTTAGGATCATCCCGAACGATGTTAGCAAAATAAAAAAACTCTAAGTCAGACAGAAAAAATTGACCTAAGTGTGTGTGTACAGGGTTACTTAGCATCAGGCACCACAAAGATTATAATTGGCTCAAGAATGGGAAAATATATTGAAAGTTCGTTAAGGATGTTAAGCCCTATGAACTTAGTCCCAAGCTAACCAAGAGGGGGGTGAATTGGTATTTTAAAAACTCTTTTCACAAAGAAAGAAAATTGCATAAACCAAATCACACCACAGAAATAAATGCGGAATTAAAAAGCGCGGAAGCAAGAAAAAGAACACAGAAATTTATAGTGGTTCGGTCGACTCGACCTACGTCCACTCGTTGGAGGCACCCTCCAAGTATTGCACTACAAAACGTGACTCTCCTTTAGCCCCCACGGCTAGGCGGAGAAGCCCTTACAAGAACCTCCTTTTTGCCACCCCAGCAAGGCAGAGAACCTACCTCCTTTTGCTTCCTCCTGAAGCTGGCAGAGAACCAAAACCAAAAGCAAACTCCTTACCTCTACCAACCCTTCCACGGACGAGAAACTCTAGACGAAGACGAAGAAGAGCGATCCTTGAAGCAACCCTTGTGAATCCCCTCACAAGCTCCCCCTCACAAGATCCTCTCTCTCTTTCTCTCCTCAAGGTCTTCTCAAGTCAAGGCAGCAGCCAAAGGTCCTTGAAAACGTTGAACAAGAGATCTTAAATAGAAGAGCTTCAAAGGAGCTCATTAATTGTAAGTTGCCGACAATATCGTCCAGGCCGATCTGGACATCGACCTGGCTGATCAGTACAAATCAAAGAAGATCGGCCAGAGCATCGCCCTGGATGCAAAACTAGACGATTAAAAATTGGCTTGATCGTCTACGCCGATCTCATGATCGTCCTGGCCGATTAGTTCAAATCAGAGGAAAATCGTCCTGACAATAGCCCTGAATACGAGCTGGCTGATATTTATCATCCTGAAGTAACTTAAGGTTTTTTGAATGGATCGTCCTGGCCGATCCTGCGATCGTCCAGGATGATATGATCGTATCAATCATCCTTAATTACTTCTTTGATTTCCAGATCAATTAAGGCATAATTTGGTAATTTTGTCCAGGTCGATACGTGGATCGTCCTGGCCAATACACATATCGTCCAGGCCAATATGTTAATGACGGCTGCCTTAATTAAGAATCCTTACTTAGACTTTCTATTTTAAGCTGATCGTCCCGGATGATATAAATATCGGCCGGGCCGATGTGGGTAAAAACAAAAATTCTAAGCCCCTCAAGTGTGTGTGTGAAGGGTTGCTTAGCATCAGTCTCTTTGACCATTACAAGTAGACTCAAAAAGATGAAAATCAAAAGTACAGACTGACTCAACCCTAAACCTACGCAATCCTGAACTTGGCTCCTTCTTGATCGTCCAATCTTTGATTCCTGAAAAGTTAGAAGCAACAAGTAGTCCAAGAGAAATAGTGTTTGTCAATCATCAAAACAAAAGACATAAAAAATAGGTTTGCAACATATATATTACAAACTGACTCAGACCTAGTCTACCCAATCTTGAGCTGGTTCAAATTGCAGTCTTGATCCCGTGGTCCTGAAATATTAGTTGGAAAGGCAGTCATAGTAAAACAAAAGTGTTTGCAATCATCAAAATTCTATTTCTATAAATTAGATATGCAACATAAGCTAGCTCTATGATAAAGGCTTTATCATCAAATTCTTATCTATGAGCTGTAGAATAAGCTTAAATGATAAAAATATTTTGTAGGCAAGGAGAATCAATATTGTATGCATGCTTGATCTAGATTATATTAAATTTAACAATACTCTTTGCTTACAAATTATTACTGATGAATTTTGGTTATGACATAGGAGATTGTGTTATGCAAACTTGAAAAATCTTAAAAAAATAACCCAAATAGACTTAGTGAGAGGAATTCTCAAACCATAGTTCACATATGACCACCTGTGTGATGTCTGACAAGTAGAGAAATAAGAAAAATCCTCTTTCCACTCAATCAAAAATATAAACACTAGCAAACCCTTAGAAGTCCTATACATGGATCTCTTTAGACCTGTCAGCACTACAAGGTTATGAGGGAAACTCTTTGGGTATATAATTATTGATGATTATTCGAGGTTTACTTGGGTTAGATTCCTATCTCATAAAAGTAAATATTTTTTTAGGAATTTAGATCCTTCTCCACTTAGATTCAGAGGAAGCTAGGTTATGAAATGCTGATAATTCATAGTGATCATGGTGGAGAATTTGAGAATAAAAAATTTGAATCTTTCTATAAGGATCAAGGTATAGACCATAACTTTTCAGCTCCTAGAACCCCTCAACTGAACGGGGTAGCTGAACAAAAGAATAGGACCTTGGTATAAGCCACTACAACCATATTACCAAAATACTCAGTTCCAAAATACTTTTGGGTAGAAGCGGTAAATATAACCTATATGTTTTTAATCGGGAAAATATTAGATCAAAGCTAAGTAAGACACCCTATGAAATTCTGAAAGGTAGGATACCCAACATCCCTTATCTTCTTATCTTTGAATGTAAAGTGTTCATTCTGAATAATGAGAAATATCTACTAAGAAAGTTTGATCCCAAGTCTGATGAAAGACTATTCCTAGGTTACTCAATGTTGGGGAAATTAATAGAGTTTTTAATAAAGGAATATTTGTAGTTGAGGAGACCACTCTTATTGTATTTGTTGAATCTAATAATTTTGGAGGGTCTAGGGTAGAATAAAAGGAGGTCGTAGAAGTCACTCAAGGATTAGAATTTACAAATTTAGAGGAAATGATAGAATCTGAAAACACTTTGCCTAGATAATAGAGATATTCTTCAAGTCTTCCTAAATAATTGATCTTAGGAGACCAATATGAAGGTGTTAAAATTAGGCATGGACTTAGAAAAGAAGTAAACCACTCTAACTTCATTTCAACTAAACCCATCAACCTAACTTAATCCCTATCAGATGAATTATATATCCTAGCCATGCAAGAAGAGTTAAATCAATTTATAGGGAATGATGTTTGTGAGCTAGTTGAAAGACCTAAGGTCCAGAGTGTAGTTAGAACTAAATGGGTTTTCAAAAAAAAAAAATGAATGATTCTAATGTAGTTGTGAGGAATAAGGTAAGATTGGTGGCTAAGGGGTATAACCAAATAAAAGGGACTGATTTTGAGGAGACCTATGCCCTTATAGCTAAATTAGTAGCTATTAGGGTACTACTAGCCTTTACTTATTTTAAGATATTCAAATTATACCAAATGGATGTTAAGAGTGCTTTTCTGAATGGGGTGATAAAAGAAGATGTGTATGTTGAGCAACCCTCAGGCTTTAAAAATTTAGAATTTACTAATCATGCATTCAAATTAAAAAGGGCATTATATGGACTAAAACAAGTACCCCGGGCATCGTATAACATACTGAGCACATTCCTACTAGAAAGAACCTTTGTTTTTTTTTAAAGAAACTGCCAAAAGCATTTTATTAAGAACAAATTAAAAACAACTAAAATTCTCCTTTAACAAAGCTAAAAAGAAAGAACCTTTGTTAAGGGGTGAATATACACCACCCTATTTCTTAAAAAGGTAGGAGATGTACTACTCATTGTCTAAATTTATGTTGATAATATTCTGTTTGGATTTTCGAATAAAAATCTATGTGATGAATTTTTAAAAATAATGAGTAAGAAATTTGAGACAAGTATGATGGGAGAACTGACTTACTTTTTATGATTTAGCATAAGATAGAATGATGATGAAACTTTCCTTAATTAACAAAATACATTAAAGACATCCTTAAGAAATATGAAATGAATAATGCCAAGCTAATCAACAATCCAATGAGTTCCACTATTTAGCTAGACAAGGATTCAAATGAAAAATCTATTGATCAAAAGAAATATAGAGGAATAATTAGATCACTTCTTTACTTGACTGCTAGTAGACCTAATATTATATTTAGTGTTTATCTTTATGCTAGATTTTAGGCTATCCAAAAAAGTCCCACTTGACTTCTATTAAGAGAATTCTTAGGTATCTCTTAGGAATCCCCAACTTAAGAATTTGGTATCCTAGGCATAACACCTTCTTTGAAATAATAGGATATTTTGATTCAGATTTTATGGGATGTCGAGTTGATAGAAAAAGCATTTATGAAACTTGTCATTTCATAGGATAATCCTTAGTCTATTGGTTCAGTAGAAAATAGAACTCAGTTGCCCTATCCACTTTTGAAGCTGTGTACATAGCCTTAGGAAGTTGTGTGACCCAAGTCCTTTGGTTAAAGAAACAAATTTTGGATTTATGATTACCTCTAGGCACAATTTTAATTCTATGTGATAACATTGGTGCCATCTTTTTTTCAAAGAACCCAATTTAATACTCCATGACCAAACACATTAACATAAGGCACCACTTCATTAGAGACCATGTTATTAAAGGAGATATATAGCTGCCCCATGTAGCCACTAGAAACCAACTTGCTGATATATTTACAAAACCACTAGCATTTGAAACTTCAGAATCTTAAGAACCATATTAGGTGTAATTTAAATTTGATCTTAAAATTTTTTCTTTTTATTTTTTGATATTTTATTTTTATTCTATTTGTATGTCTATTTTTGTTAATGTATTTCTATTTTATTCTTCTCATTTTTTTGTTGTTTTTTTCAATGTTTTTTTTAAAGAATCAAATCAATGGTCACTTCTGATATTGATTTCTTAAATGACATTTTTATCTTGCATTTGGTTTTATAAATTAGTAAGCATTGATTGACTTCCATAAATCAGTTGAAGGAAGAAACATTGTTGGTTGTCTCTCTTCCTCTAACTCCTTTAGTGGCATATTTTTCTTTTTGAAGCAAAACCTAATTCAAATTAAAAGTTAGATTTTATAATTTTGATCTATTTTTATCTTCCTACTGTAATCTATCTCATATGAATGATGTTCAAAGTCATTGAATCACATTTTCAAGTTTTCATAATTAAGTTATTGCATCTATCATATGGATATATTTATGTTTTGTTGTTTACTATTCTTTATATTAGAGAGTGAGTTCCTTTTCTCTTATATCTGGAAGATAATCTCATGACTGAGAGTCTTTAAAGATTTTGAAAGGAAGCCATCTCATAAAAATGACAAAAGGCACAAAATAAGCCCAAAAGAAAACTTAAAAGATGCATTATGACTGCCAAAATAATTACAAGATACACCAAAGTGCTTAAAAAACTTAAAACATGCATAAAGTGCTTCAAATAACTAAAAAATAGGCATTAAATGAGCCCAAAAAGAAATAAGCTTCCTTTTCTTTCAAATCTTTAAATCTTAGAAGAATTCATGTGCCACGTGATATTTTCAAACACTTGAATTTTGAAAGTACTAATTTTTTTTTTATTACTTTACAATATTATTCTATCTGATATTTTTTTAAAGAGAAGTTTGAGAAAGATTGTTCTTCTTATCTAACATCTTTTATGAATTGGATTTTTGTTTAAAAAGATTTTTAACCTATAAAGAGTCTGAGCTAGAGTGCATAAGCTTAATTTTCTACCCATTTTGGATCTTGATGTTATTTATTCACTTCTTACTGATTTTTAATCTACTCACAAGGAAAATTTATTATTTACTCGAGTTGATCAATTCAAAAAAATTTTGTATTCTTTTATTTTGATTTATGTCTAATTTGTATTTCAATTTTTGGTGTTATTTTATGTTTTTTATTATTTTTTATTTTAGTTTTGAAATCCACCTGATCATCACATTTCATGTCTTAATTTTTTTTTCATTTTACTCACTTTATCTAGGTTGATCCACACTATCATGTTTGATCTGAAAAAAATATACCTTTCCGATCATAACACATATAATGGCTGATGTGAACCAATTATTGGTAATTGTACTGGAAGATTTTGTTTCATCCTGTACGACCCATGTGGTAAATATGGTTGGACGATTTAAATTTTGTTAGGCCGATCCATTATTACACATCATCCTAGATGATAAGCGTGTTCATCCTATATGATCCAATTATTCAGTGGTCATAAAGGATGACTCCTCGAGATGATTGTCCTGCGTCTGCTTATCTAGTACAATATCTGATAATCTTGGACGATAAGACCAACCTTTTTGACCGATCATCTGGACAAAATTATACACCTAATTGTCCTGGATGATTTTATGATTATCTTCGAAGATATTCCTGAATCTATATAAACAACCCAACTCCATGGTCTTTTTTAATCCAAATCTTTAGTACTCCTTCCTTCCTGTTTAAAATCTAATTTTTTGCAATGGCTGGGGTAATGGATCTTGTGCGCTCACAGCCAGTTCTTCTAAGAGTGCTGTCAATTCAAGGTTTACTAAAACATCTGATGAAGTTGCTTACACTAGCTATAAATATTTTAGGATTAAACCCTCCAAAGTTATCCATTAAAAGGCTTTGACTAATCAGGTACTAGACCTATTTTCCTGTACCACTCTTGGCTTTAATATTACACTTATTTTTTCTTTCAATTTCAAATTGCTTCTTGAATTCTTTTCTAGTCTCTGCCTCAATTTTGACTTTATTACACTCCAATCCTACGTTACTAGACACCCTATTGAAATCAATTATCATGATTTCTATGAATTTCTTCACCAATTCACCACTGGAGACAAAATCAAAGTTTTTGCTTTAGATCCAGATTTTAATTGGGGCCCTGCTAATATCCTTCTTAGAGAAATAAATGCCCCTATCATGACTCTACAACCAATACCTTTGTGAAAGATGCCCAAACCATCCAACATATTCTTTGCACCTCCATTATTCCTAAAGCTGGCGATCAGATTCATATTACTCCCATCCTATCACTCTCCATCTACTACATAATGGCTCGTTATAATTTTAATGCCATTGATCTTCTAATCTATTATATTGAACATTTAACCAACATTAGGGATCCCATCCACAAAAGAAAGCCAAATCTAGCCTTAGGACATATTATTGCATATGTTATCAAATCCAAATAGTACCTTCAATAGCTAGACCCACTTAATCACCACTTTATTTTTTACTCAAATAGCTCATTCCACATCCTTCGTAGTACTCATCATCACCCTTTGCATGAGGAGGCTATGGCATAAGATGAAGGACCTATTCTTGAACCAACCTTATCCACTAGCACTCCCATATAGATCAGCTGGTCCAGAGGTTTGACCAATGGGAAGTTAGGTTTGAATCCTAAATAGCTTAGCAATAACAGTAGCATGATCAGAATCTTTCATGGTTTGATGCATACATAGCCGAGTAGCAGCAGCATTACTAGGATATAAATTAGTTTGGCGAGCAATTTAGTTCTCTTGACATTTACTATCAACAGCCACCACCACCACCTCCACTTGAGTAGGGTTCTTCTTTTTTCTAGTTTGCCCGTGCTTTTATTATTATGTTTATGTTGGTGTTCCTTTTTGTACTTTATTCTATTTAGTGTTTTTGTTTATTTCCTCATTTTTGTGATGTTAAAAGGGGGAGTAATGTGTTGTTTGCTTATATTTTAATGGAATTTTCCTTGTTCCGTTTCAGTTCTTTTTTATGTCTCTTTATTCCTTAAAAAAATAAAAAAAGAGAAGAAAAAAAAAAGTCTTTGAAATTTTTTTAACAATAATATTTGTCATCATAAAAAAGGGAGAGATTGTTGCAAGTCTAGGCACAAGCATAGTGATTTTGATGATAACAAACATTATTGTTTCTTTACTACTATTTTTCTTGCATATCTATTTTATTTGTCATGCTTTCTAACTTTTCAGATCCACAATTTCAATTACAATGCAAATAAGCTCAAGCTCAGGTAGACTAGGGTTGAGTCTGTATGTAATTTCATTTTAATGTATTTTTTACCTTTCTTGAGTCGGGTCATATATTTGGTGGACCCCAAACTAAATAACCTTGTATACACACATTTAACGAGAGTGATTTAGTAAGTTAGAGTTTTTTTTTCTATTATTTGAACTAATCATACATGACAACTTAAAATCATACTGGACAATCGATTAAAAATAGAAACCCTAATTAGGGTATCCCTGGTGATTAACCTTGCTTAAATAATCATACTAGATGATTCAATATCATACAAGATGATCCATTCAGAATATAAAAATAGTTGCCAATCATAATTTAGGTAATTTTTTAATTTTTAAATTTTATTCTAATTATACAGGATGATATATATCATCCTAGACGATTCATGATAATCATGCCAAAATTGATCCGGTAATTAGCAGAGTAATTATGGTTAGATTGATCAATTATATTGTACAAGATGATCCACCAAGATCGTACTAGACAAGCTATTATATTTTGTAGGACAATCTCCTATCGTCCAAGATAAAAAACTATAATTTTCTTCTAAACATCCAGGAGAATCGTACTGGATGTCCCAAGAGGGTTACAAGTTGATATGAAGATCGCTACCCATCATCCCATGTCGTACTAGATGATCATTATATTATCTTAAACTAATTATCCTTTATGATCGCACGATCATACTGGACGATCTGTACAAATACTTGTATGGATCGTATAGGTCTAAGGAGATCATCCTAGCTAAAAATATTTTTTTGTTCCAATCGTACAGGAAGATCTTTATCGGTAAGTTGAAATTTAGGGCTTCATTTGAGGCTCTTTATTTAAGCTCTCTTAATTGTCTCTTGATATAATCTTTTGCTATTGAATAGATCTGAAAGAGATCTTTGAGAAGAAAGAGGAAGAGCTTGAGAGAGAGAGAGAGAGAGAGAGAGAGAGAGAGAGAGAGAGAGAGAGAGAGAGAGAGAGAGAGAGAGAGAGAGATCATTGTGAGGGGGAGTTATAAGGGATTCATAAAGGTTGCTCCAAGCAAGGTGTTCATCATCATCTTTAAGTTTCTTCCCTAGTTCCTTGTTGGCTTTGCCGAGATCTTCATCAAGCATTAGATCAAGGTTCTCTGCTTACTCCAGGAGGCAGTAAAAGGATTCCATGATTCTCTTCCTTTACCACGTGGGTGAAAAAAGATTTCTAGGTTCTTTGCCTGCTCCAAGAGGGAGTAAAAGGATTCAAGGTTCTCAGCCTCACCAGGTTGATGGAAATAATTTTTAAGGATTTCTCCACCTTGCTATGGGAGAAAAAAGGATAGTCACTTCTGTTTAGTGCAATACTTGGAGATGAAGTCTCCAAGGAGTGGAGGTAGGTCATGTTGACCAAACCACTATAAATTTTGGTGTGTTCTTTCTTCTACTCTTTCAAATTTAATTTCAACATTATTCTATGATTTGTTCTGTAGTTGAAATCTCTGATCTTTGTTATTATAAAATTAATTTTTCTTTGGCATAAAATGTTTATTTTAAAATATTCAAAAAGATTTGAAAAAGTTTTTTTTTTGTTTAGAAAATTTTAAATAATCAATTCACCCCCCTTTTGGTTAGCTTCAGGACTAGTTCTTTAGGGTTTAGAACCCCTCATGATCTTTCATTGTTCACCCTTCTTTGTTGTGTCCTACTAAGCCGCAGATTTTGCATCCTATGAGGCTTTCTCTTTCATCTAATTTTACTTCTCAAAATATTTTTTATCAAAATTCTTAATTGTTATCTAATTCTCCCATTATTCTAAACCCTTTTCAAGAATTTCTCATTCTTCTCGAGTTGTTAATGAGTTTTAGGATAATTTGCATTTAGAATATGATATTTTGAGGTATTCATGAGTTTTATCTATTGATTTTAATTCTAAGAAAATGGAAGCCTCTTCTTTGGTACTAAAGAGGCTCTAACTAATATAAATTTTCCTATAGATGAATTGCCTTCAAACTTTAATTTAAATTCTGCATATGTTGTTTCTAATTCTCTTTTGGATTCGAATGTTTCTGTTTAATTTTCTAATTCGCATAATAAGATTCATGTATTGGAAATCCTCGATGACGATCGTCCTGAGTTTAAGGAAGGTAATTCTACTTCTATTTTAACTAATCAGGAGGATTCTTCCTCTACTATTCCTGTTATTGATCCTTCTAGTTTTAAAGTTCTGTTAGCTACTAGTAAATCTACTATATCGAAAATAACCATGAATGCATCTACCTTGAATATTAAGTATTAATGAATTTTCCTAATTTTATTTCCTTGAATGTGAGGGGCTTAAATTTTTTGGTTAAAGTTAAGTCTTATAATGATATTGTTAGGAAATTTAATGTGAATTTTTGTTGCATTCTTTAAGCTAAACTTTTCTGGATCTTGTGGGTAATGCTTAGTTTGATGCAAAGCATATAATTTTTCAGCATGAAGGTGGTTGTCATAATTTTAATTTTTTTATTGCTAGTAGGATTTGGTTAAAATGGAATGCTTTATGTATTTCTTTTAATTCTATTCTTATTACTAGTCAGCTCATACATGGTATTCTTAAGTTTGGTTCTACTTTGTTATCACTGCTATTTATGCTTCCAATTTGGTTATAGAAAGGATTAATATCTGGAAAGATATTCTTGATTTAGGCTCTAATATTTCTTCTCTGTAGATTTTGTTAGGAGATTTTAATTGTTGTAGATTTGCTAAAGAGAAATTTGGTGGTAATTCTATCTTGTTGCAAATTGGGGGAGTTTAATAGCTGTATTTGTAATTATGGGCTTATTGAGATTTCCTCTATTGGACATTATTTTACTTGGTTCAATTAGCAAAATGATAAACCTATTCATATTAAATTGGATATGGTGTTAGTAAATAATCCTTGGTTGGATCTTTTTCCATTTTCTTATCACTTAGTTGATAATCCTCTCTATTCTGACCATTCCCCTCTTATTATTTGTAATAATAATAGGGTTATTTCTAGTAATAGATTTCTTTTTGAAAATTATTGGTGTAAAATTTTTAAATTTTGGGATTTTCTTATTGTAGTTTTTGTTGATCCACTTGTTTGGAATCCTTTTAATAACCTCTATGATAAATTGTGTATTATGAAAGGGCTTATTAAGAAGCAAGCTTGAGCTTCTTCTAAACTTCACTTTAATGTTGTAGAGTCTCTTAAGAAGAAACAAAGTGATTTATCTTCTTAAATTCAAACATACTATATGAAACAAAATTAATCTCAATTTGCCTCTTATAAAAGTGAATTCTCTTAAAGATAATCTAATATTTTGGTCCTATTAGATTATTCAAATGTCTTAAATTTAATGGATGCCTAATGGGGAAGATGATTTAGATTTCATATATATCTCTTCTTTTTTCTTTTGAAGAAAAAGCTGGAGCTTACTATAATAAAACCAAAAGAAAAAAGCAACTACAATGATGATTCCTCCTTCAATTTATTGAAAAAAGAAGGAGGAACCTTATTCAAAGCAAACTCATCCCAACTGAAACTACTAATAAACCATAGTTAGCACATAAGTTTGCTAACTCATTATTATCACGACCTATACAATTGAAAATGACAAAGTTAAAATTATGTAGGAAATCCATACCCTCATCCATGTGCTTTCTTTGAAGGTAGGAAATGATGTTTGAGTTGTCTCCTTCTATGATGATGCCTTTATATTTTAACATCCAATCATTGATTTCCTATTTTAACGAATGAATTGCTAACAACTTCAGTTGAGCTATGTCCCAATGAATACATGGTCTTCCATAAGCATATAGAAATCTTCCTTTGCAGTCCCGAAAAAATGCTGCTACCCCTGCTTTATAGGAAGAAAGTAGAGTTGCATCTACATTTACCTTTAGCCATTTGGGTGGAGGAGGATGCCAATTATTGGACAGTCTTGATGACTGGTTGACATCCCAAATGCCCAAATTATAGTTACAGAAGTAGTAAGAAACCAAAGCCTGGCATATAGCATTAGAAGATATAAAACTTTGACTTTCCTCCACACCTTCATGTATGAACCCGTTTCATCTTTTCCAAGACAAGAAAACTGTGTTGCAACACAGGTTAACCCCCATTCCATTCTTATTTACACTGGTTCAGCCAATTGATGCAATGCTCAACTTTATCAAACAACGAAATACAAAATCCTCATTAGTTAAGATGGAAGATTACCTCTTTGAGCTTCAAGCAAACACACATGATATGTTCAACATCTTCAATAGAATTACATCCCCTAGGACAAATGAAATTATCAATTAATATTCTATAAGATAAGAATTGAAGAGATGGGATAGCATTTCTACATAATCTCCACCAAAACACTTCCACCCGAGCATTCAACTTAACGTTTTTGATCCAATTCCAGTATTGAACATCATCAGTCTCTTTAACCGAAGCTTTATATGCTAGTCCAGAATTAGACATTCCAGATTTTTGATGAATCAACTCCATACAATCATATTTACCTTCTTGTATAATTTTAGTTTGAATAATCAATTAACAAGCTCCTTTCCAAATGATTCCAGCAACATAGGTTCATTCCAACCTCCATCAATAATGAATTTATTAACCAGAACCATTCCGTCTTCATGTGGGACAACAAATGTAGGCCACCTTTCTATGCTTTTATCTAATATCCAGATATTTTTGTATGCATCCACTTTATCTCCATTCACTAGAGACCATCTTACTATGGGCTTCAACATTTTGTAACCTTCAGTCAACAATTTATGAGATGATGAGCAACCAACTCTACCACTTCCCTTTTCCAGCCTTTCTCCATATTTAGACACCATAAGCTTATTTAAAAGTGAATCTTTGCCTTGGATAAATCTCCATTCCAACCGTGCTCTCAAATTAGGTGTCTTTGTAATATTAGAATGCATTCCACGGCCTCCTCTTTCAATTGGCTTGCACATTTCAGTCCAACTGACATAGTGCAACCCTTTATTGCCATTCTTCTTATTCTAGATGAAGTTTCTTCTTGCTTTATCAAGTTCATCCAGCACTCTCTTTGTACAAGGGAGTGAGTAGCATGAAAAGTCAGTAGAGCTAGCAGAACAGATTTAACCAAAGTAATCTTACCCTCCAATGACAAAACTTTGCTTCCCCATCGATTCAGCTTCTTCAAGGCATTATCTATGATAAATTAAAAATCAACATATGTAAGTCTTCTCAAAACAATCTTCAATCCAAGGTAATTAAACACTCTAATAGTTTTGAATCCCATAATTCTTTTAATGCATTTTTTCTTCTTGCTTCCCACATGATTTCCGAACAACATGGCAATTTGTTCAAGTTGATACGTTGGCCAGTCCATTCACAAAAGTTATGTAAGATTTTCTTCACTTCTTTAGCCTTCTTCCTATTAAATTCAGAGAACATGATAATGTCATCGGCATAAAGTAAATTGGATATTCTAGGCCCCTCCGAATTGATCTTGATGCCACAAGAGCTTTGTTCAAATGCATTTGAGAGAAGTTGAGAGCAAAGTATAAAAAGGATTGGAGACAAGGGACATCCTTGTCGAAAACTGCTCTTAGCTTGAATCCAATTAGAATAATTGCCATTAATGATTAGAGAAAACCTTGGGTCTTCCACACACTCCATGACTAGCCTAGAAATTTTTGTAGGAAAGTTGAAATACATAAGCACTTTCCTAAGAGAAGGCAAAGCCATGGAATCATAAGCTTGTTCCATGTCAACTTTGAAGGAGACTAGACCCTTAGAGAACATTAGTTTATGAAAAATCTCCTTAATTAATGCTGCTTGTTCCATAGATATTAGTTTTGGGATAACCATGACTAATCTATTCAATAGAATCCTTGCCGCTACCTTGTACACAGTGTTGCATAGACTTATAGGTCTATAATTAGAAGGGAAGATAGGATTAGATACCTTTGGAATAAGCACTATCAAAGTCTCATTCCATTCTTTATTCTGTTCACCATTGCTGAAAAACTGATTTATAGCCCTCCAAAAATCAGTTTTGATGATCCCCCAATAAGCTTTAATGAAAGAGTTTGTGACTCCATCATTACCAGGTGCGGTATTGCCTTCCAATTGGTCCAGAACACCTTCAACCTCTTCCAAAGTCAGGTCTGCCTCCAGGAGTACATGATCCCCTGTATTTAAGCAGGAGTTCACAGTTGTCCATCCTTCAAGCTTGCATCTTTTTCTCTCCCATTTTCTCTGGAAAAATCGCAAGAATGCCTCTTCCATTTTGTCTTGTTCTTCCACCATCAGCCCATTCTCATCCTTAATTTTGATGATTTTGTTGGAGTTTCTTCTAGCACTTGCATAAGAGTGAAAAAATTTAGAATTTCCATCGACTTCCTTTAGCCACTTAACTTTAGCACTTTGCTTCCACCAAGAATTCAATCTAGCCATGGTTGAGTTCAACTTATTCACCTTATCTTTGAGACTCCAATATTTGAATTTCGAGAGAGCTCCATGTTTAGATTCTTTGGTTTGAAGTTCCATGATCTCATTCATAAGATCATCTTTAAGCTTGTTCAAATCCTTTAGCTTAGATTTTCTCCAATAGAATAGTGATTTTAAGGAATTTTTGAACTTCAGATTGAGTATTTGAGAGTAGTTACCTTGATACTTCTTGTTCCACTCCTTCCTTACAACCGCAAATGATGCTTGATAAGAAGCCCAGTAGTTTTCAAACTTGCTTTTCCTTATAGAGATAGCTTTGAAATTCTAAAATTGTAATATAATTGGGTTATGATCCGAGGCAATCCAAGCCAAATGCCTCTCAACCAAATGGAATGGAGAGCTCAATGCCAAGGTGTTGATAAAATACCTATCCAATCTTTCAAGAATCCTTGCACCACCACCTTTGTTATTGCACCATGTGAATTTAGGTCCAATGAACCCAACTTCATGTAAATCATTGTTAAGCAAGCATTCCTTCATCTCGTTAGGTCCTTGAGAGAAAGTGAACCTTCTACCACCAATCTTATCCTCTTTGCCCATTATACAGTTAAAGTCTCCTCCTATTGCCATAGGAACTTCACTAATGGAATACTTGTCTATCATATCCTAAAGATCTCTCCTCTTATGCATTTCTCTACTACCATAGACCTTGGCAACCCTCCACATTCCTTTGTTGGGTATTTTAAGATCTCCTATCACAATTTGTGAAGAAAAAACTACCACTGAGAATTCTACTAGTTAGAATTTCAAAGTAATAAAAGGCCACCAGATAACCCTGATGAAGGCACAAAGAAATAGTCCCAATCAATGCCTACCATATCATTAATTTCACTTCTATCAACTTCAGAAATTTTGGTTTCTACCAAGCCCAAAAAAATACTCCATTATTTTTAACAAATTCCTTGATGTAAAGAGCAGCACTCCTCTTCCTTGCTCCTCTACAATTCCAATAAGCCATGGAATACATTAAAAGAGGTTTTGAGGATTAACCCCCAAACTACCTTTACCTTCCAGCTCCAATCTTCGGCTTCTTATAGAAGAGTTGATTGGTCCCAATTCCCTCAACTTCTTTGGAATTCTTTTCTTAATAGATATAACCGAGTCTGCCTTTCCTTCACTTCCAGGTTTCACATCTTCACCAATAGCTGTAATCAAGTTCTCTTTATCTTTCCCTTCTACATGAATAATAGAATCTTTGTTACTATTACAATTGTGGAACTCTTCTTCAACAGTGACTGCATCTGTATTTGGAACTAATTCTCCTTCCTCCAGGTCTACTAGTGCATTGAAGCTGTTATTTTATCATGGCAACATAGCTTTTTGAACTCTGATATTTCTCTCTTTAAGGCAATCTGTTATGCTCCCAGATATCTCTTGTTCCATCTCTTTATACTCTTCACTAGGCTTATTTTCCCTAGATCCAGAATTTACATTCTTACTCTGCTTCATTGGCACCCAGTTGCTCTTCACTCGTGTAATTGTTTTTCTGGCCACTTTGTTATATGATTTATTCCTCCCATACTTTACCAGCATCCATGGACCATATTCTTCTTTATCAGTTAATCCAACTCCATCTAGATTTTGATTAACATCAGCCATTTCTGTTCCATCCAAATTGCTGGCATTTGAATTAACAAGTTTAACATAAATAGACCTATTCTCCACTTTAGCTGCACATTCATTCTTTCCATGACCAATTTTCTCGTAGTCAAAACAGAGATTTGGCAACCTCTCATACTTGATTCTCTGGAAGAATTTATCTTCTTCTCCTTCAACCCAAACTCCAGTTGGAAGCTTCACATCCAAATCTTTCGGACGCATACTCTCCCAAATTCTCTTTTGGACCAGTGGAACATGTTGCCATCAATCAAATAAGGCTTGCCCACCATGGACGCTATACGGTAAATGTTTATTTCATCCCAGCAATGCAGCGGCAAGTTGGGCAGTCTAATCCAGATAGGAGAAGAAAGTCCTTTAAGCGAATTTGGATCAAAATTATGAGTCCATCTTTCAATCCCCACAATGTTCCCATTATCGAACCATGGACCATTGGTTAGCACAACCTCCATATGTTCAAGTTCATAGAACAAGCATAAAATCCATCCCTTCCCAAGCACCGTTAGATGGAATTTCCCATATTGACCCCATTGTCTCCTCAATTCAAAGCTTATTGAGGAATACGGGATATCACCCCTAAAAATTTTCACCACCAATGATTTATCAAGTTTTTTGGAGTTCTCCATAACTTTTTCCACATTAAGCTTGACTGATTTCCCATCCTCAGTTTTGCATTTACCGAAATCCAAATAAGCAACTTTGATATTTTCATTTTTTGACCAAACATGTTGAAGGTTCCCAGGGTTGCTCCGTTTAGGCATTTCATCATTAACTTCATCACATCTACCCAATTCACCCGATTCGCATATCCGCATCTCCTCCAGATCGAATGTCGAGACATCCTCAACTGTCAGGCTCTTTTTCCTTCCAGAACTCTCAGCTTCAATTGTGCCAACAACCACTTTTACATAAGAATCATCTTGCTCACTTTTAGGGAACAAAGTTGAGCAATGTTGGTTGGAGGGACTGTAGTTGGGAAAGTGATATGTATAAAAATTGTGCTATTTTATGTGTTACATTTTCAGTGAAAATATGTTATTTTAGTAGTATTGTGTCAGAAAAATTAAGAAAAGGCATAAAATTCTAAGTTTAATATAGTGTTGGAAAAAATAATGACGTAGCACCATCAAAGACACTGTCGGAGTGCTAGAACATCAACATTGTAACACCAAATTCTTTGTCAGAAAGTGCCACAACATTAAAAGTATAACTTTACAGTACCATATTCTTTGTCATTTAGCGTCTCAGTGGCACACTCTATAACGCCTAGACTCCCAAATAGCTCCTCTCGCACCACAATGTTTTTAAGTTAGTAACACTGTTGCATAGCAGTTATAACTTTCCAAAGACACGATCTGTCAGTAAAACTATGCAACTAACTATTCACTAAGTAACCGATCTACATCAGTAAGCACCGCAGTAGAGCCATAGCAATAGTAAAATGGTTTAGTTCAATTATTAGGCAAAGTGGTGCCGATCTTTCAAGCGTCACAATGCCAATTTCTTAATTTGTGTTTTCTTATAAACTGTCATCGTGTTTTGTTTATAAATAAGTTTAGTCACTTAAAATAATTTTAGTATAATTAAGAGTGCTTCTTTGAATTTCTCTTAGGGTGATAGATAAGGGAATTTAGGGAAGTACTGAAAGTTCGATAGGGATGTTAAGCTCTTGTGAACTAGCCCAAGGCTAACCAAGAGGAGGGGGGGGGGGGGGTAAATTGGTATTTTAAAAATTATTTTGAATCAAAACACAATCACAAACTAAAATTACCCCAATGAAAATCAAAGTGCGGAAGAAATAAATGCAGAAGATTAATAAGAAAAAAACACATAAATTTATAGTGGTTCGGTCAACTCGACCTATGTCCACTCCCCAGAGGCACCCTCCGGGTATTGCACTAAACACCGTGACTCTCCTTTTGCTCCCACAACAAGGCAGAGAAGCCCTCACAAAAACTTTTTTCCACTGACCCCGGCGAGGCAGAGAACCCAACTCCTTTTGCTTCCTCCGGAAGTAGGCATAGAACCTAGATGGATTGCTCAAGAAGACCTCTCTCAACCCTCCAAGGACAAGAGACTCTAGTGGAAGTAGAAGAAGTGGAACAATGCTTGGCGAAACACTTGAGAAAATCCCTCACAAGCTCCCCTCAAAAAATCCTCTCTCTCTCTCTCTCTCCCTCTCTCTCCCTCTCTCTCCCTCTCCTCTAGGCTTTCTCAGGTCAAGATAGCATTAAAAGATTATCTCTAAGGTAGAATAAGAGATCTTAAATAGAAGAGCTTCTGAATAGCTCTTATTTTATATAAACTGACTTTATCGTCTAGGCCGATAGGGGTATCGGCCTTGCTGATCAACATAAATTTTGTTTAATCAGCGCGGTCGGTTTGGGACGATTAGACAATTTATGGTCATATCATCCAGGTCGATAGGATATCGTTCTGGACGATTAGTTCAAATCTGAGGAAATTCATCCTGAACATCACCCTGAATAGAAGCTGGTCAATGTTAATCATCCACGACATCGTCTCAGCCGATCCTGCGATCGGCCAAGCCGATGTAATCGTGCAATCAGCCTTAATTAGCTTCCTTAATCACCTGATCAATTTAGGCATAAATGCGCTGCATCGTCTAGGCCGATGGCCTTGATGATGTCCAAAAATAACTAATGCCTAAATAGATCTGGTGACTGATTGTTTCTGATTTGAGCTTATCATCCCAGCCGATACAATATCATCTAGGCCGATTGGCTTAATGACGACTGCCTTAACCATGATGCCCTATTTAGGGTTTCTATTTTTGAGCTGATCATCCAGGCTGATATAAATATTGTCTCGGATGATGTTACCAAAAATAGTAAACTCTAAGAAACAGTCAGAAATTCTCCTAAGGTTTGTGTGTGCAAGGTTACTTAGCATTAGGAGCCACATCTTTTATAATAGACTCAAGAAAGGGCAAAAGTGTACAAAGTGACTCAGACCTAGTGTACACAATCTTGAACTGGTTCCAATTATCATCTGATCTTGTGGACCTAAAATGTTAGTAGGCAAGGCAGTCGTAGAGAAACAAGAGTATTTACTATCATCAAAATCATAATCCATGAAAACAGATTCACAATAATCTCCCCCTTTTTTATGATGGCAAATACACAACAAATAATTCTAAGTACTTAAGACAACAGTGTATTGGAAATAGTGCAAACATAGAGAACATCAAATATCAGAACAGAATAGTACAAGTACAAACATACTACTCCCCCTTTTGACATCTCAAAATGGAGGAGACAAATAAAAATAATGCAGAAACTAAATAGCAGAAGAAAAATATAAACTAATCAACAAAAAATAGAAACAAACTAAAAGAAAACTAGTTAAATAATGGGCCTTGATCATCTAGAGGAGGTGGTGGTGGAGGCTGCTAAAAGTAGCTAGTCAGTGTAGCAAACTGTGCACCAAACAAGGCTATGTCCTGATTGTGCTACTGCTGCTGGTGTGCTACGAAGGTATCAAAATAGGCTAAGTCCTCTGTTCAGTGCTGCTCGTAACGGGCTATGTCCTTAGCATGTTGCTGCTGCTATGCAGTAATGTACGTGTCGAATTAGGCCTCCCACTAGTCAAAGCGCTCCACTAACTAGTCTAGCTGAGAGTGTTGGTGGAGCGGAACAGGTGCAAGAATAGATGCAGGAGCAGGTGCAGGAGCATCCTCTTCCCCCGCCTGAGCTTCCCCATCACGTGGGTGGAGGCGAGTACTATGAAGAGTTTGAAACGAAATATTACATTAGAAAGCAGGTTGGAGGTTTGGTGGAGCAGGATATTAGAGGTTATACTTTGATTCTAAGACATAAGAAATGATATGTCCTAGAGCTAGATTTGGTTTGCTCCTATGACCTGGATCCCAAATGGTAGTAAGATGGTCGATGTAGTGATAGATTAGGTCAGTAGCATTAAATTCACGATTTGATAAAATGTAAAAGGTGGTGAATGAAAGAAGAGGAGTGATGTGAACACGATCACCAACCTTAGGAATTATCGAAGTGCAAAGGACATGCTGGATGGTCCTAACATCCTTGAGTAAGGTGCTAGCCTCACCCATGGAAAAATTAGCATTAGAATTGCAAAGAAAATGATTGGCCGTAGCCTAGTCAAAATCAGGATCAGAACACAGGGTGTTAAATTTAACCCCTGTAGTGGAAAGTTGTAAAATCTCCGCACAATCTTGATATGTGATCTCGACAGGGCATCGATTCACATATGAGGAAATAGAGGTAAAAGCAGAATTAATATGGAGACTTACAAAGAACTCATAGAGCAATTTAGAATTGAATTGGACAGTAAGAGTTAGAAGAAAGCACAAGGAGGTATGGAAAAATAAGTCTAGTATGGGATAAGAGAGAAAATTTGGATTGATTATCCGAGATATTGTGATTCCAGCCTTCTTGTACTGCTAGTAGGCGGCATGATCATCTGCCTCCAGGAAACGATGGTCCAAAGTGGCCCTCGAGAAACTTTTGGACATGTAATGAGAGCACTTCCCCGAGCCATTTTCACAAAATAGCAAGAAAATAGAGAACAAGAAGCAAAGATAAGAAGTTGGTGTGAAGAAAATGGATAGAAGGGCTCAGTTTATAAAGAATCGGCCAGATCGGCCAGGCTGATCACAGTATCGTCCAGGCCGATCACAATATCGTTCAGGCCGATCTAGTTCATTAATTACGTACAGGCCGATTGATAAAAAATGTGGTCCGATCATACAGGCCGAGCATATATCGGCTGGGACGATTAGACACAGGCGATTGTCCTGAGGAGTCAAGCTAGTTGACCATTGAAAAAGTAGATCGTCCGGGCCAATTCGGTGGATCATCCAGGATGATGTCCAATAATGGATCATATTAACCAAATTTGAAATATTTAAATCATGTGCCACGTGTATCGGCCAGGCCGAATAGGTGGATCGTCTGGGCTGATTATCCAAAATGGATCGTCCAGGTCAAAATTAAAGATTTAAAATGTACATCCAAGTATATCGTCCAGGATGAACTTGTGGATCGGTCTGGATGATTATCCATAAAGAGGATAACATCATTCGGGCTGAAAATTGGATCGGCCAGGACGATACAAAATAATTGAAGCAGAAGATGATCAGATTGCCTGGTCGATAATGGATCATCCAGGACGATTAGAAGTAGAAAATCAAATCAATCAGCAGAGGAGAGTTTTCAGAGTAAATTGATCAGATCATCTTGGCCGATAGGGGTATCGGCCGAGACGATGTGAAAAAATTTAGAAACAGAGGATAGATAGAGATGATCAGAGAAGGCCTTAAAAACATAAAAAATAAAAAATAAAAATGATTTTTTTGAGTTTTAGCGTGGCATGAATATGATAAATTCTCCAAGTAATTGAATTTTAATGATTTGTAAGACCAATGAGTTAACAATGTCAACATTTTAAAATGGTAGAATATCCGATCCTGTTAACCCTAGCTCAGACTTCTTTCAGGGCTAAAATTATCTTTTGAAAACAAAGGACCTAACTCAGAACAAACTAATTGGGTAAGAAAGAAAGATACATTCAAAACTTGGTTTTAAAGAAAATTTCTTATAAAATAATATACCTAAGTAATTTGTCTCAATCATGGAATTTGAAATCAAGCCTTTGAAAATATCAAGTAACTGATGAATTCTTCTAAAATTTTAAAAGTTTGAAAGAGAAGTAAGCTTGTCTTTTGTGGGCTCATTTTATGCCTCTTGTCAATTTGAATGGCGCACTTTGCGCATCTTTTTATTTTTGATGCACTTTGTGTATATTTTTTAATTTGGCGTCATTGCGCATCTTTTTGTTTTTTGGCGTCATTGACCCTTTTACTTTTTTTGTTTTTGCAAGCTAGACCCCATTTCAAAAACTCTTAAATATTTTTAGTTGTGAGTAGATCTTTCAGATATTATAGAAGAAAAACTCACTCTCTAATATAAGGAAGAATAGACCACAAAGCAGACTTAGTAATCATATGATAAATACAATGGCAAGATTTCAATTAACTTGAAAGATATATAAAAACTTTGAATATTATTTATAAGGTAGATTATTGTAGCAAGATAGAAAAGATCTTAATTTCAAAATCTAGTTGTTAATTTGAGATAAATTTTTGTTTAGAAAAGAAAATAATACCACTAAAAGAGGTTGGAGGGATGGAAACGATCAATGGGTTTTCTCCTTTTAATTGATTTAGAGATGTTAAACATTGGCTATAAATCTTCAAAAAATAAAAACTAGGAAAAAATTATCATAAAGTAAAAAGAAAGCCAAAGTAAAAACAACAAAAAACATGAAAAGCTAACACAAAAACAAAACACAGACAATAACAATAATCAATAGAGTATGCAATCCAGAACTTATTAAGCAATAAGTTTAAGCAATTATGAGCTGCGAGCCTCCGCTGTCCAAGATCTCACGAGTTCTTTGGTGAGAGCACACCTACAAAAATCATCAACCATCATATTTAGGAACCCAAATAGGTTTGGGTCCCTCCTTATGAAAAGAAGAGTGTAATGCATTTATATTATGCTGTGAAACATGCAATTTTGGTCTCCAAATCCTATGTGTACTACGATATATGGTGCAAGTGTGTGCTATGTGTCCTAACATGCCACATGAAAAACGTCTAACACCAGGAAAGTGATTTCTTAAGCGGTTCAGGTTATAATGCCTCTTCTTGGTTTTGGCTTTAAATTAAGTATTGATGTATTCCAATTTCTCTCAAGAGTATTCAATTTTTCTTTAAACCTTAGGTTAGCATTTTCTAAATCAACATCCAAATAGTGCTTTTTATGCTCATATTCTTTAATTGAAGCTTTAAAATTAGATTCAAGTGAGGTGTAGGAAGCTTTTAATGAATCATGCTCAACAACTAATTTAGAATGCATTTTATTTAAATAATCAAAATTTTCAAGTAGAGATGTGTGATTGCTATCAATTTGGAGGTGATCTTTACTCAAAATTTCATGCTCTTTTTATACATTTAAAAACTCCAATTTCAAACTAGCATGAGTTTTCTTAAGTTTTCTATATGATGCATGAATTTTCTAACATATTTCAAGCAATTGGTCATAAGTTGGTTCACCTACGTCTTCTTAGTTACTTTGACTAAGACGATCGTCTGCCATTAAACACAAGTTTGTTGTCTCTTGCTCCGCCTCAGTCACAAAGGAGTCAGATGTAGACTCCGCCCAGAAAGCTTTTTGGTACTGCTTCTTATCTTTCTTGTGTTTGGGTTTTTCCTCATCCTTCTCCATGCTTGGAGTCTCCTTGAGTGTAGGACAATCAGCTTTAACATGTCCAGGATTCCTGCATTCATAACAAATAAGATCAGAGGAGTTTTTATAATTTTTGCTGTCCTTACCTCTTTTCGATTTCTGATGATAATTATTGTTCTTCCTTAGAAAGCTTTTGAATTTTCTAGTGATGAGGGCAACATCATCGCTTTGAGACCCAGAGAGTTGTTGGCCTTCAGTGTTATAGTTTTTTCTTTCTTTTTCTCACCTTCCTCAAGATTTCTTTGATTCACCCCTTGCTCATAAGAAATGATTGAGTCAAGTAAGTTATCAATCAAATAAGTATTCAAATCTTTAGATTCAGTAATTGTAGTGATTTTAGCATCAAAAGAGGAAGACAAGCATATAAAAATTTTATTCACCTTTTCATAGTTAGTGAGTTCTCTTCCTAAGGCATGTAAATAAGTTATAATTTGAGTAAACCTTGTATACATTTCAGAACATACAAAAAAGTTCGTAATCATGCAACAAAATATTTAATCGAGATTGCTTGACTTCTTTAGTTCCTTCATAAGTAATACATAATTTATCCCAAATTTCTTTACCAGTTGTGCAAGTGGAAACACGCATGTAATCTTCAGATTTTAAAGCACAGAAAAAATAGTTCAAACTTTTTGCATTAAGTTGTGCTAAAACCTTATCATCATGAGTCTATTCAGTAAAAGGAAGTGGAACAGTAACATCATTAATTTTACCAGTTGGAGGTGTATAACAATCCTTAACAAGCATCTACATACGATAATCAATTTATTGTAAGAACATAGACATGCGAGTTTTCTAAAATTCGAAAGAGATATTATTAAAAAATGGTGGTCGGGTAATAGAATATCCTTTTGTAGTATTACGATTACTGTTGTTAGCCATGGATCAAAATTAAAAAAGTTTTTAAACTTATTTTTTATGAATCTTGCTCTAATACCACTTAAAAATTTGATAGGGATGTTAATCCCTTATGAACGATCCCAAGGCTAACCAAGAAGGGGGGTGGGGTGAATTGGTATTTTAAAAATTATTTTGAATAAAAAACAATCACAAACCAAAATTATCACAATTAAAATCAAAGTGCAGAAGAAATAAATGCGGAAGATTAATAAGAAAAGTATACAAAAATTTATAATGGTTTGGTTAACTCGTCTTATATTCACTCCCCAGAGGCGCCCTCTAGGTATTGCACTAAACACCGTGACTCTCCTTTTGCTCCCAGAGCAAGGCGGCGAAGTCCTCACAAAAACTCCTTTCCGCCAACCCCGACGAGGCAGAGAACCCAACTCATTTTGCTTCCTCCTGAAGCAGACAGAGAACCTTGATCGATTGTTGAAGAAGGCCTCTCTCAACCCTCCAAGGATAAGAGACACTAGTAGAAGAAGAAGAAGTGGAACAATGCTTGGAGCAACCCTTGTGAAACTCCCTCACAAGCTCCCCCTCACAAAATCCTCCCTCTCTCTCCCTCTCCTCTAGGCTTTCTTAGGTCAAGACAACAACAAAAGATTACCTCTAAGGTAAAACAAGAGATCTTAAATAGAAGAGCTTCGGAATAGTTCTTATTTTATATAAATCAACTTTATCGTCCAGGACGATAGAGTTATCAGCCAGCCCGATCAGCATAACTTTTGCTCAATTAACCTGGTCAGTTTGGGATGATTAGATAATTTTTGGTCATATCATCCAATCCGATAGGAATCGTCCTTGATGATTAGTTTAAATCTGAGGAAAATTATCCTGAACATCGCCCTGAATAAAAGCTGGCCAATGTCAATCATCCACAACATCATCTCAGCCGATCCTATGATCGGGCCGTCCGATGTGATCGTGCAATCAGCCTTAATTGCTTTTCTTAATCACCTGATCAATTTAGGCATAAATGCACTGCATCGTCGAGGCCGATGTCATAGATGATGTCCAAAAATAACTAATGCATAAATAGATCTCGCAGCTGATTCTTTATGATTTGAGTCTATCATTCTGGCTGATGTAATATCGTCCAAGTCGATCGGCTTAATGACGGCTGCCATAACCATGATGCCCTGATTAGGGTTTTTATTTTTGAGCCGACCGTCTAGGCCGATATAAATATCATTTTGGATGATGTTACCAAAAATAGTAAACTCTAAGAAACAATCAAAATTCTCCCAAGGTGTGTGTGTAAGGTTACTTAACATTAGGAGCTACATCGTTTACAATAGACTCAAGAAAGGGAAAAAGTGTACAAAGTGACTCAGACATAGTCTACCCAATCTTGAGTTGGTTCCAATTGCTGTCTGATCTTATGGACCTGAAATGTTAGTAGGCAAGGTAGTCGTAGAGAAACAAGAGTGTTTGCTATCATCAAAATCATAATCCATGAAAACAGATTCACAACAAGTACTTTTTTTTAGCATTAGAGTGTTTCTTATTTTTATGGAAACAAATTTGTAAGTAAAGAGGACTGTATATGAGATTTATTGATATATTCTGGTGATATCTATTTTTTATATTTTATTTCTATCATGCTATTAATGAAAATGAGTTTGCTTTAATTCTTCTTCATATATGGCCAAATTATCTAGTTGTGGATTGATGATGTAAATATCATATGTAGTACTAATGTGTTCTCTTGTCCCTTAAATGGATAAAATGATGTTTCCAATATTATCATATCTTAATTTAAAGCACATAGTAGCCATATGTGTAGTTAAAATTAAGTATAATGTGGAGCTCGATTGAGGGAAGCATGCATAATTAGGAATATTGAATTAGTATGCATCATACTTAGGCATAGGGTATGAAATGTATCAAATTCTTAAGGAGGAGATATAAGCATAGGAAGTGACAGAGATCTAGAGATGCATATGCTTTGAATAGCATAACAATTGAAAGAGACCCATTAGGAAAATTATGTTATTTATATTCATCAATCTAAAACATGATATCCATATAGTATATTCATTATCTTTATCTAATTATATTTAAGTGATTAAATCTCCATAATATTTATTTTTATCGAGTAGGATAATTATTATAATTAGAGTAAATAGTAGTAGTTGATTGTTAAAAAGCATACTACTTTGTGGGCTTGACACTCTATTCTATCTCATTATTACTTGATTTGGCATGTATATTTGTGTATATTAAGTAGGGTTTACTAATTTATATCAAAAAAACCCTAAGTATTGTTTAGGGGAGATAGAGCCTTAAGCATTCATTGTTATAATTTAAATTTGCATTTAACCATAGACCCCATCACATTTTTTGTGTCATTGCTGGGGAAGTATTTCACTTTTTGCAAAATTTCAACTATATTATTGAATTAATTACATAGTTAGACCTACTTATCTTTTTTTTAATTATTATTTACTTATTCTAATCATAAATTATAAATTTTATTTTTTTGGTTGTGTCCTTTATACCCTTAGAAACAAAATGTTATCATTTGATCCTCAAATTGAGACAATATTTTCTAAAGTTAAAAAAAAACCAAAAAGATATTAAAAATGGTTGAATCTCAGATAGATCAAAATCATTGTATACATCTAAAATATTATGCAAACTCTTTAGTAGATGGAATTCATCAGAGCATAAATATACTTTTAATCCAAGCTAATAACTTTGAATTAAAACCCATTATCATTCAAATGGTTCAAAACTCTCAGTTTAGGGGAGCTTCTATAAAAGATCTAAATTTATATTTAACTACTTTCTTAGAAATTTATGCAACATTTAAGTATAATGATATCAGTGATGATGCTATTAGACTTGGATTATTTTAGTTTTCTCTAAGAGATAAAGCTAAAATATGGTTGAATTCTTTATCCCCAGGCTCTGTAACCACTAGGAATGAATTTGCTCATAAGATTTTCACTAAATATTTTTCACCTTAAAAACATATCAAACTTGAAATGACATAACTTCTTTTACTCATTTTGAAGGAGAATCCAATTATGAGAGTTTGGAAAGATTTAAGGATATTCTTAAAAAATACTCACATCATGCATTACCTCATTGGTTAATTAGTCAAATATTTTATAATGGATTACTAAGATCTATTAGAGCTATAATTTATGTTGTAGTTGGAGGATCATTAATTTCTAAGCCATTTGAGGAATCTTTTGAATTCATAGAGGAAATGACCACTAATAATTTCCACTCGCCTGTTGATAGGACAAATCCTAATAAAGTAGTTAGAAATTAATATTTAGATGCTTTATAAATTTTGACTACATAAGTTACAATAATTTTTAAGAAGTTAAATACGTTAGGAATAAATTCTGGAATAGGAAATGATACCTCAATAAATCAAAATTTAATTGAAGATAATAATATATAAGGGATTAAAAATATTAATAGAATTAGAAAACAAAATAATATTATTCAAATACATATAATCTAGGTTGGAGGAATCATCCTAATTTTAATTGTTCAAATAATATGGGTTGTCGTAATCAATGGAATAAAAGAGAATAATCAAGGAGTAAGTTGGTGAAAGTTCGATAGGGATGTTAAGCCATATTGAACTAGTGCCAAGGCTAACCAAGAGGAGGGGGGGGGGGGGTGGGGGGTGAATTGGTATTTCTAAAATTATTTAAGAAAAAGCACAATCACAACCAAACCAAGATTCACCAAAGAAGTCAAAGTGCATAAATTTAAATGTGGAAGCACAATAAGAAAGAACACACAAGATTTTATAGTGGTTCGATCAACCTGACCTACGTCCACTCTCTGGAGCCTCTCGTCTGAGTATGGTAGTAAATATAATGTCTCTCCTTTTGCCCCCACAGTAAGGTAGAGAGGCCCGTAAAAAAACTCCTTTCCACCAACCTAGGTGAGGCTGAGAACTCAACTCCTTTTGCTTCCACCAAAAGCAGGCAGACAACCCAACTCCTTTTGCTTCCTCCGAAAGTAGGTAGAAAATCTCGATCAGATGCTGAAGTAGACCTCTTTAGAACCCCCAAAGAACCAGGGATGATGACCAGAGAAGATGATGGCAGATCCTTGCTTGGAGCAACCTTTATAAAACCCCTCACAAACTCCCCCTCATAAGATCCTCTCTCTCTCTCTCTCTCTCTCTCTCTCTCTCTCTCTCTCTCTCTCTCTCTCTCCCCTGCTCTCCCTCTTCTCTTAGCTCTCTCAGATCAGGACAATAACAAAACATCTCTCTTTGAAAAAAAGAGAGCTTTTAAATAAGGGCTAAAAAATTGCCCTAATTAGCAACTAATCATCAAATATCATACAGATTGATAGTACATGATCCTGTATGATTAGTTTAACTTGATGAATATCATCCAAATAATCACCTTGGATGGATTTCTGGATGTTTGAAAAATAGCTAGATCGTTCAGGACGATCTCACGATTGTCTAGGATGATCTCACGATTATCTAGGATGATCTCACGATTGTCCAGGCCAATTAGTACAAAATGATGATTATCGTCCAGAACATCACCCTGAAAGAATGTCTTGATAATGGAAAAATAACTTGATTGTCCAGACTCATCTCTAATCATCCCGGATGATTAGTTCTATTCAGTACATATCATTCAAAGCATCGCCCAAGTAGAACAAGGTTGATGTTTGACCGTCTAGGAAGAAATAAGGTTTGTGAACTGATCATCCCAGTCAATCCTGTGATCATCTAAGACAATATGATTGAGCAATTAAACCTTAATTTCTTTCCTTAATTACTAGATCAATTTATGCATAATTATACAGTATCATTTAGGATAATATCCTGGATGATGTCCAAAATAAAAGATACCTAAATAGATCTGGTGGCAGATTCTTTTTGATTTGAGCCTATCATCCTGGCCAATACATATATCGTCCAGGATAATGTGTTTAATTATGACTGCCTTAACTAGGATGCCATAATTAGGGTTTTTATTTTTAACTGATCATCCAGGCCAATTTTTGAATCATCTTGGATGATATGATCAAAAATAAAAAACACTAAAGTAGTCAGAATTTTCCCCTAAATGTGTGTGTGCAAGGTTACTTAGCATCAACACCCATAATGTTACATAGGACTCAAGAAAGGGTAAAAGACACATGTCGTACATTACAAACTAACTTAGTCCTAATCTACCCAATCTTGAACTAATTCAATTTGCAGTTTGATCTTATGGTCCTAAAATGTTAGTAGGTAAGACAGTCGTAGAGAAACAGAAGTATTTGCTATCATCAAAATTATATTCCTTAAAATCAGATTCACAACAATCTCCCCCTTTTTGATGATGACAAATAATCAAATAATTAAAACTAAATTAAACACGAATAGAAGTGAAAATAGTATGACAAAACAACTCAACCACTACTCCCCCTTTTAACATCATAAAAAGGAGGAAAAAACCAGAAAAAAATAGAAAGAATATGAGAATGAAAGCAATGTTTTTTTAATCAAAGCATGAATATGACAAAGTCTCCATGTGATTAATTTAAAAGACTTGTAAGACCAATTAGTTAATATCATCAAAATCTTATAATAGTATAATATCTAATCCTGTTAACCCTAGCTTAAACTTCTCTCAGGACAAAATCATCTTTTGAAAATAAAAGACCTATCTAAAAAAAACCAATTGGATAAGAAAAAGAGATCCGTTTAAAACTATGTTTCAGAAAAATATCTTATAGAATAATATAGCAAAGTAATTTGTCACTATAGTAAAATTTGAAATCAAGCCTTTGAAAATATCAAGTGACACATGAATTCTTCTAAGTTTTAAATGTTTGAAAGAGAAGAGAGCTTACTTTTGGTGGGCTCATTTTATGCCTCTTATCAATTAAATGACAAATTTTGTGCATCTTTTAATTTTTGATACACTTTGTATATATTTCTCAATTTAGTGTCATTGCACATCTTTTGATTTGGTGTCGTTGGATTTTTTTTTTTTGCAAGCTAGATCCCTTTTCACAACTCTTAAATACTCTTAATTGTGAGTATATCTTCCAGGTATTAGAGAAGAAAAACTCACTCTCTAATATAAGGAAGAACAAACTACAAAATAGAATCAAAATCATATGATAAATATAACGACAAGATTACGAAAAACATTTAAAAGTAACATAAAGACTTTGAACATTATAAATATAAGATAGATTACTATAGCAAGATAGAAAATATCTCAATCATAAAGTTCAGTTATTAATTTGAGATAGACTTTTATTTAGAAAAGAAAATTACACCACTAAAAGTGGTTAGAGGGAGGGAAATAATCAATGGTATTTCTCCCTTTAACTGATTTAGAGATGTCAAAACATTGACTACAAATTTTCAAAAATAAAAATATAGCATAAAATATTATTTCAATAGTGATCATAAAAGAAAAACTAAAATAACAGAAATAAAAATAAAAGAAACAAAAGATAATAAAAAGTAAAACAACCAAAATGAAACAAACAAAAGAAGAAAAAAAGCAACAAAATAGAAAATTCAGAATTCAGTAAACATCATGTTCAATCATTTATGTCAATCACAACCAATATGGTCCTTAAGATGTTAGAAGTGTCAAAAGCTAGTGGTTTAGTAAAGATGTCAGCCAATTGATTCTCAGTTGTCAAATGGTGTAACTCAATATCTCCTTTTGTCACATGATCTTTAATAAAGTGATGCCTTATGTCAATGTGTTTGGTCCTTGAATGTTAGATAGGATTCTTAGGGATGCATATGTCACCAATGTTGTAAAAAAGGATTGAAATTATGCCTATAGGTAATCCTAAATCTAGAATTTGTTGCTTCAACCAAAAGACTTAGGCTACACAACTTTCTAAGGCAATGTACTCAGCTTCAACAGTGGAAAATGCAATAGAGTTTTATTTTCTACTAGACCGGGAGACTAAAAACTATCTTATAAAATGGCAAGTTCCAGAAGTTCTCTTTCTATCCACCTTATATCATGTAAAATTAGAATCATAATAGTCAATAATCTCAAAAGAAGTGTTGTGCCTAAGATACCAGATTCCTAAGTTTTGAAGTCCCAAAAGATATCTAAAAAATCTCTTAACTGCAATTAGGTGGGATTCTTTAGGATCAGCTTAAAATCTAGCACAAAGACAAATACTAAACATTATATCAGGCCAGCTAGTAGTCATATAAACTAATGAACCGATCATCCCTCTATACTTCTTTTGATCAACAAATTTTTCATTTGAGTCCTTATCCATCTGAATATTAGAAATCATGGGAGTATTTATTAGCTTGGCTTTATCTATTTCATGTTTCTTCAAGATGTCATTAATGTACTTTGATTTATTTATAAAGGTTCTTTCATCCAATTATCTTATGCTAAACTCCAAAAAGTAGGACAACTCTTCTATCATACTCATCTCAAACTCCTTACTCATTATTTTAGAAAAATTATCACATAGCTTTTTATCAGAAGATCCAAAAAGTATATCATTAAAATAGATATGAATAATGAGTAACTCATCTCCCCCCAGCACTAAACTGGATAAAATTCAATGTAGATGCTTCCTTATTGGCTTTGAATAAAGCTAGCATTGGTGGTATAGCTAGAAATTCCAAAGGCCGATTACTCCTTGCCTTCGGTAAGCAGATTTTATATTGGGATATCAATCAACTTTAATTAGAAGCTATATCAACACTGAAAGAATTCTTAAGAGATTGAATGTTTGAGAGCAAAGGCTTAATAATTGAGGGAGACAACTATAATGCCATTAAGTTCCTCCATGATTCTATGCTGAATTCTACTCAGGCAGCGAACAAATTCTTTTTTGAGAAGCTGTCTTTTCTATATGACTTTAATAAGTTAATCTTCCAGCGTATCTCAAGGAATTGTAATAAAGCCGCGGATGAGTGTGTTTCTTTAGCTTTAGATAACAATTTCGTCTTTGATTCCTTTAATTTTTTTGATATTCCTTCTTCACTATCGAACATCTTGAAGGAGTATGATTGCTGCATTTACTAGCTTGTAATAGTTTTTCTTTCGACTTTCTGTTAATGCATTTTGCAATTTTCAAAAAAAAAAGAAAAGAAAAGAGTAACTCGTCTCCTACTTTCCTCCGAAAAAGGGTGGTGTCTATACTTCCCTTAACAAAATCCCTCTTTAGTAGAAATGTGTTAAGCCTCTAATACCAAGTTCTTGGTATATATTTTAATACATATAAGGCCTTCTTTAATTTGAAAATATGATTTGGAAATTGAAAACTCTCAAAACTTAGGGGTTACTCTACAAACACTGAAAGTTTGTCAGAGATGTTAAGCCCTATAGAACTGGCCCAAGGCTAAATAAAGAGAGTGGTGAATTGGTACATAAGAAACTTTAAGCAAAGTACAAACCAAAATCACCACAAATAAAACAAATGCAGAAATTAAATGCAGAAGCAAATAATAAGAAAGAACACACCAAATTTATAGTGGTTCGGTCAAACCTTGATCTACGTCCACTCCTTGGAGGCACCCTCCAAGTATTGCACTAAAACAAGTGTCTCTCCTTTAGCCCCCAAATCTTGGCGGAGAAGCCCTTACAAAATCACTTCCACCTTCCCCAGTGCGACGTAGTCGCCAGGTCCTTTGACACCAAAGAGATCTTCTTCTTTGGTGAACTTCCCTCGAGACAAGCCTTGAATCCGACGGTATTCAGGTGCGAGCTTGTCGGAGCAATCGTGTGGATCCCCCACCACACTCTCTTGAGCCCCCCCTCACAGGATTTTCTCCCTCTATAAACTCCACCCTTTCCTCACTCCTTTTCAAGCTCTCTCTTTAAATTTCCCCCACAAGAACGAAGCTATAATGGCTTCCAAAGACTCTTACAAAGTGTCATGTCATAGCTTAAATAGAAGATCTCAAAAAGAGCTCATTAATGCAAGATGCCGACATTATCATCCAGGACGATACTAATATCATCCTGTACGATCAGTGCAATTTAAGCCCAATCAGCCGGGACGATTTGAGACGATCAGAAGAAGTTTGTTCATATCGTCCAGGACGACAATATATTGTTCTGGACGATCAAAACAATTCGTGGAATATCGTCCTGAACATTGCCCTGAAAAATAGCTATCCGGTGTCCAATCGTCCAGCATATCGGCCATGACGATTTGGCGATCGTCCAGGCCGATTTGATCATGAAATCAAGTCATAATTGCTTTCCTTAAATTCCAGAGAAATTTTGGAAAAATTGACCTGGGTCGTCCTGGACGATATTTTATAGTCCTAGACGATCCACCTAGACGATGTATAAAAATAGGTTATTTCTAATTAGATCTGGCGGCAGATTCTTTCTGAATTGAGACTATCGTCCTGGCCGATACAAAATCCTTCAAGATGATGTGTTTTGCATATTGGCGACTGCTTTAATGAGGATGCCCTAATTAGGGTTTCTGCTTTTGGACAGATCATCCCGGACGATATAAATATCATCTCGGATGATGTTACCAAAAATAGAAATCTTTAGGGAGCAACAAAAAATCTTCCAAGTTACAAAACATCAGGAGCCACACCAAATACAATAGACTCAAGAAAGGAAAAAGTGTACAAACTAACTCAAACGTAGTCTACCCAATATTGAGCTGGTTCCAAATTTTAATCTGATCGTATGGACCTGAAATGTTAGTAAATAAGGCCATTGTAGAGAAAAAAGAGTGTTTGCTATCATCAAAATTATAAACAATGAAAACAGATCTGCAACAATCTCCCCCTTTTTGATGATGGCAAACAATTCAATTTGAATTTGCAAAAAGGAACATTTTCTCCTAATCTCCCCTCACTAGAATAACACTTTAAAAAATAGGGGAGATATAAATTTTTGTTGTTTTAAAATTTTTTAATAGAAAAAAAGATACAAATTCAGCAGCGTTCTCCCCCTTTGATGTTATCAAAAAGAGAGGAGGCACAAACAAAAAAACAAAATGAAAAAAGATAAAAATGTTCCCTGATCTAGTGAAAAAACAAATATTCTTAAAATGAGAAAGTTACCTCTTGGTTTTAATCAAAAACTTAGTAAAATTGGATTGACAATGCATAGCCCAGAAAAGATTAGAAATTCAGAATATAATAATTCAAACTCAAGTTATTTAAAAAGGCTCAAAAACATTTTAATTCAATATCTAAATCATAAGACAAATTAGAGAAAGAAACAAAAATTTTTCAAAACTCATTTTATAAAATATATCAAATAGAAGATTAATGCATTAATTGTTGAATCAAGAATCAAGATTTTCAAACTCAAGTATCAAAAGTATCAAGGGTTTTTTTAAGCTTTTAAGAAGTACAAGAATGGTAAGCATTACATTTTGTGGGCTCATTTTATGTCTCTTGTCAATTTTAATAGCGCTCTTTGCACATCTTTTGATTTTTGATACATTTTGTGTATATTTTTTGGCGTCATTATGCATCTTTTATTTTTGGCATCATTGGCCATTTTTTTTTAATATGCTATCTTTCTAAAATCTTAAAAAATAAAAGTAAACCCATTCTATTGATAAAGCAAATTATTGATTAAGAAAATTATGAGTTAGATTCAACAACTTGCAAAAGATCTCTATGCGATAAATAAAATATAGGAAGATAAAATATTTTAGTTTCAAAGACTAATTTAAAATATAAAAAAGATTTTAAATCAAAAGTAGAATAACCACTTTTAGGAAATAGAGATTGAGAGTAAAAATATGAGTTTCCTTCCTTTGACTGTTTTAGAGAAGTCAAACACAACTTACTAAAGATTTCAAGAAAAATAGGAAGTAGATTTTTCATTTTTAGAAAAGTGAATGTGTGTGTTAATCAGAGAAAAACTTTCATGAAAATGAAAATTTCAAAGAATAAACAAAACAAAAACATAAAATAAAAATGAAAACATAAAAACAAAAACACAATAAAAAACACGAAAGGCTTTTAACTATTATCTCTCTCCTGGTCCGATGCTTCATAAACCAAATCTGCCCATGAGATTTTTTGCCTTTCATTATTTCCCCAGTTTAAATTTTTCTTCGCCTTGTCCTTTTCTTTCGTAGGAAGAATTTTTAAATTAGGGCACTGATTTTTCATATGTCCAGGCTTCCTACATCGAAAATAAATAACGTTAGAAGGAATATGAACATCCTTACCATTTTTACCTTTCTTCCACTTTTGCTTATACTTTGGTGAGCTTTGTGATTTGCTTGAGAATTTATTGCATTCGTCACCAACTAAGCTATCTCTTTCTGTATCTTCAGCTTTTAGAACAATCGTTTCACCTGCATCCAAAAGTCTTTGACCCAAACTTTGATCGTAGGCAATGAGTGAGCCAATCAAATTATCAATAGAATAATCATTCAAATCTTTTGATTCACAAATAGCAATAACTTTGGCATCAAAATTTTCAAGTAGATAATAAAGAATTTTGTTAACTTTTTTAAAATTTGAAAATTCTTTTCCTAAAGTATGCAAGGAGTTTACAATTTAAATGAATCTGGTATACATGTCTAAAATCGTTTCATAAGGTTTCATGGAAAATAATTCAAAATCATACATTAAAAAATTCAACTTGGATTGCTTGATTTCATTCGTGCCTTCGTATATGGTATGTAGTTTATCCTAAACTTCCTTACCAGTAGTGCAAGTGGATATTAACATGAAATCTTCAAAATTTAAAGCACAGAAAAAGCAATTTAAAGATTTTGCATTCAGTTGAGCATTCAGTTGTTCTTCCTTATTCCATTGATTAAAAAGAATATCAGTTTTAACTCCATTAACAATACGTGACGGTGATGAATAACCAGTTAAAATCATATGCCACATGCGAAAATCAATCGATTGTAACAAAATAGTCATGTGAGTTTTCCAAAAATCATAAGACATATTTTCAAATAAAGGAGATTTGGTGATTGAATATCCTTCCGCAACATTATGATTAGAAAAATTAGCCATGGATCGAAAATTCAAAAGCTTTTAAAAACTTATTTTATGAATCCCGCTCTGATATAACTTGAAAGTTCATTAGGGATGTTAAGCCCTATAGAACTAGCCTAAGGCTAAATAAAGAGAGTGGTGATTGGTATAGAAGAAACTTTAAGCAAAGTACAAACCAAATTCACCACAAATAAAATAAATGCGGAAATTAAATGCGGAAGCAAATAATAAGAAAGAACACACCGGATTTATAGTGGTTCGGTCAAACCTTGACCTACGTCCAATCCTTGGAGGCACCCTCCAAGTATTGCACTAAAATAAGTGTCTCTCCTTTAGCCCCCACAACAAGGCGGCCCTTACAAAATCACTTCCACCTTCCCCGGTGTGGCGGAGTCGCCGGGTCCTTTGACACCAAAGAGATCTTCTTCTTTGGTGAACTTCCCTCGAGACAAGCCTTGAATCTGACGGTATTCAGGTGCGAGCTTGCCGAAGCAACCATGTGGATCCCCCTCCACACTCCCTTGAGTCCCCCCTCACAGGATCTTCTCTCTCTACAAACTCCACCCTTTCCTCACTCCCTTTTAAGCTCTCTCTTCAAGTTTTCCCCACAAGAATGAAGCTACAATGGCTGCCAATGACTCTTATAAAGTGTCATGTCATAGCTTAAATAGAAGATCTCAAAATGAGCTCATTAATGCAAGATGCCGACATTATCTTCCAGGACGATACTAATATCGTCCTGTATAATTAGTGCAATTTAAGCCCAATCAGCCGGGACGATTTGAGAGAATCATAAAAAGTTTGTTCATATCGTCCAGGATGATAATATATCATCATGGACTATCAGAACAAGTCGTGGAATATTGTCCTGAACATCGCCCTAAAAAATAGCTATCCGGTGTCCAATCGTCCAGCACATCGGCCAGGAAGATTTGGCGATCATCCAGATCGATTTGATCATGAAATCAAGTCATAATTACTTTCCTTAAACACTAGAGAAATTTTGGAAAAATTGACCTGGATCATCCTGGATGATATTTTATAGTCATGGACGATCCACCTGGACGATGTCCAAAAATAGGTTATTTCTAATTAGATTTGGCGGCAGATTCTTTCTGAATTGAGCCTATCGTCTTGGCCGATACAAAATCTTCCAGGACGATGTGTTTTGCATAATGACTGCTGCTTTAATGAGGATGCCCTAATTAGGGTTTCTGCTTTTGGACAGATCGTCCTAGATGATATAAATATCGTCCCGGATGATGTTACCAAAAAATAGAAATCTCTAGGGAGCAACAGAAAATCTTTCAAGTTACAAAACATCATGAGCCACACCAAACACAATAGACTCAAGAAAGAAAAAAGTGTACAAATGACTCAGACCTAGTCTACCCAATCTTGAGCTGGTTCCAAATTTCAGTCTAATCGTGTGGACCTGAAATGTTAGTAAATAAGGGCATTGTAGAGAAAAAAGAGTATTTGCTATAATCAAAATCATAAACCATGAAAACAGATCCGCAACAAACACATCCTCTTTTATTACCCTATTTAAAAAGACACTCTTCACATCCATTTGGTAAAGCTTAAATCCCTTATAACAGGTAAAGGATAGTAGCTCTCTAATGGCTTCCAATTTAGCTATAGGGGCAAAGGTCTCCTCAAAATCAACACCTTTTATTTGGTTGTACCCCTTAGCTACCAATCTCTCCTTATTCCTAACCATTACACCAGAATCATTCATCTTATTCTTAAAGACCCATCTGGTTCCAACTACACTTTGTCCCTTTGGTCTTTCTATAAGCTCCCAAATATCATTCCTAACAAATTGGTTTAATTCCTCTTGCATGGCTACGATCCAAAACTTATCAGATAAGGCTTGATTAATGTTAGTGGGTTCAGTCATTGAGATAAAGATAGAGTGGTTTACTTCTTTTCTAAGTCCATGCCTAGTTCTAACACCTTCAGAAGGGTCTCCTAAGATCAATTCTTTAGGATGACTCAAAGAATATCTCCAATTCCTAGGCAAGGTGTGTGTAGGTTCTACCCTTTCGTCAAAATTTGCATTTTCTACTCCTTTAGTGTTTTGTGGTTCTACACTCTTCTCTAAATTTTTAACTCCTTGGGTAATCTCTCCAACACCATCTTCATCCTTAACTCTAGACTCCTTAGGATCAGATTCATCAAACACTAATGAGTAGTCTCCTTCACTACCTAAGTCATCTTATTAAACACCCTAAAGGATTTCCCCATACTAGAATATCCTAAGAACACTTCTTTATCATATTTTGGGTCAAATTTTCCTAATTGTTACTTCTTATTATTAAGAATAAAAATCTTACAACCAAAGGCATGAAGGTGAGAAAGGTTGGCTGTCCTACCTTTAAAGATCTCATAGGATGTCTTATCAAGTTTGGCTCTAACATTCACCCTATTCAACATATAACAAGCTGTGCTTATCGCTTCAGTCTAAAAGTATTTTGGAAGTGAATACTCAATAAGCATGGCTCTAGCAGCCTCAACTAAGGTCATGTTCTTCCTTTTAGCTACCCTATTTTACTGAGGGGTCTTAGGAGCTGAGAAATTGTGACTAATCCCTTTATGCTCACAAAATTCTCCAAATCTCCCATTTTCAAACTCTTCCCCATGGTCACTATGGATGGACAAGATCTCACAATCTAACTTTTTCTGAATCCAAGTGGAGAAGGATCTAAATTCATCAAAAGACTCACTCTTAAGTGATAAAAATTTAATCCAAGTGAACCTCGAGTAGTCATCAATAATCATAAATTCATAGACTTTTTCCCCTAAGCTGGCAGTGTTAATGGGTCCAAAAAGATCCATGCGAAGGACTTCTAAAGGTCTAGAGGTGCTAATATCCTTAATGGAATGGAAAGAGGAATGGACTTGCTTCTCTAGTTAGCTGACATCACACAGATGGTCTTTGGAAAACTTAAGCTTAGGGACCTCTCTAACTAGGACTCTTTGGGTCACTCTCTTAAGGGTTTTCATACTGGCATGACACAATCTCTTGTGCCACAACCAAGAATTATCAATAATAATTTTTAAATAAAATGAAGCAGCACATTTAATATTATTTAAATTAAGCATGCAAATATTGTTAATATGCTTTCCCTACAAAATAGTGTTGTTATTCAAGCTAATAATACATGTATTTGCCAAAAATTTTATGATGAAGCCCTTATCGCATAAATGATTGATTCTTAGTAAGTTGTGTTTCAGCCCATCTACAAGCAAAACATTTTCAATCAAAAGGTTCTTGGAGTTTCTGATTATACCTGCATCCACCAGTTTCCTGGTGGTGTTGTCTCCAAGAGTAATCTTGCCTCTATCCCTAGCCTCCAGCATAACAAATTGATCAGCATCTCTAGTCATGTGTCATGAGAATCTGCTGTCAAGGTACCACATTCACTCATGAGATCTTTGGTGAGAGCACACCTACAAAATCATCAAACATCAGATTTTGGAACCCAAATAGGTTTTGGTTCCTTCTTATAAGAAGAAGAATACAATCTATGTGTGTTATGCTGTGAATCATGCAATTTGGGTCTTAAAACCAAATGTGTACTATGATGAACAGTGTAAGTGTGTGAAATGTGTCCTAATATGCTACATGAAAACATCTAAATCCAGGAAAAGAATTTACTAATTTATTCGGATTCTAATGCCTCTTCCTAGGTTTTGTCTTTAGATCAAGTGTGGATGTATTCATATTTCTCTTAAGTGCATTAAATCCAGCTTTAAACATCAAGTTAACACTTTCTAAAATAGTATTATCAATATTCAAATAGTGTTCCCTATGCTCAGATTCTTCAATATAAGTTTTAAAATCAGATTCAAGTGAGGTGTAGGATGTTTTCAAAGAATCATGCTTAACAATTAACTCAGAATACTTTTTATTCTTGATCAGACTGACCAAGATGATCACCCATCAAGCACAAGTTTGTTGTCTCGTCTTTAGCTTTAGTCTCAGATGAGTTAGATGCAGAATTCACCCAAAAAGCCTTTCGTAACTACTTCTTATCCTTGTCTTTTTTGAACTTGGGTTTCTCCTCACCGTACTCCTTGCTTGGGTGATCCTTAAGTGTAGAAAAATCAGCTTTGTCATGTCAAGACTTCCTACATTCAAAACAAATAACATCAGAATAACTTTTATAATTTTTGCTACTATTACCTTTGTTCCATTTCTTATGGTGCTTATGATTCTTCCTTAGAAAGCTTTTAAATTGCCTCGTGATCAAGGCAACATCATCATTTCGGACCCAGAAGAATACGTGTCCGTGTTGTTGGCCTTCAGTGCCATAGTTTTCTCCTTTTTTCTCTCACCTACATCAAGTTGTCTTTGGTTCACTCCTTACTCGTAAAAAATGAGTGATCCAGTAAGTTATTGATAGAATAAGTATTCAAATCTTTGGATTTAATAATTGTAGTGATCTTAGCATCAAAGGAAGAAGGCAAATATCTCAAAAATTTTATTCACTCTTTCATAGTTAGTTTGCTCTCTTCCTAAAGCATGCAATCAGGTGACAATTTGAGTAAACCTAGTATACCTGTTAGAAATTGATTCAATAGGTTTCACACAAAAAAGTTTATATTCATGCAACAAAATATTTAACCTGTATTGATTAACTTCATTAGTTCCTTCATAAGTAATACACAATCTATCCCAAATTTCTTTTCCAGTAACATAAGTTGAAACACACATATAATCTTTCGATTTTAAAGCATAGAAAAAATGGTTTAAGCATTTTGTATTTAGTTGAACTAAATACCTATAATCAATAGTCCATTCAATAAAAGGAAGTATTATAGTATTTGTTTTTTGAAGAAAGCAGGAATGCTATATTAAAGAAAAAACTGAATGCAAATTACAAGATACTAATATCCGACTCCTTCTCTAACATATTGATAAAAGAAGGAGGGATATAGTTCCAATTATCTTCATCCAAAAAAAAAAGACTTAAAACAAGCATAATTACTACAAAGATCAGCTAGCTTATTTTCCTCCCTACCAACACAAGAAAATAAAACTTGATTGAAATATTTATTGAAAGAGAGATCAATAGCACTTTTGTTACCTGCCTTCATTTCTTTCTTGATGATAAAGGAAGTATTATAGTAATGCCAATAGTTATATGAGTCGGAGGTGTAAAACCATCCTAACAAGCATCCACATGCGATAATCAATCAATTATAAAAATGTAGACATGCGAGTTTTCATAAAATCAAAAGGATTATTGTCAAATAAAGGTGGTCGTGAAATAAAATAACCTTCTGCAGTATTACGATTACTAAAGTTAGACATTGATCAAAATTCAAAAGTTTTCAAAAAATTAATTTTATAAATCCCGCTCTAATACCACTTGAAAGTTTGACAAGGATGTTAAGCCCTAATGAACTAGCCCCAAGGCTAACCAAGAGGGTGGGGGGGCGGGGAGGGGTTAATTGGTATTTAAAAAATTCTTTAAGAAAAAGCACAATCATAATCAAACCATGATTTACCACAAAAATCAAAGTGCAAAAATTTAAATGCTGAAGTATAATAAGAAAAAATATAGTAGATTTTATAGTGGTTTGGTCAACCTGACCTACGTTCATTCCCTGGAGCCTCTCCTCCGAGTATTGCCTTAAACATAGTGTCTCTCCTTTTGCCCCCACAATAAGGCAGAGAAGCACGTACTAAAACTCTTTTCCACCAACCAGGTGAGGCAGAGAACCCAACTCCTTTTGCTTCCTCCTGAAGCAGGTAGAGAACCTCGGTCAGATGCTAGAGTAGACATCTCTAGAACCCCCAAGGAACCGGGGATGATGAAAGGAGAAGATGACGATGTACCCTTTCTTGGAGCAACCTTTATAAAACCTCTTACAAACTCACCCTCACAAGATCCTCTGTCTCTCTCTCTCCCTTGATCTCCCTCTCCTCTTGGCTCTCTCTGGTTAGGACAGTAGTAAAAGATCTCTCTTTGGGGAAATAAGAGAGATTTTAAATAAGGGCTCAAAAATTACCCTAATTAGTAACTAATCATCAAATATCATCCAAGATGATAGTGCATCATCCTGTACGAGTTCAACTCGATGAATATTATCCAAATAATTGCCTTGGATGGATGTCTGAATGATAAAAAAATAGCTAGATCATCCAAGATGATCTCATGATCATCCATGCTGATTAGTACAAAAAGATGATTATCATCCAGAATATCGCCCTAAAAGGATGTTTGGAAGATGGAAAAATAACTTGATCATCCTAGACGATTAGTTTAATTCAGTACATATCATACAGAGCATCGCCCTGAATATAACCAGGCTGATGTTTGATCATTCAAGAAGAACTATGGTTTATGAACTAATCAAACAGACCGATCGAGCAATAAAACCTTAATTACTAGATTAATTTAGGTATAATTATACGACATCATCTAGTACTATTACAGATCTATTTTTATAGTTTATGATTTTGATGATAGCAAACACTCTTATTTCTCTACGACTGCCTTATCTACTGACATTTCAGGTTCACAAGATTAATATTGCAATTTGGAATCAGCTCAAGACTGGGTAGACTAGGTTTGAGTCAGTTTGTACCTTTTTTCCTTTCTTGAGTCTTTTGTATTTGGTGTGACTCCTGAAACTATGTAACTTTGCACACATAAACCTTGGAAGAATTTCTGACTGTTCCCTAGAGTTTACTTTTTTTGGTAACATCGTTAGGAATGATATTTATATCATCCTAGATGATCGGTACAAAAACATAAACCCTGATTAGGGCATCATCCTTATTAAGGAAGCCATCATTAAACACATCATCCTGGATGATTTTATATCAACCAGGATGATAGGCTCAATTCAGAAAGAATCTATTGCTAGTTTTATTTAGGAATTACTTATTTTTGGACATCGTCCTGGTGGATCAGCCTGGCCTATTAGGATCGGCCTGGCCGATCCAGCACAATTTTTCTTAAATAAATCTGGCAATTAAGGAAAGAAATTAATGGTGATTTGCACGATCACATCGGCATGGTCTATTAGGATTGTCTGAGCTGATTTGACATCGGCCAGCTTCTTTTCAGGGTGATATTTAGGATGATTTTCCTCATATTTGAACTAATCATCCAGGACAATATCCTATAGGCCTGGACGATATGACAAAAAATTATCTAATTGTCCCTAACCGACCGGGCTAATTGAGTATAATTTACACTGCTCGACCAGGCTGATATTTATATCGGCCTGGACGATAAAGTCGGCAAATTACATTAATGAGCTCGTTTTGAGATCTTTTATTTAAGCTTTGACAAGGAACCTTCGTAAGTGACTTCGGTAGCCATTATAGCTTTATTCTTTTGGGGGAAACTTGAAGAGAAAGCTTGAAAGGGAGTGAGGAACTGGTGAAGTTTGGAGAGGGAGAAGATCCTGTGAGGGGGGGGGGGACTCAAGGGAGTGTGGAGGGGGATTCCACACGGTTGCTCTGGCAGACTTGCACATTAATACCGTCAGATTTAAGGCTTGTCTTGAGGGAAGTTCACAGAAGAAGAAGATCTCTTTGGTGTCAAAGGACTCGGCGACTTCGTCGCATCAGGGAAGGTGGAAGTGATTTTGTAAGTGCTTCTCCGCCTAGCTGTGGGGGATAAAGGAGAGACACTTAGTTTAGTGCAACACTCGGAGGTGCCTCTGAGGAGTGGACGTAGGTCAAGGTTTGATCGAACCACTATAAATTTGGTGTGTTCTTTTCTTGATTATTTTCGCATTTAATATCTGCACTTTGTTTTTCATTGTGGTGATTTTGGTTTGTTTGAGTTTTGATTTAAAGATCTTTAAAATTCCAATTCACTTCTCTCTTGGTTAGCCTTGGGCCAGTTCATAAGGGGCCTAACATCCCTAACAAACTTTCTAGTGCCATCAGAGCACCTTCAAGTGGCTCATAGTGTACTTTCAAGGATGATGTCCAAAAATAAAAAATACCTAAATAAATATGGTGGCAGATTCTTTCTAATTTGAGCACACAAATATCATCAAGACTGATATGCTTAATTATGACTGCCTTAACCTGGATGCCCTAATTAGAGTTTTTATTTCTAACTGATTATCTAGGCCAGTTTTTGGATCATCCCGAACGATGTGATCAAAAAATAGAAAACACTAAAGAAGTCAGAAATTTTTCTCAATTGTGTGTGCGCAAGGTTACTTAGTATCAGGATCCACAATAGTACACTGGACACAAGAAAAGGTAAAAGATACATGTCATATATAACAAACTGATTCAGTCTTAATCTATCCAATCTTGAGCTAATTCAATTTGCAATTTGACCTTGTGGATCTGAAATATTAGTAGGCAAGACAGTCGTAGAGAAATAGAAGTGTTTGCTATCATTAAAAATCTATTCCTTGAAATGAGATTTGTAATAGTTAGCACACTTCTCAAAAAACAACTCTTAATCCTAGACTTATAAATCCTATAAGATTTAATCAAAGTAAATAATTTGGAAATAAGAAAATAATATTAGAGGATGTAGTTATGTAGTTAGGAACACCATTACAAAATCAAACTATTTCTATTAAAAATTTGGAAACCCAATTAAGTTTTATGATTTCAATCAGCAGTAGACCTTCTAAATCTTTACATAGTAATACTGAATAAATTTAATAGAAATAGAAAAAGATCTTAGTGGAAGATATTTGAAGAATAGAATAATATTGCATAACCAAATTGAAAAATCATAGAAAAGTTTAGCTGAAGATAATAAACTTAGAGTTGTATGGGAGGTAACCGAGAATTAGGTTTAGTATGGTAAGTAAGTTTGGCTGAGGTAACCGAGAATTAGGTTCACTAAGTGTTCCAAGGCTAACCAAGATGGGAGGGGGGTGAATTGGTAATTTTAAAAATTACTTCTTGGATTTAAATATTGAAACTGCTGATTTATGAAGCATGTTAATTAAAGTTTTTAAAATAAAACTTTTTCTTTGACAAAATAAATAACTTGCAGAAAAATAAGCAACGAAAAAATAAAAGACATAAAGGTTTATAGTGGTTCAATTAAACGCGACCTACATCCACTCCCTGAAGCCTCCCACTTCAGGTATTGCACTATTTCCAAAGTGACTCTCCTTTTGCCCCCGTAGCAAGGAGAAAAAGCCTTTACAAAACTCTCTTTCACCAATCTCTGGTGCAACAGAGAACCTTCATCCTTTCACAACCTCCAAGTGTAGGTAGAGAACCTTTGTCTTTTCACACCCTCTAAGTATAGCCAGAGAACCTTTGGCTGTTCACACACTCCAAGTGTCGGCTGAGAACCATCGTCCTTTCACACTTCCAAAGTGTTGGCAGAGAACCAGATCTTATCTAAAGATCTTTTCATGAGCAATCTAGAAAGACAAGAGGAAGTGTGATAATCATAATTACAAATAGATCCTTACCTTTGAGTAGCCTTGTGAACCCTTCACACTCCACTCACAAGAAATCTATATAAAACAGTCTCTCACACTCTCTCTTTCAATTTCCCTTGAAAAATCACATAGACAAGACTCTCTCATGTTAGTTTTGGTGGATCTTTTATACAAAAGACACTAAAAACCATCTAGGAAACTAAAATTTTCAATTTAGAGCATTCACGATCATCCCGTACGATTATATGTTAATATGTATGAATAATTTAAATCAGTTATGTACAAACCTATTTTGAATTGATATGAAATCATTTCGTACTCGATCATTATCATGTATGAACTAAGTTTGTTTAGGACGAACAGTTAGAAAATTAAATTTCGTCTGTACAAAATGTTTGGACGAAATGAGCAAGAACATTACAGAGATGTTTGTCCTGGTATGAATATAAATATCATCCCGTATGATCTTCATTCAAGGATAAACTAGAGGCATTCATCCATGTACGAAATTAAATATCATCCTGTATGATCTTCGTACGAGAACAAAACAAAGACGTTCATCCTCGTATGACATTAATATCAACCCGTAAAAATCTTCGTTTGAGAATAAAATAGTGAAGTTTGTCCTGGTATGAATTTTAATATCATCCCGTACGATCTTCATGCAAGGAGAAAATAGAGTCGTTTGTCCCTATACAAAATTAAATATCATCATGTACGATCCATACTTAGAAAAAATATTTTCAAATATGTTCGTTCAACTGCTAGTTAGGGAAAATAACTGCCCAGATCATCCTATATGAAGTGGCATCATACTGTGCGATCAGTTTAAAAATATAAATTTTAAAACTATCCCCCGGTGTGTGTGTGCTCAATTACTCAATTACAATCGCACTCTCTCATACTCAATAAAATGAAAAATACAGACTTCAATCATAATAAACTCTAAACTGATCTTGATTTGAAGTCTTCAACAATACGGAGTATGATTTTCCTAAAATGTTCGTACACACAAGAGAAAAACAATTCTTCTAAAATGTGTTAGGAGAAATAATAATTAAATCAATAATATTTGGAATCATAAAAAATATATTAGTTGCAAGAATATCAAACATGCAAAACTAAGTAGCAACTTTCTCAACAATCTCCCCCTTTCTTATGATGGCAAAATAATTATTGTTTGAATAAAATTAAAAATCCTAAATTTCTCCTTAATTCCCCCTAAATGAATAAGTATGTGCATATAAAGGAATTTCTATTAAGAACAAATCAATTTTAAAATTTTTAAAGTTTTATAAAAAACACACAAAGCGCACACAAAGTAAGAAACAAAACAAAAAAAATAACACTATGAATAAAGCAAAAAATAAGACAAGAAATAATCAAATGCAAATACGAAACAATTTAAAACAATATTTCTCCCCATTTTTGACAATAATAAAAAGAGAGTAGAAAAACAAAAGAAATGCATGAAGTTATACGAGAAACCTTTGATAATTGATCTTGAAAGAGATTAATTTATAATTGCAATAACAAGATTAATGTTCATTAGAGAAAAATAAAGATTCATAACATTTAAATTAAAATATAACATAGAAAAGATAAATATATTAAGGTCATGAAACATTGTAGACAATTAGATAAGGAAAATTATGGCAATGGTGACAAAAACAGGATTAATTTAAGTCAATTTCCAATAGAAAATATAATTGAACATTAGATTAATTTGAAATTGAAGATCAAAAGATATGCGAAAGACCATTATCAATATAATTATTTAGCAACATTACATATCTTTTCAATATTTGTGGCACACTTTGTCCATCTTTTTTTATTTGGGCTAATTTTGTCTCTTTTCAATTTGTGAACCGTTGTCTATTCTTTTGATTTTTGTACACTTATACATTTCTCTATTTTTAATTGATCTTTCCAAAATCAATAATCTAAAAACTCAAACTTCTCTAAGTATAAAGATAATTATATTGAAAAGAGAAATAAAAGAATTATAAGATATCAAAATTGCAATAATAATATTAAAATTATGTATGTCTAAAATGAACATGAGATTGATAACTTTAACTTAATCAAGTTATAAATTAACTTATATTTATGAAAAATTAAATTTCTTGATGAGATTAATTTTTGGATTGCTTTTCAAATTATAACACTTTTTAGATCAATTAAGTCAGGATTATTATATAGGCAAACTAACATTTCAAACATGGAACAAAAATAACTAAATAAAGCTAGACATATTTTATTGATATCAAAATAATATAGAGATACATTTGATGGTCAGATGATATCAATATAAATATAATAAAGCATAAAAATAAAAGCAAAGTATAATCACAGAAAAACTTTAGAAGTCATCACATTACATCACTAAGGATTGACAAAGATAACACATAAGAAGTACGTCTATATATTTGAGGGGCCCTGGTCTGGAGGAGGTGGCTAGTTGAAGATATTAAAATAGCTATTCATCATAGTTACGTTGGTGTTCATTTAGTTAAACTGGCCTTGAATCCAACCCATATCCTGTTGGTACTGTGCATCTTGCTGATTTAGATGAGCCTGAATTTGATCAAAGCTTTGATCAAAATGACTCTCTAGTATGTCAAAATGCTAAACCATCTACTGAAAGTCAGGTCCACGAGTAGGCATAGATGCAGGTGCAGGTGCTCCCCCTTCTCCCTCAGAATCCTCACTTATATCATCTCTCCCAAAGAGTGCTTGAAATGAAGCATCAGTGAAAAAGATAAGCATTTTAAATTGAGGATCAAGATGAACAAGATTATACTTCTTCTCAAGGATATAGGTCACTAGGTGTCCTAAAGCAATGTTCTTCTTCCTCTTATGTGAGACATGTCTAATTTCAAAAAGCCCATAAATATAATCAATAATAAGTTAGGCTTCATCAATTGGTTGTCCAGTCATGATATGATAAGTGATAGTGGACAGAATTGGAGTAATATTAATACAGTCACAAGCTTTAGGAATAATGGAGGTTCTAAGAACATGCTGGATTATCCTTGCTTTTTAGTTCAAAGTAGAAATCCTAGGTAAATGACATACTTGTCTATCCCTCAAATAACTTTATTTATTTTAGTCCAATCATAATTAGAAGTAGAAGTCAAAGTGTGGGCTCAAACTCCTTGAGTCCTTAAGTTCAAAAAGATTCCCAAATCTTCCTTAGTTATGTCAACCCGCTTCTTCAAAACATAAGAACATATCCTACTTTGATAAGTACTGAAGGTCATGTTGGCTAAAAAGTAGTGAATTATTTTCTTATTATATGAGTGAATCAAGGTTAGGATAAAAGCAAACTGGGTGGTAGTAAAAAGAGAAATCACTTGGAAGTGAATATCCTCTTGAAGAAGAATTCTAGAGGGTGTAATTTTTGAAGAAACAAACCTAGGAAAAGATTTCTGATTAGCCCTAGAAAGAAAGTTGTCATCTCCAGCCCTGGAAGACGGACCTTTAGTGAGTCTACCCCTCTTGCTAGAACTAGCCATTGCTAAGATTTGAAGGATTGGAGAAGGCTATTGAAGTGAATGAAAATGAATTCTAAAGACCTCCTATTTAAAGAAAAACTGATCTTTCGTACGTATGAAAATATGTTTATACTGTACAATACATGGGTTCATACGTATAAAAAGAAATTTTGTATATACGAACGAATACATTCAAAATGAAATGACTTTCATAATCATGCAAGTTATGAGGCGTCCTTTCATACAGGTTTTTGGCCATACCAATGATTGACTGCTATAGAAATTATATAGGATGCAAATAATTTCATAAAGTACAAATTGAACACTTAGAAAAATTCATACGATCGATCAGAAATAGGAAATCCGATGTGAAAACATTTCAAAAACACACAAACATAAAATTACAAAAAAATAAAATCACAAACATAAATACAAAAACAAAAATCCACAAAAACACATATCAAGTTTGTAGAAAATTTTAATTAAGCATTGAGGTCAATCACACCAAACCTTTTTCTTAATGTGCTAAAAGTATCAAAGGCTAGTGGTTTTATTAAAATTTCTATAAGTTGATTTTCAGTTGAAACTTGATTCAGTTCAATTTCTCCTTTAAATACATGATCCCTTATGAAATGATGCCTTATATCTATATGTTTGGTTATAGAATGTTGAATAAGATTCTTTGAAATGCAAATGGAACTAGTGTTATCACAATAAATTGGAACTATACCTATTGTAAATCCTAAATAAATCAACTATTATTTTAACCAAAGAACTTGTGCCGCACAACTTCCTAAGATAATGTATTCAGCTTCAATAGCAGATAGGGCTATAGAATTCTATTTTCTATTGGACCAAGAAACTAAATAATTTCTAATAAATTAACATGTTCTAGATGTACTCTTTCTATCAATCCTACAACCTGTAAAGTTTGAATCTGAATATCCAATTATTTCAAATGAAGAGCTGAACTTAGGATACCAAATCCCTATGTTCTGAGTTCCTAAGAGATATCTCAAAATCCTTTTCACTGCTATCAAATGTGATTCTTTTGGATCTGATTGGAATATAGCACACAAACAAACACTTAACATAATATAGGGTCTACTAGCAGTCAAGTAAAGAAATGATCAAATTTTTCCTCTAAATATCTTTTGATCAACAGATTTTCCCTTTGGGTCCTTATCCAACTGAACTGAGGAACTCATAGGTATACTAACAAGTTTAGCATTGTCCATTTCATACTTTTTGAGGATATCCTTAACATACTTTGACTGGCTAAAAATTATTTCTTCCTCAATTTGCTTAATGCTAAAACCTAAAAAATAACTCAAATCTCTAATTAGACTCATCTCAAATTCACTACTCATTATTTTAGAAAAATCATCACAAAGATTTTTATTTTTAGATCCAAAGATGATATTATCAACATAAATTTGTGCAATGAGTATATCCTCTCCCAAATTCTTTAAAAAGAGAGTGGTGTCCACATTTCTTTTTCAAAAGATCTCTCAAGTAGGAAATTGCTCAACCTCTCATACCAAGCCCTAGGTGCCTGTTTCAATTCATACAATGACTTTTTTAATTTAAAAGTATTATTTGGGTATTTTGAATTTTCAAAAGTGTTTGTTTCAATCCATACAATGATATTTTCAATTTAAAAATATTATTTGGGTATTTTGAATTTTCAAAACCTAAAGGTTGTTCAACATAAACATCCTCTTGAATTACTCAATTTAAAAAGCACTTTTAACATTTATTTGAAACAATTTGAATCCTTCAAGATAGGAAAAGGCTAACAAAACTCTGATTGCTTCAAGTCTCGCTATAAAGGTAAAAGTTTCCTCAAAATCAATCCTTTCAATCTGATTATACCCCTTAGCAACCAATCTAGCCTTATTTCTAGCAACAACTCCTAAGTCGTTCATTTTGTTCTTGAGTATGCATTTAGTCCCAACTATACTTTGATCCTCTAGCCTTGCAATTAATTCCTAAATGTTATTTCTCACAAATCGATTTAATTCTTCTTGTTTTGCCAAAATTCAAAATTCATTTAAAAGTGCTGGATTTATATTTATGGGCTCTATCATTGAAATAAAGATAAAATGGCTGGCTTCTTTTCTTAGTACACACCTAGTTCTAACACCCTCACTAGGTTCACCTAAAATCAATTACTTAGAGTGGTTTTTAGAAAATCTCAAATCTCTAGGCAATGGGTTTTCTAACTCCAAATTTTCTTCCAAATTAACTTTCTCAATCCTTTATGAGTTAATTTCTATTTCATCCTCTTCCACATTTGTTTTTTCAAAAATTCCAGATTCATCAAATATAACATGTGTGGTCTCCTCAATTGCCAAATTTCTTTTGTTAAATACTCTTTAAGATTTTCCAACACTAGAGTATCCAAGAAAAATTATTTCATTTTATTTTAAATCAAATTTTCCTAAGGCAGATTTTCCATTATTATGTATGAATACCTTACATCCAAAAACATGTAAATATGATAAATTAGGTGTTCTCTCTTTAAGAAGCTCATATGATATTTTATTTAATTTTGATCTGGTATTCACCATGTTTAGAACATAACGTGCAATGCTAACCACTTCAGCCCAAAATATTTAGGAAGTGAATATTCTGCCAACATGGCTCGAATGGCTTCTATTAATGTTCATTTCTTTCTTTCGACTACCCCATTTTACTGAGGGATTTTTGGTGCAAAAAAATTGTGATCAACTCCTTTCTCTCTACAAAAATCCTTAAAATTTTCATTTTCAAATTCACTACCGTGATCACTTTGAATAGTTAAAATCTCACATCCTTGTTTCCTTTGAATCCAAGTCAAAAAATCTATAAACTCCTCAAATGATTCACTCTTATAAAATACGAATTTTATCCAAGTGAATCTAGAAAGTCATCTACAATTACAAATCTGTATACCTTCCCTCCTAGACTTATAGTTCTAACTGGTCCAAAAAGATCCATATGTAAAAACTCTAAATGTTTACTAGTTCTAAGATCCTTATTGGACTAAAAAGAGGACTTCACGTGTTTTCCTAATTGACTTGTCCTTATTAAAGTCTAGTTTTTGTATACCTCTAACAAAAGCCTTTTGGTTAATTTTTCTAAGGTTTTTCATGCTAGAGTGACAAAGTCCTCTATGCCATAATCATAATTCATCATAAACAGTTTTCAAACAAAAAGCATTAAGAACTGAAATATAATTCAAATCTAGCATATAAATATTGTTTATCCTTAAACCATGCAAAACATCATTTCTATTTAAGCTTAATATGCAGCTAGTGGAATAATTTAACACTGTATGCTTTCTCACATAGTTCGCTAATACTCAATAAATTATGCTTTAAGCCTTCTACAAGCAGTACATTTTCTATGAAAAATTTTTGTAGGTTTCAAATCATACTTGATCTAACCACTTTCCTAGTGGTGTTATCTCCAAGTATAACCCTGCCTCTATTTATGGCTTCCAGCGATATAAATTACTTAGTGTCTCCATTCATATGCTTTGAGCAACCACTATCTAGGTACTAAATGCTCTCATGAGGCCTTGTATGAGAGCATTTCTGCAAAACTATCAAATCTTAGACCTGGGAACTCAAACAAGTTTGGGTTCACCTTTTGGAAATTTAAAAATATATACAGGCATGATATGTCTAGGTTTATGCATGTTAGGTTTCCACACAAAATAAGTTTTCCTATCCAAAGTAAAGGTGTGTGCTATATGTCTAAACAAGCCACAAGAATAAAATTTAACTCTAGGAAATGGATTTCTCAATCTTCTATAATTACTCTATCTCTTCCTAGGTGAAAGTTCGTTAGGGATGTTAAGCCCTATAGAACTGGCCCAAGCTAACCAAGAGGGGGGGGGGGGGGGGGGGGGGGGGGGGGGGTGGATTGGTATTTTTAAAAATTCTTTTCATCAAAAGCAATAAGATCACAAACCAAAACCAAATCACACCACAAGACAAAAATAATGCGGAATTTAAAGTGCGGAAGCAAGAAAAAAATAACACAGAAATTTATAGTGGTTCGGTCAACTTTACCTACGTCCACTCCTTGGAGGCACCCTCCAAGTATTGCACTACAAAACGTGTCTCTCCTTTAGCCCCCACGGCTAGGCGGAGAAGCCCTCACAAAGAAGTCCTTTTTGCCACCCCGGCAAGGCAGAGAACCTATCTCCTTTTGCTTCCTCTTGAAGCTGGCAGAGAACCACAATCCAGTGCTGAAAACCATACCTCTACCGACCCTTCCACGGACAAGAAACTCTAGATCAAGAAGAAGCAGAACGATCCTTGAAGCACCCTTGTGAATCCCCTCACAAGCTCCCCCTCACAAGATCCTCTCACTCTCCCTCTCTCTCTTTCTCTCCTCAAGGCCTACTCAGGTCAAGGCAGCCGCAAAAGATTGTTTAAAACGTTGAACAAGAGCTCTTAAATAGAAGAGCTTCAAAGGAGCTCATTAATTGCAAGTTGCCGATAATATCGTCCAGGCCGATATGGACATCGGCCTGGCCGATCAGTACAAATCTCAGAAGATCGGCTAGAGCATCGCCCTGAATACAAATTGGATGATTTAAAATTGGCTTGATCGTCCAGGACGATCTCACGATCGTCCTGACTGATCAGTTCAAATCAGAGGAAAATCGTCTAGAGCATCGCCCTGAATTCGAGCTGGTCGATATTTATCATCCTGAAGTAACTAAGGTTTTTGAATAGATCATCTTGGCCGATCCTGCGATTGTCTAGGATGATATGATCGTATCAATCATCCTTAATTACTCCCTTGATTTCCTGATCAATTAAGGCATAATTTGTGAATATCATTCAGGCCGATCAATGATCGTCCTGGCCGATGATTAAAAAATACAAAATACCTTAATTGTCTATGGCGGCAACTTCTTTCTATTTTGAGCATCGTCCTGGCCGATACACGTATCGTCCAGGATGATCTGTTAATGACGGCTGCCTTAATTTAAAATCCTTGTTTACATTTCTGTTTTAAGCTCGATCGTCCAAGACGATATAAATATCGTCCTGGTCGATATGAGTAAAAATAGAAATTCTAAGTCTCTCAAGAGTGTGTGTATGTAGGGTTACTTAGCATCAGTCTCTTTGAACATTACAAATAGACTCAAGAAGAGAAAAATAAAGTGCAGACTGACACAACCCTAAACCTACCTAATCTTGAACTGGCATCATTTATTCGTTCGATCTTTGATTCCTGAAAAGTTAGAAGTAACAGGCAGTCCAAGAGAATAAATAGTGTTTGCCAATCATCAAAACATAAGTCATGAAAATAGATTTGCAACAATCTCCCCCTTTTTGATGATGACAAACACAAGTAGGAAAAGCTCAGTAAGAACAACAGAATTAAAATTTCAAAGTTACAAACATATAAACTTTTCCTATCACATCCTACTCTCCCTTTTGTCATCACAAAAAGAGGGTCCTCGACACACAAAAGAAAAACAAAATAACATAATAGAAACTAAAACAAACTACAAGACAAACTACATAAAACAGAAAATACAGACTAGAAAAATGAGAGACCCTGATCATCAAATGGAGGTGGTGGAGGTGGCTGCTGAAAGTAGCTGGCAAGCGTAGTAAACTAAGCTTTGAACCAGGCGATGTCCTGGTCATGCTGTTGCTGCTGGTGAGTAATGTAGCTGTCAAAATGGGCTAAATCCTCTGTGTAGTGCTGCTCGTAGCGGGCAATATCCTCAGAATGTTGCTGCTCCTGTGCAGCAACGTAAGCGTCAAAGCGGGTCTCACATCGATCAAACCTCTCTATCAACTGATCAAATGGTGAGTGCTGGTGGAGAGGAACAGGATCAGGAACAGGAGCGGGAGCGGGATCCTCCTCCTCGCCAGCCCCCCGAGGTTCCTCATCCCCAGGGTGGAGACGAGTACTGTGAAGGGTACTGAAGGAACTGTTTGAGTTGAAGAGAGTTGGGAGGTTAGGTGGAATAGGATACTGAAGGTTGTATTTAGTTTCAAGGACATAGGCTATGAGGTGTCCTAAAGCTAGATTGGGTTTTCTCTTATGACCTGGATCGCGGATTATGGTTAAGTGATCGATGTACCGAAAAATTAAGTCCGCAGTATTATATTCTCTATGTGCCATGATGTAGAAAGTAGTCAGGGAAAGTAGAGGAGTGATATGGATACGGTCCTCGGCTTTTGGAATTATGGAGGTGCGAAGGACATGTTGGATTGTCGTAGCATCTTTGACTAAAGAGCTAGTCTCTCCAACATGAAAAGGTGCATTGGTCGGGCGAAGAAAATGATTCGCCGTGGACCAGTCAAGGTTAGGATCTGAAGCGATTAGGTGCAGCTTATCCCCGGTGGTGGATAGCTGTAAAAGTTCAACACAGTCCTGATATGTGATTTCGACGGGGCGTCGATTCACATAGGAGGTCGGGGCTATGAAAGTAGGATTTATGCGAAGGTTTGCAAAGAATTCTCGAAGAAGCTCGGTATTAAAGGGGAAAGCAAGGGACAGAATGATACAAAGGGAGGTGTGAGCGAAAAGATCCATTACTGGATATGAAATGTGGGCAGGATTGATGATTCTGGAGACAGTTATCCCACATTCTTTTTATCGATGATAAGCAGCTTCATCTTCTACCTCCCTGAAACGAGGGTCAATCCTAGCCCTCAAAGAACTCCCAGAAGTTTGTCGAATATGTTTCCCACCCGCCATAGAAAGGAGTTAGCAAGAAAACACAAGAGGAGAAGGGATGTGAACTGAAAATCATGGCTGGAATGGCCAGAATTTAAAGAAACGGCCATATCGTCCAAGCCGATCACAGAATTGTCCAGGACAATATGGCACAATAATTGCGTACAGGCCGATTGGTCAACAAGGCGGTCCGATCGTCCGGGCCGATCTGATATTGGCCAGGATGATTAGACACAGGCGATCGTCCTGAGGAGGCAATCCGCACGACCGTTGAAAAAGCAAATCGTCCAAGATGATTAGGTGTATCGTCCAGGATGATGCACATTAATTGATCATACGGCGGAAGTTAAAACATTTTAAATCTCTGCCACGTGTATCGTCTAGGATGAAAAGTGGATCGGCCAGGCCGATTATCCAATAATGGATCGTCTGGGGCCGATTTTAAGGATTTAAACGTGCTGACACGTGGATCGTCCAGGACGATCCAGTGTATCAGCCAGGACGATGCACATAAAATGCATCAGCCAGACAAAATATTCTATCGGCCCGGACTATCATCATGATTGCAACAAAGTTCGATCAGATTGTCCAGGACGATGAGTTACAGCAAGCACAGAAAAGGTCAGCAGATGAAATTTGAAGAGATTTTGTCTATTTATCCAGGACGATACAGGTATCGGCCAGGACGATGTGACAAGGAATTTGAATCCAAGGAAAAGATGGTGATGATCAAGGCCCTCAAAAATAAAACAAAAGAAAAGTAGACAAAAACACAGTAATAGAAAGCTAAAAACAATGAAAAAAAAATGAATATTTTTGAATTTTAATTTTTATATTTTTTTTATCAAGGCATCATATGAGAAGTTCTCAAATAATTAAACTTTAGAGTTCCACAAGATCAAGGAGTTTAGCAAATCCTAATCAGACAAAGGTAAAATATCCGATTCTATTAACCCTAGATCAGATTTTTTTTATGGTACAAATTTTTTTTTAAAAACAAAAATGCTTAACTCAGAATAAACCTAATTGGACAAAAAGAAGATCCAATCAAAACTTGTTTACAAAAAAAAAATCTCATAAATAATAAAACAAAGTAATTTGTCTCAATCAAGGAATTTGAAATCAAGCCTTTGAAATCATCAAATAATCAATGAGTTCTCTAAGTTTTAAGAGTTTAGAGAAGAGATAGTAGCTTGAATTTAGTGGGCTCATTTTATGCCTCTTTTGTCTTTGAATTGGCTCTTTGAGCGTCTTGATTTTTGATACACTTTTGTATATAAATATATTTCAAATCTGCATCTTTTTAATTTCCTTGTTAATTCTTTCAAGCTACATTCCCTTTAACAGAACCCGTTAAAAAGACCCTTAGTTGTGAGTATATCCTCCAAATATTAGAGAATAGGAGCTCTCTCTAACATAGGGAAGAACAAGTCACAAAACAAAATCAAAATCATGTGATAAAAGCAATGGCAAGATTTTAAATAACTTGAAAGATATATAAGAACTTTGGATATTATGTACAAGATAGATTATTGTAGCAAGTTAAAAAGAATCTTAGTTTCAAAAACCATTGACTAAAATGAGTTAGACTTTTGTTTAGAGAAGAAAATTATACCACTAAACAAGGTCAAAGGAGGGAAACCATCAACGGTGTTTTTCCCTTTAACCAATTTTAAAAAAGCTAAACACTATCTTCAAAACTCCAAAATCTAAAATCTTGAAAAGGTTCAACATATGGAAAACCAATTATAAAAGCAAAGTGAAAACAAAACAAATTAAAATAACAACAAAGCAGAAATAAAACACACTGAAACAAAAACACATTTCAAGAATTTATTGAAGCAGCAGGTTTAAGCATTTATGAGCTGCGAGCCTTCATATATCCAGTTATCCTATGCTCCCACAAGGTCTTTGGTGAGAGCAGTCTTGCAAAACTCAACAACAGTCAGATTTAGGAACCCAAACAGGTTTGGGCCCTTTCTTAGGAAAATAGAATGCAATGCAGGTATGGTATGCTGTGAATCACTCATCTTAGGTCACCACACCTAATGTGTACTATGGTGAACGGTGCAAGTGTGTGAGATGTGTCCTAACATGCCATATGAAAAACATCTAACTCCTGGAAAAGGGTTTCTTAAATGGTTTGAGTTATAATGCATCTTCCAAGGTTCTAGCTTAGGATCAAAAGTAGATGTCATCCGATTTTTCTTACATGTATCCAAATCATTTTGAATCCTTAAGTTAGTTCTTTTTAATGCATCATTATCAATCCTCAAATTTTTCTCAATCTCTTTAGATTTCTTAAGATTAGAATTAAGTGAGGTGTGTGAAACTTTTAATGCATTATGTTCATCAATTAATTCTAAATGCTTTTAGTTTAACTCATCAAATTCGTCAAGAAGAGCCATGTGATTTGAATCAATCGTTGCATGATCTTTGAGAAAAACTTCATGTTCTTTTGGTAAATTCGAAAGTTCTAATTTTAGGCTTGCATAAGTTTTCTTAAGTTTTTTGTATGATGCATGTATTTTCTCACAAATCTCAAAAAATTCATCATAGGTTGGTTTACATACCCCCTCCTCATCAGTTTCATCTTCTCCCATTAAACACAAGTTTGTTGTTTCATTCTCTGATTCAGTCTCATAGGAATCAGTACCAGATTCTGCCCAGAACGCCTTTTGGACTCTCTTCTTGTCCTTCCTAAACTTAGGTTTCTCTTCATCTTTTTCCTTTTCTTTGCTTGAGTGATCTTGAAGTATAGGACAATCGTCTTTCACATGTCAAGGCTTCCTGCATTCATAACAAACAACATTAGAAGATCCTTTAGAATGTTTATGATCCTTACCTTTTCTCCAATGATGCTTTTACTTCTTCCTTAGAAAGATTTTGAATTGCCTTGTGATGAAGGCAACTTCATTGCTTTCAGACCCGGAAGATTCAGAATCCGATTTGTGCGCCTTTAGTGCAACTATTTTCTCCTTCTTCTTCTCATCTGCATCAAGATTTCTTTGATTCACCCCTTGCTCGTAAGCAATAAGTGAGCCAAGTAAGTTATCAATAGAGTAAGTGATCAAATCCTTAGATTCAGTGATTGCAGTGATTTTAGCATCATATTACGAAGGCAAGCATCTCAAAATCTTATTTACTTTTTCATAGTTTAAAAGTTCTTTTCCTAATGCATGTAGTAAAGTAACTATCTGAGTAAACCTAATATACATGTCAGAAATTGATTCATGAGGTTTCATGCGAAAAAGTTCGTAGTCATGCAAGAGAATATTCAAACGGAATTGTTTAACTTCATTAGTGCCTTCATAAGTGATTCACAATTTGTCCCAAATTTCTTTACCAATTTTGTAAGTGGAGACACGCATGTAATCCTCAAATTTTAAAGCACAGAAAAAATAGTTCAAACATTTTGTATTCAGTTGAGCTAAATCTCGTTCATCAAATGTCCATTCAGTAAAAGCAACTTCAGTTTTAACACCATTAATTTCACGAGAAGGTGGAGAATAACCTTCTTTGATAAGCATCCACATGCGATAATCAGTAGATTGTAAAAATGTTGACATGCGGGTTTTCCAGAAATCAAAAGGTAGGTTATCGAACAGGGGAGGTCGGGTAATAGAATACCCTTCTGTAGTGTTACGATTCCCAAGGTTAGCCATGGATCAAAATCAAAAAAGTTTTCAAACTTAAAATTTTTGAATCCCGCTCTGATACCACTTAAAAGTTCGTTAGGGATGTTAAGCCCTATAGAACTGGCCCAAGCTAGCTAAGAGGGGTTGGGGTGAATTGGTATTTTTAAAAATTCTTTTCAGCAAAAGCAATAAGATCACAAACCAAAACCTAATCACACCACAAGACAAAAACAATGCGGAAATTAAAGTGCGGAAGCAAGAAAATAATAACACAAAAATTTATAGTGGTTCGATCAACTTGACCTATGTCCACTCCTTGGAGGCATCCTCCAAGTATTGCACTACAAAACGTGTCTCTCCTTTAGCCCCCACGGCTAGGCAGAGAAGCCCTCACAAAGAAGTCCTTTTTGCCACCCCGGCAAGGCAGAGAACCTATATCCTTTTGCTTCCTCTTGAAGCTGGCAGAGAACCACAATCCAGTGCTGAAAACCTTACCTCTACCGACCCTTCCACGAACAAGAAACTCTAGATGAAAAAGAAGCAGAGAGATCCTTGAAGCACCATTGTGAATCCCCTCACAAGCTCCCCCTCACAAGATTCTCTCTCTCTCCCTCTCTCTCTTTCTCTCCTCAAGGCCTTCTCAGGTCAAGGCAGTAGTAAAAGATTATTCAAAACATTAAACAAGAGCTCTTAAATTGAAGAGCTTCAAAGGAGCTCATTAATTGCAAGTTGCCGACAATATCATCCAGGCCGATATGGACATCGGCCTGGTCGATCTGTAAAAATCTCAGAAGATCGACCAGAGCATCGCCTTGAATGCAAATTGGACGATTTAAAATTGGCTTGATCGCTCAGGATGATCTCATGATCGTCCCGGCCGATCAGTTCAAATCAGAGGAAAATCGTCCAGAGCATCGCCTTGAATTCGAGCTGGCCGATATTTATCGTCCTGAAGTAACCAAGGTTTTTGAATAGATCGTCCTGGCCAATCCTGCGATCATCCAGGACGATATGATCGTATCAATCATTCTTAATTACTCCCTTGATTTCCTGATCAATTAAGGCATAATTTGTGAATATCGTCCAGGCTGATCAATGATCGTCTTGGTCGATGATTAAAAAATACATAATACCTTAATTGTATATGGAGGCAACTTCTTTCTATTTTGAGCTTATCGTCCTGGCCGATACATGTATCGTCCAGGACGATCTATTAATGACGGCTGCCTTAATTTAGAATCCTTGTTTAGATTTCTGTTTTAAGCCCAATCGTTCAGGACATTGTAAATATCGTCCTGGCCGATATTAGTAAAAATAAAAATTCTATGTCTCTCAAGTGTGTGTGTGTGTTGGGTTACGTAGCATCAGTCTCTTTGACCATTATAAATAGACTCAAGAAAAGAAAAACAAAGTACAGAATGACTCAACCCTAAACCTACGCAATCTTGAACTGGCATCGTTTGTTCGTCCGATCTTCGATTCCTGAAAAGTTAGAAGTAACAGGCAGTCCAAGAGAATCAATAGTGTTTGTCAATCATCAAAACATAAGTCATGAAAATAGATTTGTAATAATCTCCCCCTTTTTGATGATGGCAAACACAAGTAGGAAAAGCTCAATAAGAATAGCAGAATTAAAATTTTAAAGTTACAAGCACATCAACTTTTCCTATCACATCCTACTCCCCCTTTTATCATCACAAAAAGAGGGTCCTCGACACACAAAAGAAAAAGAAAATAACACAACAGAAACTAAAACAAACTACAAGATAAACTACATAAAATAGAAAACAGACAATAGAAAACACATACTAGAAAAATGAGGGACCCTAATCATCAGATGGAGGTGGTGGAGGTGGCTGCTGAAAGTAGCTGGCAAGCGTAGTAAACTGAGCATTGAACCAGGCCATGTCTTGGTCATGCTGCTGCTGCTGGTGAGTAATGTAGCTATCAAAATGGGCTAAATCCTCTAAATGGTGCTGCTCGTAGCGGGCAATGTCCTCAGAATGTTGCTGCTCCTGTGCAGCAACGTAAGCGTCAAAGCGGGTCTCCCATTGATCAAACCTCTCTATCAACTGATCAAATGGTGAGTGTTGGTGGATAGGAACAGGATTAAGAACGGGAGCGGGAGCGGGAGCCTCCTCCTCCCAGCCCCTTGAGGTTCCTCATCCCCAGGGTGGAGACGAGTACTGTGAAGGGTACTGAAGGAACTATTTGAGTAGAAGAGAGTTGGGAGGTTAGGTGGAATAGGATACTGAAGGTTGTATTTGGTTTCAAGGATATAGGCTATGAGGTGTCCTAAAGCTAGATTGGGTTTTCTCTTATGACCTGGATCGCAGATTGTGGTTAAGTGATTGATGTACCGAAAAATTAAGTCCGCAATATTAAATTCTCTATGTGCCATCATGTAGAAAGTAGTCAGAGAAAGTAGTGGAGTGATATGGATACGGTCCCCGTCTTTTGGAATTATGGAGGTGCGAAGGACATGTTGGATTGTCCTAGCATCTTTGACTAAAGAGCTAGTCTCTCCAACATGAAAAGGTGCATTGGTCTGACGATGAAAGTGATTCGCCGTGGACCAGTCATGGTCAGGATCTGAATCGATTAGGTGCAGCTTATCCCCGGTGGTGGATAGCTGTAAAAGTTCAGCACAGTCCTGATATGTGATTTCAACGGGGCGTCGATTCACATAGGAGGTCAGGGCTGTGAAAGTTGGATTTATGCGAAGGTTTGCAAAGAATTCTCGAAGAAGCTCGGTATTAAAGGGGAAAACAAGAGACAGAATGATACAAAGGGAGGTGTGAGCTAAAAGATCCATTACCGGATACGAAATGTGGACAGGATTGATGATTCTGGAGACAGTTATCCTACATTCTTTGTATCGATGGTTAGCAACTATATCTTCTGCCTCCCTGAAATGAGGGTCAATCCTAGCCCTTGAAGAACTCCCAGAAGTTTGTCGAACACGTTTCCCACCCGCCATAGAAAGGATTTAGCAAGAAAATACAAGAGGAGAAGGGATGTGAAGTAAAAATCATGGCTGGAACGACCAGAATTTAAAGAAACGGTCATATCGTTCAGGCCGATCACAGAATCATCCAGGACGATATGGCACAATAATTGCGTACAGGTCGATTGGTTAAAAAGGCGGTCCGATCGTTTGGGACGATCAGATATCGGCCAGGATGATTAGACACAGGCGATCGTCCCGAGGAGGCAATCCGGATGATGTTGAAAAAGCAGATCGTCCGGGCCGATTAGGTGTATCGTCCAGGACGATGCACAATAATTAATCGTATCATCCGAAGTTAAAACATTTTAAATCTCTGCCACGTGTATCGTCCAGGAGGAACAGCGATTGTCCAATAATGGGTCGTCCGCGGCCAATTTTAAGGATTTAAACGTGCTGACACGTGGATCGTCCAGGACGATCCAGTGTATCGGCCAGGACTATGCACATAAAATGCATCGGCCAGATGAAATATTCTATCGGCCAGGACTATCATCATGATTGCAACAGAGTTTAATCAGATCGTCTAGGACGATATCGTATCGTCCAGGACGATGAGTTACAGCAAGCACAGAAAGGTCAGCAGATGGAATTTAAAGAGATTTTGTCTAATCGTCCAGGACGATACAGGTATCAGCCAGGACGATGTGATAAGGAATTTAAATCCAAGGAAAAGATGGTGATGATCAAGGCCCTCAAAAATAAAACAAAATAAAAGCATACAAAAACACAGTAATAGAAAGCTAAAAATAACGAAAAACTGAATATTTTTGAATTTTAATTTTTCTAAATTTTTTTTTATCAAGGCATCATATGAGAAGTTCTCAAATAATTGAACTTTAGAGTTTCACAAGATCAAGGAGTTTAGCCAATCCTAATCAGACAAAGGTAAAATATCCGATTCTGTTAACCCTAAATCAGACGTTCTTTATGGTACAAATTTTCTTTTGAAAAACAAAATTGCTTAACTCAGAATAAACCTAATTGGGCAAAAAGAAGATCCAATCAAAACTTGTTTACAAAGAAAAAATCTCATAAATAATAAAACAAAGTAATTTGTCTCAATCAAGGAATTTGAAATCAAGCCTTTGAAATCATCAAATAATCAATGAGTTCTCTAAGTTTTAAGAGTTTAGAGAAGAGATAGTAGCTTGAATTTAGTGGGCTCATTTTATGCCTCTTTTTGTCTTTGAATTGGCTCTTTGAGCATCTTGATTTTTGATACACTTTTGTATATAAATATATTTCAATTCTGCATCTTTTCAATTTCCTTCTTAATTCTTTCAAGCTACATTCCCTTTAACAAAACCCTTAAAAAGACCCTAGTTGTGAGTATATCCTCCAAATATTAAAGAATATGAGCTCTCTCTCTAACATAGGGAAGAATAAGTCACAAAACAAAATCAAAATCATGTGATAAAAGTAATGGCAAGATTTTAAATAACTTGAAAGATATATAAGAACTTTTGATATTATGTACAAGATAGATTATTGTAGCAAGTTAAAAAGAATCTTAGTTTCAAAAACCATTGGCTAAAATGAGTTAGACTTTTGTTTAGAGTAGAAAATAATACCACTAAACAAGGTCAGAAGGAGGGAAACCATCAACGGTGTTTTTCCCTTTAACCAATTTTAGAAAAGCTAAACACTATCTTCAAAACTCCAAAATCTAAAATCTTGAAAAGATTCAACATATGGAAAAACAATTATAAAAGCAAAGTGAAAACAAAATAAATTAAAACAATAATAAAGTAGAAATAAAACACACTGAAACAAAAACACATTTCAAGAATTTATTGAAGTAGCAGGTTTAAGCATTTATGAGCTGCGAGCCTTCATATGTCCAGTTATCCTATGCTCCCATAAGGTCTTTGGTGAGAGCACTCCTGCAAAACTCAACAACAGTCAGATTTAGGAACCCAAACAGATTTGGGTCCCTTCTTAGGAAAAGTAGAATGCAATGTAGGTATGGTATGCTGTGAATCATGCATCCTACGTGTCCACACCCAATGTGTACTACGATGAACGGTGCAAGTGTGTGAGATGTGTCCTAACATGCCACATGAAATACATCTAACTCCAGGAAAAGGGTTTCTTAAATGGTTTGAGTTATAATGCCTCTTTCTAGGTTCTGGCTTAGGATCAAAATTAGATGTCATCCGATTTTTCTTACCTGTATCCAAATCATTTTGAATTCTCAAGTTAGTTCTTTTTAATGCATCATTATCAATCCTCAAATTTTTCTCAATCTCTTTAGATTTCTTAAGATCAGAATTAAGTGAGGTGTGTGAAACTTTTAATGCATTATGTTCATCAATTAATTCCAAATACTTTTTGTTTAACTCATAAAATTCATCAAGAAGAGCCATGTGATTTGAATCAATCGTTGCTTGATCTTTGAGAAAAACTTCATGCTCTTTTTATAAATTCGAAAGTTCTAATTTTATGCTTGCATGAGTTTTCTTGAGTTTTTTGTATGATGCATGTATTTTCTCGCAAATCTCAAACAATTCATCGTAGGTTGGTTTACATACCTCTTCCTCATCACTTTGATCTTCTCCCATTAAACACAGGTTTGTTGTTTCATTCTCTGGTTCAGTCTCAGAGGAAACAATACCAGATTCTGCCTAGAATGCCTTCTGGACTCTCTTCTTGTCCTTCCTAAACTTAGGTTTCTCCTCACCTTTTTCCTTTTCTTTGCTCGAGTGATCTTGAAGTGTAGGATAATCGGCTTTCAGATTTCCAGGCTTCCTGCATTCATAACAAACAATATTAGAAGATCCTTTAGAATGTTTATGATTCTTACTTTTTCTCCAATGATGCTTTTGCTTCTTCCTTAGAAAGCTTTTGAATTGCCTTGTGATGAAGGCAACTTCATCGCTTTCAGACCCGGAAGATTCAGAATCTGATTTGTGCGCCTTTAGTGCATCTATTTTCGCCTTCTTCTTCTCACCTGTATCAAGATTTCTTTGATTCACCCCTTGCTCGTAAGCAATGAGTGAGCCAAGTAAGTTATCAATAGAGTAAGTGTTCAAATCCTTAGATTCAGTGATTGTAGTGATTTTAGCATCATATGACGAAGGCAAGCATCTCAAAATCTTGTTTACTTTTTTATAGTTTGAAAGTTCTTTTCCTAATGCATGTAGTGAAGTAACTATCTGAGTAAACCTAGTATACATGTCAGAAATTGATTCATGAGGTTTCATGCGAAAAAGTTCGTAGTCATGCAAGAGAATATTCAAACGGGACTGTTTAACTTCATTAGTGCCTTCATAGGTAATACATAATTTGTCCCAAATTTCTTTACCAGTTTTGCAAGTGGAGACACGCATGTAATCCTCAGATTTTAAAGCACAGAAAAAATAGTTCAAATATTTTGCATTCAGTTGAGCTAAATCTTGTTCATCAAAAGTTCATTCAGTAAAAGCAACTTCAATTTTAACACCATTAAATTCACGAGAAGGTGGAGAATAACCTTCTTTGATAAGTATCCACATGCGATAATCAGTAGATTGTAAAAATGTTGACATGCGGGTTTTCCAGAAATCAAAAGGTAGGTTATCGAACAGGGGAGGTTGGGTAATAGAATACCCTTCCGTAGTGTTACGATTCCTAAGGTTAGCCATGGATCAAAATCAAAAAGTTTTCAAACTTAAAATTTTTGAATCCCGCTCTGATACCACTTGAAAGTTCGTTAGGAATGTTAAGCCCTATAGAACTAGCCCAAGCTAACCAAGAGGGGGGGGGGGGTGAATTAGTTTTTTTTTAAAAATTCTTTTTAGCAAAAGCAATAAGATCACAAACCAAAACCAAATCACACCACGAGATAAAAACAATGCGGAAATTAAAGTACGGAAGTAAGAAAATAATAACACAAAAATTTATAGTGGTTCGATCAACTTGACCTACGTCCACTCCTTGGAGGCACCCTCCAAGTATTGCACTACAAAACGTGTCCCTCCTTTAGCCCCCACGTCTGGGCGGAGAAGCCCTTACAAAGAAGTCGTTTTGCCACCCCGGCAAGGCAGAGAACAATCTCCTTTTGCTTCCTCTTGAAGCTGGTAGAGAACCACAATCCAGTGCTAAAAACCTTACCTCTACCGACCCTTCCATGGAGTAGAAACTCTAGACGAAGAAGAAGCAGAGCGATCCTTGAAGCACCCTTGTGAATCCCCTTACAAGCTCCCCCTCAAAAGATCCTCTCTCTCTCTCCCTCTCTGTCTTTCTCTCCTCAAGGCCTTCTCAGGTCAAGGCAGCATCAAAAGATTGTTCAAAATGTTGAACAAGAGCTCTTAAATAGAAGAGCTTCAAAGGAGCTTATTAATTGCAAGTTGCCGACAATATCGTCCAGGCTGATATGGACATCGGCCTGGCCGATCAGTACAAATCTCAGAAGATCGGCCAGAGCATCGCCCCGAATGCAAACTGGACGATTTAAAATTAGCTTGATCGTCCAGGCCGATCTCACGATCTTCCTGGCCGATCAGTTCAAATCAGAGGAAAATTGTCCAGAGCATCGCCCTGAATTGGAGCTGGCCGATATTTATCGTCCTGAAGTAACCAAGGTTTTTGAATAGATCGTCCTGGTCGATCCTACGATCGTCCAGGACGATATGATCGTATCAATCATCCTTAATTACTCCCTTGATTTCCTGATCAATTAAGGCATAATTTGTGAATATCGACCAGGCCGATCAATGATCGTCCTCGCCGTTGATTAAAAAATACAGAATACCTTAATTGTCTATGGCGGCAACTTCTTTCTATTTTGAGCTTATCGTCTTGGCCGATACACGTATCGTCCAGGATAATCTGTTAATGACGGCTGCCTTAATTTAGAATCCTTGTTTAGATTTCTATTTTAAGCCCTATCGTCCAGGATGATGTAAATATTGTCCTGGCCGATATGAGTAAAAATAGAAATTCTAAGTCTCTCAAGTGTGGGTGTGTAGTGTTACTTAGCATCAGTCTCTTTGACCATTACAAATAGACTCAAGAAGAGAAAAACAAAGTATAGACTGAGTCAATCCTAAACCTATGCAATCTTGAACTAGCATCATTTATTTGTCCGATCTTCGATTCCTGAAAAGTTAGAAGTAACAGGCAGTCCAAGAGAATCAATAGTGTTTGTCAATCATCAAAACATATGTCATGAAAATAGATTTGCAACACTAGGTTGTATAAATTTGGATACAAAATAGGAATTTAAAAATCTCCAAGTGTTGGTGGTTTTCTATTTTCCTCAAGAGCTTTTATTTTCAATTTAAAAAATGTGTTTAAATCTTTTAACACGTATTACTATAATTCAAATAATGCTCTTTATTTTTTGATTCATCCTTAAAATTCTTTAATGCTTTTTCCAATTAAGCATAAGATGATTTTAAGATCTCATTCTTCTTATTCAAGTTATTAAATTCATGAAAGAAAGCTCATATGGTTGTTATCTATCAATGAATCATATTTCTTATGGATTTCATGTTCTCTCTATAGTTTTTATAATTCTATATTCAGACTAGCATGTATTTTCTTTAACTTCCTATATGCTTCATAAATTCTTTTAGAAATTTCTAAAAGTTTAGCATATGTTAAGTCACATACCTCTTCTTGATCTAACTAATCAATATTATCGACCATTAAGCACAAGTTGGTGAATTCCTCCTTTTCAGTTTCTAATGAATCCGAAGCCGAGTCTGCCCAAAAAGCTCTTTAGAATCTCTTCTTCCCCTTCTTCACATTTGGTTTCTCCTCTACCTTCTCCTTGATAGGAGTGGGTTTTAGGTTTGGGTAGTATGACTTTATATGTCCATGTTTCCTGCACTCGTAGTAAATCACATCATTTGAAACCTTAACATTCATGTTAAACTTACATCTGTTCCACTATTGGCATCTCTTCTACTTCCTTTTAAGAAAGCTCTTGAATTTTTAGTCATTAAATCTATGTCATCCTCATCTCCAGGTTGCGATAGATCACTCTTTGACTCTACTTTTAATGTAATGTTCTTTTTCTTTCGCTGTTCACCAGCATTAAATTTCCTTTGACTCACTCCTTGCTCGAAGGAAATTAGTGAACCAAGGAGATTATCAATAGAGTAAACATTAAAATCTTTAAACTTTGTAATTATAGTTATTTTAGCATCATAAGCAATAAATAAATAATGAAGAATTTTATTAACCCTTTTAGCATTCGTTAGTTTCCTACCCAATGTATGCAAAGAAGTAATTATCTGAGTGAATCTTGCATACATATAAGAAATAGATTCATTAGGTTTTATGAGAAATAATTCATAATCATGTAACAAGATGTTTAGTCTAGATTTCTTTACTTTGTAAGTCCCTTTATAAGTGATATAAAGTCTATCCCATATATCCTTTCCACTTTTGCAAGTGAAAACCCGTGTTAGTCATCTGACTTAAGTGCGCAAAAGAAACTATTTAAACATTTTGCATTTAACTATGCTAAGTCACATTGTTCTATAGTCCATTCAACAAAGGGTGTATCAACTCTAATACAATCAACAAATCTAGTTGGTTTTGTATACCCTTCTTGAACAAAAATCCACGTACGATAATCTAGTGACTGTAAAAATGTTGACATGCGTGTTTTCCAAAAATTGAAAGGGATGTTATCAAACAAAGGAGGTCTAGTGATCGAATACCCTTCAGGTATATTTCAGATTCCAAAAATAGCCAAGTTCATTTATCAAAAAGTAGTCTAAACTTATGATTTTGAAAAAAAGCTCTGATACCACTTGTTGATTCTTATTGAATCTTGATTAGGTTGTGAAACCTAAACTAATGTCATAAGGCTAACCAAGAGGGGGTGAATTGGTAATTTTAAAAATTACTTCTTGGATTTAAATAATGAAACCATTGATTTATGAAGCAAGTTAATTAAAGTTTTTAAAATAAAACTTTTTCAACCACAAAATAAATAACTTGCAGAAAAATAAGAAGCAGAAAACTAAAAGACACAAAAGGTTTATAGTGGTTCGGTCAAACATAACTTACATCCACTCTCTAAAGCCTTCCACTTCAGGTATTGCACTATTACCAAAGTGACCATCCTTTTTCCCCCACAGCAAGGTGTAGAAGCCTTTACAAAACTCTCTTCCACCAATCCCCGATGCGGTAGAGAACTATCATCCTTTCACACCCTTCAAGTGTAGGCATAGAACCTTCAACCTATCACACCCTCCAAGTGAAGGCAGAGAACCTTCATTCTTTTACACCCTCTAAGTGTAAGCAGAGAACCTTCGGCTATTCGCACTCTCCAAGTGTTGGCAGAGAATCATCATCCTTTCACACTTCCCAAGTGTAGGCAGAGAACTAGAACTTTTCTAAAGATCTTTTCATGAGCAATCTGGAAAGATAAGAGGAAGAGTGATAACCATAATTATAAAGAGATACTTACCTTTGAGTAATCTTGTGAACCCTTCACACTCCACTTGCAAGAAATATCTCTTAAATAATCTCTCACACTCTCTCCTTCAATTGCCATAGAAAAATCACATAGACAAGACTATCTCACATCAATTTTAGTGGATCTTTTATAATCATCCCGTACGATCGCATATTTATACGTATGAACATTTCAAATACTGCTGCGTATGAACCTATTGTAAATTGGTACAAAATCATTTTATACGTGATCATTTGGTACGAACTAAGTTCGTTCGAGACAAATATTTAGAAAATTAAATTTCATCTGTACAAAATGTCAGGATGAAATAAGAGAGAATAAAATAGAGATGTTCATCCTGGTACGAACATAAATATCATCCTTTATGATCTTCATCTGAGGATAAAATAGAGGCATTCATCCCTATACAAAATTAAATATCATCATGTATGATTTTTGTCTGAGGACAAAATAGATGTGTTCGTCCCTATACAAAATTAAATATTTTCCCGTATGATCAGGACTTAGAAAAATTATTTTCGTGTGAGAATAAAATAGAGATTTTCATCATGGTATGAACATTAATATCATCCCATACGATCTTCATTCAAGAACAAAATAGAGACATTTATCCTGGTACGAAATTTAATATCATCCAATATGATCTTTGTGCAAGGACAAAATAGAGCCGTTCGTCCCTATACAAAATTAATTATCATCCCATACGATCCATAGTTAGAAAAAATATTTTCAAATCAGTTCGTTTAATTACTCATTGGGGAAAACAACTGCCTAGATCATCCCATACAAAGTGGCATTGTACTATACAATCAGTTTAAAAATATGAATTTTAAAACTCTCCCTCGGTTTGTGTGTGCTCAGTTACTCAATTATAATCACACTCTCTCAAACTCAATAAAATGAAAAATACAAACTTCAATCACAATAAACTCTAAACTGATCTTGATTTGAAGTCTTCAACAATCTGAAGTATAATTTTCCTAAAATGTTAGTACACACAAGAGCAAAAAAATTCTTTCAAAATGTGTTAGGAGAAATAATAATCAAATCAATAATATTTGGAATTATAAAAAACATACTAGTTGCAAGAATATCAAACATGCAAAACTAACTAGCAACTTTCTCAACAGAGAAAGCACTGTGGTGCTACTATTGGCACCACAGCACTGAGCCGTGCTTTGTTAGTTTGAAATTAAAAATTTAAAAACTTTCTTTCACTTGAAAATTATAAAATGGTATGATGGAAGTTTAATTACGAATCCCTTTTAATTATGGGGTTTATTGTTATCTTCTTCCTCTTGAAAATTCAACTTAAGGAATGGGCATAATCAATCAAATATATTCCTCTTGTAGGATTAAAAGTGAAGAAAGCTTGGAAAATAAAGATTCATTTTCTTTTCTACACATGTAAAGTTGTTTTATCATTAATAAATTTCATATGTTCAGTGATGAAGTTCATGAGAATACAAGAAGTTACAAGACAAAATGGAAGAAAATGCATAAATGTGAAGTTTTATAGTATGAATTTCAACCTGATTAAGATGTTCTACTATTTAATTACAAGAAGAAATTTTACCATATAAAAATTAAATCTGGATGCATGGGTAGGCCTGTATTTTATTATTAGAGTACATCTCAATGGTTCCATTAGTATTCAAGATAAGAAAATATTTCACATGTTCAAGATCAATAGTCATAAATTGAAACCATGTGATTAGATGAATAAAGAAATCTTAAATTTGGAGGAATAGAGGATGTGTATTTGTATCTTGATTGTACTTCATATTTTTCAGAATAAATGTACTTATGTGAGTAAGTGTTACATGTAATTGGAACATGATCAACTTACTATTTTGGCTTGTGAAGCCAATATGTTATGCATGGTGCTTAGTGTAGTATTTATCTTGTAATTATTGTTATGTTATGCTATATTTTGTTATGTTCTATTAACACATATTTATGTACTTTTTGTATCATTTATTTGAAAGTATTTGTAGTGTTAAATGTTGTTAATGTTTTTTATATTTACATTTCACTGTAATTCATCTCATATTTAATATAAGTGTTTTTGTATTATGATTATTTATTTAATAATAATAAAAAATTTCATAAAATTAGGATAATAATAAAATTCTAGATTATTGTTTAAATGATTATAATTTATACTACATAGACTGGAAAAGAAATTAATAATTATTTGACTTAGATCATTTAAGTTATTATTTTAATTTGAAATTATAAGTTATATATTTATTTATTAATGTTTTGAAATAAATATAAATAATTAGAATTAAAGATTCACTATGAATAGATTAAACTTAGAAATCATAAACAATCATAATTTGGAATTGATAATTTTATTAAATCATTATATTAAACTCATTAAGATTGTGAAATGGTTTGAAGCAAAAACTGATATTCAAAATAATTAACTATGTACTCCATAAATTAAAAAGAAAAAAGAACCGTTAAAATAATTCTAAAAAGAAAAGTAAAGAAATTGAAGAAAAAGAAAAAAAAAAAAGATGAGTACATTTCAAAAATTGGTATCAAATAAAATCTTAGAATCTGATTTCATTCTTATACTTAATTCATAAATGATAAAATTATAAAACTAATACAAATGATGGTGAACTAATTAAGATTTAATTTTAGCTACTACCATATCTAATCGTTAAACTATAATATTCACTTTAAAATTCAACAATTAATAATTAAATCTATAGCCTATAAATTAAAATTAAGGAGTAATAAGGGAGACTGATTAGAGTTTGGAAGGATAAACATTACAGCCATAGTAGACTATTGACACCCACTCTCATGCTCTTTGGCGAATCCATGGTGTTCTAGGTTTTCCCATTCAATCTCCATTTTGCTCTCTCTGGCTGGTATTTTTTCCATGCAATTTACCTTATTTTGTTTCCTTCTAGTGCTCTTGATTTGATTTACATTTCATTTTGATTTTAATTTTTTTTTTGCTCAGTTTTGGGTGATGACAACACTCTCATCATCGATTTGACCTAACTCTATGTTTCTAGATGGTAAATCTCACTCTTTCAAAGTGTTCTGGCTGGTTCTTTTTCTTCAACAATTAAATTGTATTTTGTTCAAACCTCTTTTGAAGCTTGCCCTGCTCTCATGTTTGATGATTATGTGGTTTCTCAATTGACTGATCCTTTTGGTTTAACTTTGGTTGGAAAGTTTGTCTTGCGATTACGAAATTTCGACATCATACGTATATTTTTTGCTAATCTAATGCTTTCTGGTTGGTTTCATATAGGTTTGTTGGATCAAAAACACATTGAGATCCAACTATCGAATGATTTTAATTATAATTATATTTTTTTAGGAGATCTTATTATATTCAAGCTTGTTAAATATATTTACTCAAGTGGACTCCGAATTTTGATGTTTGTAAGGATTCTCCTATCGCTGCTATGTGGATTTCCTTTGTCGCTAACACAACCATGTGGCATCAAATGTTACAAAAACATTCTCTCACATGTGCATCATAATTTGTATACACATAGGCAAGTAGTAGTCAACAAGGTTCAGCAAATAGTTATAAAATGCCCCAAATACCTGCAAGGACCCCGACGAGCATATTATGGGTATACACAAGATGTCTAGAGATGATATACGGATTAATAAATGTATGTATTTTAAGCATGACACTTTTATATGGATAGATAAAATTTGACATAATTCAAACAATCAAATAGATATATTTTCGAAGTGTAAACAAGAATATCTATTTTATACATTCATATAAGGCCTTCAAGGCCTATGAATAGAGAGATTCATTAACAAAAATATTAAGCCTATGAAACCCAATCATCTATCAACAACTCAATAGAGTCAATAAGGCTCAATCTACTAATGGAAATGACCCCAAAATACATCCAGATGATGGTTGTGTTGAATACAAATCTCAACAGAGGGGTACATTCCAAATAATTTAGAATTCCACCAAAATACCCATGAAAATCTAAAACTTTAAGAAATATCCAAAACTCAAAATATTTAAAATTAAAATAAACCCATCAAACACTTAAAGAAAAATTCATTCATCCTCCGTAATATTTTGCTGAGGTGGGCAAATATAGAAAATACTTTCGCTCACAAAGAGTTAATGCCTAGTCAAAAATATCACGAGAATCCATTCTTAAATAATCTCTTGCCAATAAGGATGTGTTATGTGTCATCTAACGGATGGTTTTACTGCTAAATGACATGGTTATGACCCGGGTCCCTTTGGACCGAGTAATTTCGTCGCCAAATAGCACCATAAGATAACTATTATGGCTATAGCTAATACATTCCTTAGTGGCATAAAATCATTGTGATATGAATAAATATGATATAATAGATAGGGCTACCAACAAGGATTCAAATTTATCCCCTTAGGAAAATACCCACCCCATGTATATAAGGTCTCCTTAGATGAAGAACCCTTGGTTGCCAACAAGAATCCTTTTATCATGTTGGGTTGACTATCTCCTCTGACTAAGTAGATCAGGGACCACGATGGCCTGAGATGATAGAACCATGGGATTTGGATCAGGTCCATCATCCATTCCCCCACCATCCACTTTAAGTGTAAGATGGTGCATTTTTAAATTTTAAATATCAAATCTTTAAACTTTTAATTTTATTCCCATGCTAATACTATACGCCTAATATTATGTATCTATGGCTATAATGTATCCGATCGATGACTAGCCGTAATCAAAAGTTATCTCTCATGATTTAGAGGGCTAATTAACTATAGAGGCTTGTGCCTATTAGAAACCAAAACTCATATAATAAAGTCCTAGCAAAATGGGAGCAAAATTTCTAGGTAGTGTCTTATCTACAAACCCATCTACCTTCACAAAATTTATTACATAACTAAATCCATTAAAACTCCCCTGAAGAAAGTACTACAGGGAGGACGGGGCTGAATTGTTTTAGCCAAAAAATATTTAAAATGGCTCAAATTTGATTATAGAAGCTCGTTTGAGCTCCAAAAGGACCAAAATTAGATCTGAAATATTTAAAAATTATTTTGAGGACCCAAAAATTGTCTGATTTGGATAGTCTAGAATAAAAATAGGGCCTGAACACATGTAACTGGCTGAACTGACAAGCCAGCCAGCGGCCACCCCATGTTGGTAGTACAGGCTAGCAACAGTGCACACTCAAGGGGATCACGTTTGACAACCCTTCATTCAAATTTTTTTTTGAGGGGGTGACTATAGCTGCCGCCCCTCTTTGAAATATTTTTTTTGCCAGTACTTGTAATTTTTTTTATAATTTTGAAAATAGCAAAAGTGTGTGCAGGAAAATTTTAAAATCATTTTTTAAAATTTTTTTAATGGTTTTGGAGGCATATTTCTCCCCTTGTTCAAACTATCCCCCCTCCCCTTTGTGACATAAATACCCCCTTAGGGTATGATGAAAATTTCTCCTTCTCATTTTCTCTTTTCCCTCTATCTTTCTTATAGTTTAAACCTTCCACTATTTTTATAGGTGGCATCTCCTACAAAAATTCATTTCACCGCTCTTGTGTAAAAGGATCTTTCTCCATCTTCATTTTTCTTTAATAGTGTTCTTCTTCTTATATTAAAGGCATTCCACTGTTTGATATATGTTGTATCCCCTATCGTGCTTCAATGCTCCTTTCTTGTGTAAAAGAAGTTACTATGTGATTTTATTCTCTCCATAGTTAACCCTTGATAGCAAAAGATTAGCGGCTTTATATATGCAAGGGTGATTTGAGAAGATTTGGCCATAATAGAACAAGAGTGGAAAGTTAGTGATTGTAAGTAAATGGGTAGAATTTTGATGATGCTTATGAGAAAGTCCAGAGATGATTGACGATTGGGAGAAAGTTCAATATTGATCGATAATTGGGTGGAGAGCTGAAGGGTATAATAGGAGGTCGTGCAGCTACTAGTAGTTGAGCGAGAAGCTGATGATGGTTGATTTGAGATGAAGAGTCGATGGTGGACATCAAGCAAAAGGCCGATGATGGCTTGTGTCTAGTGCCATTTGCTAATTAATAAGTTCAAAGGAGTGTGCCATGTTAGTAGTCTGGTGACACACTTATATTTTAAACTGAGTGGAGGCCTGATGATGATTAGGTTATAACCTTTCTTTAAATAAGAAGTTGTATGAAATGCTTTAATATACAATAGAGAAGAAGTCACTTAAATCCACTAAGGATATTTGATCAATTTGAAGTTATTTATTGCTTGATAATATTAACTTATACGGATGATGCTAATGTACTTTTTAATTTTAACTTCTAGTGACAATAAATATATAGTTGAATCTGATTTTGAATCTATGTAACTCAATTGATGTTGTATATGAAGTGGAGATTATTATATGAGCTCGATGCTTATTTTTAATTTGAAATAAACTTTTCCCTCTATTTAAGCTAAATTATTTATGCTTCTTTGAGACATGCTTCAAAATATTTCCCCCCATATTTTTTTAGTCTTCTTTAGACTACTAAGATCTTTATATGAGTGATGACATTATCAATCAGTTACTTTTATAAAATCTTTTAGAGAGAATGTTATCCACTAAAAATATTATTCGATGATGTTGACCTCTCTAGAAGAGGTCCAGACAATCCACTAAGGATGTATGACCTATCTGAGGTTGTATGTTAAAGTGTTGATTGATAGCTTTAACCTATAAGGAAGAGTTCAAGAGAATCCTCCAATGATGTATGACCTTTTGAGGTTGTATGTTAAAGCACTACTCGATAATGTTAACCTATATATAAGAGGTTGAGAGAATCCACTAATGATGCATGTCCTATCTGAGATAATATGTCAAAGCACTACTCCATGATATTAACCTATATATAGTAGGTTGAGAGAATCCACCAAGGATGTATTACCTTTCTGAGGTTATATGTTAGAGTATTGTTCGATGATATTAACCTATATAAAATAGGTCAAGAAAATCCATCAAGGATGTGTAACTTATCTAAAGTTATATGTCAGAGCACTGTTTGATAATGTTAACTTATATGGAAGAAGTTGAGAGAATCCACCAAGGATGTATGATCTATTCGAGGTTGACTGTCAGAGCCCTACTCGATGATGTTAACCTATATAGAAGAGGTAAAGAGAATTTACCAAGAATGTATGACCTATTTGAGGTTGTATATCAGAGCTTTGTTTGATGATGTTAACCTATATGAAACAGATCAAAAGAATTCACAAAAAATGTATGACCTACCCTAGGTTGTATGTTAAAACTCTGCTCGATCAAGAGAATTCATCAATGATGTATGAACTATCAAAGGTTTTATGTTAGAGCCTTGTTCGATGGCGTTAACCTATAAAAATGACCTTTTTGAAGTTATATGTTAGATCATTGTTCGATGACGTTAACCTGTGCGAAAGAGGTCGAATCGAATCCCCTTGGGATCAATTTTGCCTTGATTGAGAGGGGTTGAACGCCATGTGTATCCTATATCAAATATGAAGGGTGGTCTATCTTTAGGTTATTATTACCTTTTTTTGGTCGAGATTAAGACCTTGCCCTAAGAGTAGAAGCATAGCAAGGGGCCATATAAAGCTTATAATTGATTGGAAGCATTCTTGCATTTGCTAGCATTTTTTGAAATATCATCTTGATGTTGAAAGTATTGGAGGATTTGTTTTTACCACGGTTGGAGTCAAAGTTTCCCCACCTACCCCTACCCCCAGTCTGCATTTGATTCTTATGAAATTGAAGTGATAATGGCTAATATAAGGGTGTTGACATGAATGCTCTTTTGAGATTGGAACAATAGCTGCCTCCGTAGTTAGGAATGATGTTCACACAGACATTGCCAAATTATTATGTCCTAAAATATTCATGGAAATAGAGAAATATAAAGTTTAACATCTTAGCTTTGTATGAAGATCCAGCTCACAATCAGATAAAAAGTGAGGGTACGACATTCATAAGTGACTATAAGTTTTTTATATGAAAAACCCTAAAAATAGGAAAAATTATGGGGTATGACCTAGTTTGAATAAATCTATTAATTACAATCGAGTACAAAGGAGGCCCTTCCTTGGGGGGAAGGCCTTGAGACTTTAGTTTTTTAATTCCCAAATCTTATTTGGCTTTGCTTCAATTTTTGGTAGGCCATTGCAAATGGATTAAGCTACAGCTTTAATTTCCCATCCATTAATGGCTCGTGCTTTAGTCGAGTTGGATATCTCTAAGAAACATCATAATGAGATCTAGCTTGGGTTGGAATAAAATGGCTATTTTAAAAAAATGGATTTAAAAAACTTACCTATTTTTTGTTTTCATTGTAAAATGCATGGTCATGATTTAAATGAATGTTAAAGATTACACCCTCATCTTCATAAGGAGAAAGAGTTTTCTAAACAATCGCAAGGGAATAATGGTTTATTTCCTTTGGCAGCTAATGAAAATGAGACTCCTTCTCAAGGTTTGGTTGAGAAACTTTGGCAAAATAATTGTACAATAACGAGGACCCAATGTGTTTGCACAGTGAACCGCCATATACCAATGTTGAGGAACCGATTATTTCTCAGGGATTCTTTAACAACACCATTCCTTATTTAGCTAATGTTTTGAGAATATGGATGAGCAATTGTTAGCTATTTCTTCTAAGCAAAATGTTGGATCAACACCTTCTTTTAATCCTTGTGTTATTAACAAAAATTGGACTGACATGGATTTTTGGATGATTAATAGTAACTGTGCCAAAGCTTTATCCTATTAACTTATTGTATATGATCAGATAACACACAGCTCAATTTGGAGGAGGGAGAGATTAATAATGCTATTTTTATGGGTGGTAAGGAAAATAAGGAAGAAGGGTATAACTCTGAGGATGGAGTATTGGTTCAGTAGGTAAGTCAAGCGGGTCTACACATTGGTAGTAAGCATTTTACTATCCCTGAACATCATATTAATTTCTTTATTGATACAAAGGATATGAATATTATGGCTAAATGTTTTTCTAAAGATGATAATGACACTAGTTTTATTAAGTTCTCAAATAGGAGGGGTCGAAAAAACAAGAAAATCATTTTACAATCCACAAGGACCACTCACTCACAAACTAGTCACTATCCCCCTTTCTTATGTTTAAATATCTTATTTGGAATGTTAGAGGCATTGGCTTCCCCTCCTCTAGGGTGAGGGTTAAGAACTTACACCGTATTCATAATGTCTATATTCTTATCTTACTTGAATTTCTCATTACTTATGCTAAATTACCTACTATTATATATTTGGGATTTAAGTATTCTATTGCTTATACTTCCAATAAGATATGGGTGTTTTGGAAGGATTTTATTCAGCTAGATGTTATTGGAGACTTTACTCAAGTTTTGATGTAGGTGAGAAGAAAAAGGATAAAATTGTAGACTTAAAGGCTAATGATTCTTGCACTGATTCTTCTAGTTTTGAAAATGATGACATTGCTTTAATAAGTAGGCAATTTGAAAGCTTCTTAAGGAAAAGAAAAACCATCATCAGAAATGGAACAAGTTTAAGAATAATAAAAATTATAAAGTTTCTTCAAGTGTTTTTTATTTTGAATGCAGGATGCTAAGGATTCTGAAGTTTGATTTCTTTTAAAGCTCACCCAAGCAAGGAGAAGGGTGAAGAAAAACCTAAGTTCAAGAAGGGCAAGCAGAGAACCCAAAAGGCTTTCTAGGTGAACTCAGCATTAGACTCCTCTAAAATTGAAGTAGAAGAGGAGGTAACAAACTTGTACTTAATGGTTGATGATTATCTGGATCGCTTTGATCAAGAAGAGTTGTGTGAGCTTACCTATGACCAATTACTTAAAGTTTTTGAAAAAATTCATTATTCATATAGGAAGCTCAATAAATTACATGCTTGCTTTAAAATTAATTTTTTAAATATGCATAAAGAGCATGAAATCTTAAGGAAAGATTATTTCACTCTAGATAGCAATCACATGGCTTTGTTAGATGAATTTGACTCTTTAAATAAAAAGCATCTTGATTTAACTAAAGAGAATGATTCCTTGAACATATTATATGTTGAATTAAAAAATACATACAAGAACTTAAATACTCTTGCATCTAATTTAGATAATAGGGAGTATGCTTTGAAAGTTAAAAATTCAAATATTAAAAGTGCAAATGAATTTTTAGAAATCAAAATAAATACTTTCAAGGAAAACAAAAACCTACCTTCACTTTAAGAGTTTTATAATCCATCACCCTAACATGCATCAATTAAACCTAGGAAGAGACACCATAACATAAATAGATTAGTAAATCCTTTTCCTAGTGCTAGATGGTCTTCTTGTGGCATGCTAGGGTATATCTCTCACACTTGCACTATTCATCATAAAACACATTTGGTGTTGAGACCAAAACTTCAAAATTTACAGCATAGTATGCATGCATTTCATTCTTCTTTACATAAGATGGTACCCCAACCTATATGGTTTCCTAAATCTAAAATCTGATGATTTTGTAGGTGTGCTCTCACATTAAGCCTCATGAGAACAAGTGGTACCTAAGTAACAGATGTTTAAGGCATATGACTAGAGATACAAATCAATTCATTTTGCTGGAGGTTGGGGCACGAGGCAAGGTAACACATGGAGATAACACCACCAGGAGAGTGGTTGGATTAAATATAATTGACAACTCCAAAAATTATATCATTGAAAAAGTATTACTGGTAGATGGCTTAAAATATAACTGTTCAATATAAGCCAACTTTGTGATAAAGGCTTCATCATCAAATTCTTATCTACCAGCTGCATAATAAGCTTAAATGACAAATCTATTTTGTTAGGAAGGAGAATCAATAATGTCTACATATTTGATTTAAATTACATTAAATCTAATACTGCTCTTTACTTAAAAATAATTGGTGATGAATCCTAGTTATGGCATAGAAGATTGTGTCATGCATGCATGAAAAGCCTAAGAAAGATCACCCAAAAAGACTTAATGAGAGGAATACCCAAATTAGAGTTCACTAAGGACCACCTGTGTGAATCCTATTAGTTAGGAAAATAAGTCAAATCCTCCTTCCACTCAAACAAAGACATTACCATTAACAAACCCTTAGAAGTCCTTCACAAGGATCTCTTTGGACCTGTCATAACTACAAGCCTAGGAGGGGAAGTCTTTGGGTATGTGATTGTTGATGATTATTTGAGGTTTACTTGGGTTAGATTCGTATCTCCTAAAAGTGAATCATTCAAAGAATTTAGAACTTTTCTACTTGGATTCAGAGTAAGCTAGGTTGTGAAATTCTAACCATTTATTTAAAGTGGAGAATTTGAGAATGAGAAATTTGAATTTTTCTTTAAGGAGCAAGGGATAGACCATAAAATTTTGGCTCCTAGAACCCCTCAGCGGAATGGAGTAATTGAACAGAAGAACATGACCTTGGTAGAAGCAGCTATAGCATGGTTAGCTGAATACTAACTTCCTAAATACTTTTGGGCAGAAGCAGTAAATATAACCTGTTATGTTTTGAATAGGTTGAATGATAGATCCAAGCTGAATAAGATACCCTATGAAATTCTGAAGGGTAGGACACCCAACCTCTCTCACCTTCATGTTTTTGGATGTAAAGTGTTCATTCTAAATAATGGAAAATTTATACTAGGAAAGTTTGATCCCAAGTTTGATGAAGGAGTGTTCCTAGGTTTTTAAAGTGTTGGGAAATCCTATAGAGTTTTTAATAAAAGAACACTGGTAGTTGTGAGGACCACTCATATTGTATTTAATAAATTTGATAATTCCAGAGGGTCTAGGGTAGAAGAAGAAGAGGTTGTAGATGTCAACCAAGGATTAGAAACTACAAATATGGAGGAAAGGGTATAACTTGAAAATAACTTGCCTAAAGAATAGAGATATTCTTCAAGTCATCCTAAAGAACTGATCTTCGAAGACCCATCTGAAGGTGTTAGAACTAGGCATGGACTTAGAAAGGAATTAAATCACTCTACCTTCATTTCAATGACTAAACCCACTAACCTAAATATAACCCTATCTGATGAATTCTGGATCCTAGCCATACAAAAAGTATTAAATTAAATTGTAAGGAATGATGTTTGGGAGCTACTTGGAAGACTTAAGGACCATAGTAAGGTTAGAAAATAATGGATTTTAAAAAATAAAATAAATGATTCTGGTGTAGTTATAAGGAATAATGCAAGATTATTGGCTAAAGGGTATAACCAAATATAAGGGATTGACTTTGAAGAGACCTTTGCCCCTGTAGCTAGATTAGAATCCGTTAGGGTGCTACTAGCATTTGCTTACTTTAGGGGATTCAAATTGTACTACATGTATGTTAGGAGTGCCTTTCTGAATGGGGTAATAAAAGAAGATGTGTACGTTAAATAATCCCTAGATTTTGAAAATTCATAATTTCCTAATCATGAGTTCAAATTAAAAAAGACATTGTATGGACTAAAATAAGCACCCAGGGTATGGTATGAAATGCTAAGCACATTAATATTGGAAAGAACCTTTGTCAAGGGGAGCATAGACACCACCCTGTTTCTAAAAAAGGTGGGAGATGAACTACCCATTGTACAAATTTGTTTTGATAATATTTTGTTTGGATATTCTAATAAAAATTTAGGTGATGCATTTTTTAAAATAATGTGTAAGAAATTTGTGATAAGTATGATAGGAGAACTAACTTAATTTTAGGATTTAACATAAGGTAGAAGGATTATGGAACTTTTCTTAATTAATTAAAATACATTAAGGATATCCTTAAGAAATATGAAATGGATAAAGCTAAGACAATCAACACTCCTATGAGTTTCACTATTCAGTTAGATAAGGATTCAAATGAAAAAAATCTATTGATCAAAAGAAATAGAGAGGAATAATTGGATCACTTCTTTACTTGACTGCTAGTAAACCTGATATTATGTATAAAGTTTATCTCTATGCTAGATTTTAGGCTGATCTAAAAGAGTTTCACTTAAATACTGTTAAGAGAATCCTTAGATATCACTTAGAGACCCTAGATTTAGGAATATAATATCCTAGGCATAGCACCTAGTTTAAAATCATAGGATATTCTGATTTAGGTTTTGCGGGATGTTGAGTTGATAAAAAAAGCAATTTTGGGACATGTCAATTCTTAGGAAAATTTTTATTCTTTAGGTCCAATAGAAAATAGAATTCGGTTACCCTGTCCATTGCTGAAGCTGAATACATAACCTTAGAAAGTTGTGTGGCCCAATTCCTCTAGGTAAAACAACAAATTCTTGATTTAGGATTATCTATAGGCACAATTTCAATCCTATGTGATAACACTAATGCCATCTACATTTCAATGAACATAATTCAACACTCTAGGATAAAACACATTGACATAAGACACCACTTCATTATGGACCATGTTACTAGAGGTGACAGAGCTACACCATGTAGCATCTGAAAACCAACTTATTGATATTTTTTACAAAACCACCGGCCTTTGAAATATTTATCATCTTAAGATATTAGGTGTAATAGATTTTAATGCTTGAAATTGTTACTTTCTATTTTTTGATGTTTTATTTTTATTTTATGTGTTTCTATTATGTGGATATGATTTTATTTTATAGTTTACACTTTCTTATATTAGAGAGTTAGTTCTTATTCTCTTATATCTAGAAGATAATATAAAAATGGAGAGTCTTTAAAGATTTTGAAAGGAAACCAACTCGTAAGAATGACAAGAGGCACAAAATGAGCCTAAAAGAAAACTGAAAAGATGTGCAATGACCGCCATAATTGCAAGATACACCAAAGTGTATCAAAACTTAAAAGATGTATAAAGTGTGCTAGATAATGAAAAAGAGGCACAAAATGAGCCCACAAAGAAATAAGCTTTCTTCCCTTTCAAATCTTTAAATCTTAGAAGAATCCATGTGCTACTTGATATTTTCAAACACTTAAATTTTGAAAATCATGATTTTTGGTTGATTACTTTGCAATATTATTCTTTTAGATATTTTTTGAAAGAGAAGTTTGAAAAGATCACTCTTGTTTTCTAATTTAATTTCTGAATTAGATTTTTATTTAAAAAGTTTTTTAACTTGTAAGGAGTCTGAACTAGGGTTCATAATATCAGTTTAGTATCCTTTTTGGATTTCAGCACTGTTAATTTATTTATTACTAATTTTTAATCCACTCACAAGGTAAATTTTTTATTTAATAGAGTTAATAGATTAAAAAAATTGTGTTCTTTTATTTTGATTTATGCCTGGGTGTTATTTGATTTTGATATTATTTTATGTTTTTAATGCTTTTATCTTTTTTGAATCCTCCTGATCACCACATTCTATGTCCTAAATTTTTCTATTTTGCTCACATTATCCAAGGCGATCTATATCATTCGGTATAATATGAAGAAAGATACACCTCTTAGGCCAATGACTGATATGAACAAATTATTGGTGATCATCCCGTATGATTTATACATCTTACTTCATGATATATATGGTAGGATTCATTGAAAAATTTGAATGCTGTTAGGCGGATTCATTATTACACATTGTCCAGGATGATACACATGTACATCATGTATGATCTAATTATTCAACATTTGTACAAGATGACCCATCAAGATGATTGTTTTGTGTCTAATCATGCAGTATGATTCCTGATCGTACTGTATGATATGAACAAAATTTTTGATAGATCATATGGATGAATTTATTGCTCCTGATTGTCCCGGACAATCTCGTAATCCTACTATATAATATGGAAAATTCTTTAAAATAGCTAGTTTTATTCAAATTCCTCAAACCATTCCAATCTTTTTTCTTACATATTAAATTCATACTATTATAATGGATGGTGGAAAATGCTCTTGAGCCCTCGCCAATAGTTCCATTTGAAGATAAATAGATCCTAGATTCACTGAAGAAGTTGAAAAAGTAGCATATCATTGCTACAAAAATATTTGGACTAACCCATCTAGGATTGTAAACTAAGAGGTGTTAACGTTTCATGTGCTTGAACTTTTTTACTCATACTGCACTTGGATTCATCCGTACTTTGGCCTTTCCCTTCAATTCTGAATTAATTTTCAAATTTTTTGCAAGCCTAAGAATAAATAGTGAGGATACTTCCCTCTAATCCTTTGTTAATAGAATGCCAATAGAGATCACCTACATGGACCTACATGAATTTATCCATCTTTTAACTACTGGTGAAAAAATTCACATTCAAGCTGCAAATCTTGATTTTGATTGGACCCAAGCCAACACTATTTTAAGAGAATCCAATGTTAACTCTCATACATGTGTTGTTAACACTCTAGTACAATATGCTAGGATAATCCAACATATTCTTTTCAACTCCATAATTTCAAAAGCTTGTGATAGGATAAACATTACCCATGTATTATCCCTTACAACTTATTTCATAACAGCTGAAATTGACTTTAATGAAGCTGACCAATTTGAAAATATGATAGTCATTTGAGATCCCCTCCATAAGAGATTGCCCAATCTAGCTTTAAGATATCTCATTTTCTTTGTCCTAGAATATAAATTCAGCTTTCAATATCCAATACAACATAATCACCTTCCAATCTTCTATTCCAATAGCTCCTTATACATCCTTTATAATGCTTGTCACCATAAAATTCATTATAGTGACCATCCAAAAGAAGAGGAAGGACAGATTCCTGCACCAGCCCCTATCCACCATGAATCACAGATTAATAAGCTAGTCTAGCGATTTGATTAGTGTAAGGCTAAATTTGAATCTGACATAGCCGAGTAGTAGGAGCATCATGATCAGAAATTAGCTTGATTTGATACATATGTAGCCTAGTAGTAGTAGTAGCATGAAAAGGATATGGCCTAGTTTAGTGAGTAGTTTAGCTCTCTTCATAGTTACATTCAGCGGTCACCACCACCTCCTCCACTTGATCAGGGTTCTTCCCTTTTCTAGTTTATTATTTTGTTTGTTTCTATATTTACACTGGTCTTTCTTTCTATACATTATTCTATTTACTATTTTTTTCCTTTTTTTCCTTTTTTCCTTTTTTCCTTTTTGTTTATGATGTCGAAAGGGGGAGTAGTGTGTTGTTGTTTGCCTAGTTCTAGAATTTGCTTTGCTATATTTCTGTTCTTATTTTTTTATGTCTCATTTAAAAAAAATTATCCTTAAAAATATTTTAACAACAACATTTGCCATCATAAAAAAGGGGGAGATTATTGCAAATCTGGGCCCAAGTATAATGATTTTGATGATAGTAAACATTACTATTTCTTTACTAATATTATCCTTCCATATCTATTTTGTTTGCCATATTCACTAACTTTTAGCTCCGTAAGTTCACTTGCAAAGCCAATCAGCTCAAGATCGAGTTGATAATGGTTGCGATCTGTTTGTAATTTAAATTTTAATATATTTTTTATCTTTTTTGAGTCAAGTCTTTAATCCAGTGGACTCGAAGAGAATTAACCTTGCATAGACACACTCAGGGGGAGTAATTTGGTGAGTTAGAGAATTTTCTATTTTTTACCTAATCATATAGGATTATTTCAAATCATATTAGAAAATTTGTTAAAAATAAAAACCCTAATTAGGATATCCCTGCTAATTATGTGTGCTAAAACTAATTGTACTATATGATCCAAATCATATAGGAAAATCAGTTCAAATTATAAAAAATACCTTCCATTCATAATTTAGACAATATTTTTGTTTTCAAATTTTGTGCTAATCATATAAGATGATGAGATCATTCTGCATGATTAAGGATAAAGCAGAATCATATTCATAAGATAGATGCATCAACATGAATAAGAAAGATTAAAAGTGATTTAATGACTTTGAACATTATTTACATGAGATAGATTACTATGGGAAGATGAAAAAGATCTCAATTTAATGTCCAGTTATTAATTTAAAAAAGATTCTTTCTTAAAAAGAAAATTACACAACTAAAAGGAGTTAGAGGAAGGAAAACAATCATGATGTTTTTTCCTTTAATTGATTTAGGGATGCAAATCATTGATTACAAATTTTCGAAAAGCAAAAATAAGGCATTAGATATCAATTAAACAATGACCAAAAGTACACATGAATTGTCTTGTAAAAGGTAATGGGTGGGGATTTCAATTGCTTATTAGCGAAAGAGGAGAAAAAGGGTGACAGGAATTTTTTTTTCCAGTAGGACCGAAGGAAATGAAGTCCTTCATTTCATGGAATGATTTACAAAAAGTGGCTAGTATTGGTCCAAAGTACACATGGTGTAATAACAAAAAAGGGGTGGAAAGAATTCTTGAGAAGTTAGATAGATGTCTTGTAAATGCTGCGGCTTTAATTCTGCTCACCGGCTGTTGGTAAGACATTTAACAAGGATAGCTTCAGGCCATAGTCCAATTCTACTCAATCTCTTGGAGATCAATCCTACTAATAGAAAGACAATCTAATTTTAGGAAGTATAGATGTCTATTCCTCAATCGAGGGCGGATATCAAGAAAGCTTGGAACAAAAAAGTGGTTGGTGACCCTGTACAAGTTTTGAACCAAAAAATGAAGAGAACTCTCAAGGAACTGTTCTATTGGAGCAAGGAAATATTCAAATCTTCAAATGAATCAAAGGAACCGCTGAAGGAGGAAATCATGAGGATACAGGAGAAAGAGTCAGAAGTTGGTTTTCTATCTGAAGAAGAAATTTGGTCCTTGAAATTGAAGACGAAGGAGCGGAATTTAATTTTGGCTAGGATAAGCACTTGGTAGAAACAAAGGTCCAAGGTAAAATGGTTAGCTGAGGGAGACACAAATTCTAGGTTCTTTCAAGCATTTGCAAGTGTTAGAAGGAACTCAAATTATATACACAAGATTAAAGATGAAAATGGTACAATGGTAGAAGAACAAAAAGAAATTGTAGAGGTCTTTAATATGTATTTAGAAAACAAATGGATGGATAAGAGATGTTCGTTGGAAGGTTGGCCAAATCTGGTGAAGATCCTGAATGAGGAAGACAATGCAGAGTTATCCAGGGAATTCTCTTTTGAAGAACTTGAAAAGGTGATCAAAGAACTCAGTGGGAACATAGCACCAGGAATAGATGGTATGACTTTTACATTTTTCAAAAATTACTGGAACATAATCAAACATGATTTATGGTTTGCATTGAGACATTTTTCATTAATGGGAAGATGAATAATAATTGGAAGGATACTATCATAGTATTAATTCCTAACATTAAAAATCCTTTGGCTCCGACGAATTATAGAACCATTAGTTTATGTAATTCGGTGTACAAGATTATTGCCAAGATGCTCTTGAATAGATTGTTATTTGTCATCCACAAAATTATTACAGATGAACAAGCTGCCTTTTTGAGGGGTAGATCTCTCTCTTAACATGTGTTATTAAATAAAGAAATTTTTCCTAAGTTCAGACATTCAAAATCGACGAGGGGGTTAGTTTCATACAAGATTGACATGAAGCAAGCATATGATTCTATGGGGTGGCCTACTTTGGTCAGAATTTTGGAATATTTTAGTTTTCTTATAAGCTTTGCTAATCTTATTGCCGATTGTGTTCTTAAATCGAGGTTTTCTTTGTCTATCAATGGAGTTTTCTCAAATTGGATTGAGGCCAAATGTGGATTTCAACAGGGATGCCCATTATCTCCATTTCTTTTTATCATGTGTGCACAACTACTCACTAATTCTTTCATACATAAAGGTGATCAAGTAGGAATTGGAATTACAATAAGGGGGCCTAAAATTTCTCATCTTCTATTCACTGATGACATAATTGTATTCTCGGGAGCAAAGCTGAAGGAATTTAAGGAAATCAAAAGCTTGATCACAGATTTCTATGGATAGATGGGTCAGACTGTGAATCTTCTCAAATCTGGAATTATGTTTGGGAAAGTAGTGAAAAGGAGTAGAAGGAAGAAAATTTGAAGGATCATGAAATTTAATGAAGTCCGAGAACTTTCTTATTTGAGGGTTAAACTTTCTTTAAGAAGGATGAGAAAAACTGACTTCCAATTCATATTAGATAAAATAATGAATATGATAGGTGTTTGGGAAAGCAAGCTCTTGTCTTTGGAAGGGGAAATTACATTGGTGAAATCAGTATTGCTGTCTATTCCTATTTTCCATTCAACTCTATCATTAGTTCCAAAAAAAATCTTATATGAGGTGGAGAAGATATGTGGGAGCTTCATATGGAATAAGAGTGATGGAAGTGCTGGTCTTCTTTATGTGAATTGGGAAGTACTGTGTAAACCAAAGGAATGTGGTGGTCTCAGAATCATTCCTTGTTCAAAAAAATCAGGTCCTTTGAGGGCCAAACTAGCTTGGAGGTATGTACAACAAAAAGTGTCTCTTTTGCATAAATTTCTTTTTCCAAAGTATGGGCCAATTATAGATGCAAGAAATAGCTAGAAAAGGAGGATCAGTTACTTGGAAAATTCTCTGCAATGGAGAGAAATACTTGAAGCCAATTGTCAGATGGTCAGTTGGTAATGGAAGATCTATTCAAGCTTATAAAGATATGTGGTTGTTAGACAAGAGCATAGAGAGATGGCCGACATTCGTCAACTCTATGGAAGATTGTAATCATACTATGAACAAATTTATTACTAATGGAGAGTGGGATGTCACGGAACTGTAGAAAAATTTTGGCATGGATCTAGTACACATGATTAAAAAAATTAAAATACTGTAAGGTGGAGAAGAAGACAAGCTGGATCTGATTAATAAATTTTATTGGAAGACATTAGCAGCATTAGCATCTGAAGCTATGGAAGAAGATAACAAAACGGAAGATGGCTCGAAGTGGATAGAAAAGGCAAAGTTAAATCCTAGAGTTTATTTGTTTTGGTGGAGGCTGCGTAACAAGGCCATTCCTACCAATCAATTTTTATGTTATAGGAGGCTGATGGGGCATGATAATTGTCCAAGAGGATGCAACATTTTGGAAGATGGAGATCATGTAATAACTACTTGCGGTAAACTCAAGGAGGTTCTTGAAATCCTTAACAGCTGGGAATTTTGGATTCCAAATTGTTGCAAATGGATGGATGACAAAAGCAAATGGATGGTGAATTTGTACTGTAACACCATATATTTATCTTGGAAGGCTAGGAACTTGTGGGTGCATGAAAACAAAATCTCCAGTCCTTTCATAATAGCTTTCAAAGCTGTTGATATTGCTGCAGTTATAAGGAATTCTGCTTGTATAAGCTCAGGTATAGAGAATGCTAATCAACCGGAATGGTTGTTGAATTCTTGGCATCCTTCTGCACCTGATTGGATCAAAGTTAACATAGATGCAGCTCTATTCAAGTATTATAAAGCAAGAATTGGAGTAGTTTTTAGAGATTGTCAGGGGAAATTCTTAATGGCATTTGGTATTTCTTACATTCACTAGGATGCGACTGAACTAGAGCTACAGGCAATTCTTTCGATCAAACCAGTGCTCAGGAATTGGATGTTTGATTATAAAGGCTTGATAATTGAAGGAGATAACATAAATGTTATAAATCACATTAAGAAGTTGGTGGATGAAGGAGAAGAAGAGCATAGAGATATTTCTTTTATTAAAGATTTTCACTTTGTTGTTTTTAATTATGTAGGTAGGGATAATAATAAGTTAGCGGATATATATGCTAACTATGCTTATTTTAGTACTTTCTTTTGGGAAGATTTAGATATGAATAAGATCCCTCCTTTTATCAATTTGATAAAAAAGGAGTCGGATGCTTGTAGGTTGTAATAACTGTAGTTTTTTCTCCTTGATTATTAAGCTAGTTTGCTTGGGTTAAAAATAAATAAATAAATAATGACCAAAAGAAAATTTAAAAGACAGAGAAAATATACAACTAAAAACATAAAAAAACAACAAATAAATAGGACCAAACAATCAACCCAAAAATAAGAAGAAGATAAAAAATAAAAGAAAAAAAATTAGAAAACAAAAATAAGAGAAAAGTAAAAAAAAACATAAAGTTCAGAGTTCAAAAATCATCAAGTTCATGCACTTATAACAATCACACCCAATTTCGTCCTTAAGATACTGAATGTGTTAAAGGCCAGTGGTTTAGTAAAGATGTCAGGCAATTGTTTTTCTGTTGCTACATGGTGTAACTCAATGTCTCCTTTGGTAATATGGTCCCTAATAAAATGGTGCCTTATGTTAATGTGTTTGGTCTTGGAATGTTGGGTAGGATTTTTAGAGAAGCATATGGCACTAGTGTTGTCAAATACAATTGAAACTATGCCTATAAGTAATCATAAATCCAAAATTTGTTGCTTCAATCAAAAGACTTGGGCCACACAACATCCTAAGACAATGTACTCAGCTTAAGAAGTGGAAAGTGCAATAGAGTTTTGTTTTGTATTAATAAGTACAAGAAGTGCTCTTTCTATACACCCTATATCCTATAAAATCAGAATCATAATATCTAATAATGTCAAAAGAAGTGTTGTGCCTATGATACCATATTCCTAAGTTTTGTGTTCTTAAGAGATATTTAAGGATTCTCTTAACTACAGTCAGGTGGGATCCTTAGGAATAGCTTGAAATCTAGTATAAAGATAAACACTAAATACTACATCAAGTCAACTCGCAGTCAAGTAAAGCAGTGATCCAATCATTCCTCTATACTTCTTTTGACTAATTGATTTTCCATTTGAGTCCTTATCCAACTAGACACTGGAGATCAGGGGAGTATTTATTGGCTTGACTTTATCCATTTCATATTTCTTCAAGATGTCTTTAATGTACATTAATTGATTAAGAAAGGTTCTATTATCCAATTGTCTTATCCTAAACCCCAAAAAGTAGAATAATTCTCCCATCATACTCATCTCAAATTCCTTACTCATTATTTTAGAAAAATTGTTGCATAACATTTTATTAGAAGATCCAAAAAGTTTATCATCAACAAAGATTTGAATAATGAATAGCTCATCTCCTACTTTTCTTGAAAAAAATGGTGGTATTTACACTCCCCTTAACAAACTCCCTCTCAAGTATGAATGTGCTAAGCCTCTTATACCAAGCTTTGGGTTCATGTTTTAATATATATAAGGTCTTTCTTAATTTGTAAACATGATTTGAAAATTGGGAACTCTCAAAACCTGGGGGTTACTCTACAAACATATCCTTTTTTATCACCCCATTTATAAAGGCATTCTTTACATCTATTTGGAAAAGCTCACAGGTAAATGTTAATAGCACTATAATGGCTTCCAATCAAGCTATAAAGGAAAAGGTCTCCTCAAAATCAATCCCTTCTATTTGGTTGTACTTTTTAGCCACCAACCTCGCCTTATTCCTAACCACCAAATCCAAATCATTAATTTTATTCTTAAAGACCCATTTGGTTCCAACTATAATTTGATTCTTAGGTCTTTCTACTAACTCCTAAATATCATTCATCTCAAATTGATTTGGTTCTTCTTACATAGCTAAGATCTATAATTCATCCGATAGGGCTTGATTGATGTTAGTGGGTTCACTCATTGAGATAAAGGCTGAATGGTTTACTTCCTTCCTAAGTCCATACCTAATTCTAACATCTTCAGAAGGGTCTCCTAATATCAGTTCTTTAAGATGACTCAAATAATATCTCAAATCTCTAGGCAAAGTGTGTCTATGTTCTACCCTTTCCTCTAATTTGTATTTTCTACTCGGGTAATCTCACCTACTCCATCAGTGTTTTGAGGCTCTACCCTTTTCTATAGTTTTTCTACTCTGTAGGTAATCTCTCCAACTTCATCTTCTTCCTTAACTCTAGACTTTAAGCCCTTATGAACTAGCCCGAGGCTAATTAAGAGTATGTGTGTGTGTGTGGGGGGGGGGGGGGGGGTGGTGAATTGGTAGTTTTAAAAATTCTTAAGCACAAAGCAAGATATTTTTATATATTTTAAAACATTAATACATACAAACATTCATAGGAAAGTAAGTACAAAAATTAATGTGGAAAAATGTAATAAGAAAGAGCACAACATATTTTATAGTGGTTCTGTCAGTTTGACTGAGTTTGATGTTTATTTGAGATTAGACTGAGTGAATATAGAGTTTATGTTTAGTTCGGTCAACCTAGGTTGACTTGGTCAACTAAGTTGACCCAAGGATAGGGGTTGGGCTCAATAGATTTCAAATGATATTTAGAGTCTGGTAGATGGATTCCAAGGGTTAGATTGGTCATTTTTATCAACTTGACCATTTTTATCCTTAAAGGTTTATTGAGTCAACCTAAATTTATTTGGTCAACCAGGTTGACCCGAGGATAGGATTTGAATTCAATAAATTTAAAATTATCATAGAAACCTATTGGAAGTGGTTTCATGGGTTGGTGAGGTGTTCTAGTCTAAAATGGGTGTTTAAACCCATAAAGGGTATTTTGGTCAACTATAGTTTACTTGGTCAACCATGCCAAACAAAAGTTTGAGTTTGGGTCCAAATAATCCCAAATGATATTTTTGATTCATTGGAAGAGGTTTCTATTTCAACACACCTCTTCTCACTCACCAAGCTCACCTTCTCCTTCCTCTCTCAAATCCTAAAAACTTCTCAAGAGCTCTCTCCCAAGGATTCCCTCTCTAATCACGTTCCCCTCTTTCTGTCTCTCACAAAAAGATTACTAATTTGATACATGAAGCATGTTTCAAATTTTCTGAAATTTTCAAAGTAGCCATTACAATCGTACAGTACGACATGTATAAACAGGCTTCATCCTGGTACAAAGGTGTATGAATAGTTCAAAATCTATTTGTATAGTATGATAATAAATCATACGGTACGATCCTTAACAATACTGCTAGTACAGGATGATAGCCGGAACGATCAAATGTCATCTATGTTCTTTGTTTGGTATGATATATATCGTACAATACGAATGGTCAAAATCAAGGCATCGTCTAGGATGAATTATGGGACGATCAAATGCCATCTCTGTTATTCATATGGTACGATATACATCGTACAGTACGATGAGACAAAAATAAGGGATCATCCAGGACGATCTCCGGTAAGATCAGAATTCATCTATGTTCATCGTATGGTTTGAATTTGTTCTTACAGTATGATTTTAAATTAGTAATTAAGCCTTGATTTATTCCACTAATCACGGGATAATTTGAGTAAATATTTAAAATAAATCGTACAGTATGAAGTTCTTACAGTACGAACAGCTGAGAAAAACTTACTTAAGTTAATTTGACGGCTAGGGTTTTGGATTTGGAACACATCGTATAATACGATCTATTCACAAAAATCATTTTACAACCATAGAATGTACAGTACAAAATAAAGTCATACAATATGATCCCTAGAGAAAGAAAATCTACATTTTTTACTTTTAAAACCCTCTCCCCCTATGTGTGTGCATGGTTACTCAGACTTACATGCAGTTTGTGGTCAGACTCAACAAAATAAAAATAAAATAAATAAAAAATTACATTGTCAAACTCATACTCCTAATCTAACCAATCTTGAGTCTTCCTGTTGTCCTGAGTAGCTTGTGATCTTCCAGAAATGTTAGTACTCACGGACAATAGCAAACAATAAATGATATTCAATGAATAGTAGTTCTGTCGACATTATTTGTCATCATCAAAATCTCAAACTCGTGGTCATGGGTTGCAACAGCTCTCTCAACCTCTCCCTTGATCTCTCTCCCTCTCTCCTTATCACTTTTTATGCACTATCTCTCACCCCCTCTCTCTCCTTCTTGCTCTCTTTCTCACTCTCTTTCTCTCCCTCCTTACTCTCTATTTCCCTCCCTCTATTTATCTTCATTTCTCTCTCACTCACACTCTCTCCCTATTTCACACAATCTCATAATATCTCTCCATTTTTCATCTCTCTCTCTCTCTCTCTCTCTCTCTCTCTCTCTCTCTCTCTCACTCTCCCTCCCTCTTTGGTCATTCTTTATTTCTCTTACACACTCTCTTTTTGTCGCTCTAATTTTCTTCCATTAAATAAATATTATACTTCCTCCCTCTCTCCTCTCACTATCTATATCTTTCTCTTGCTCCCTTTTACTCTCTCGCTCTCCCTTCCTTATTCTCAATCTCCCTCTCTCTATCAATCTCCCTTATCCTCTCTCACACACACGTCCCCTCTCTCTCAAACCTTCCCTCCATTTTCTCTCCCTCTCTCCCTCCCTTTCTAGTCTTTCTCAATCTCACTCTCACACACTCTCTCTCTCCCTTTATCTACCTCTCCCTTTATCTTAATTCTCTATCTCAATAACTCCCTATCTCACAATCTCCCTCTCTTACTATCTCTATGAAGCGTTATCTTTATCATACACTCACTCTATCACGTTCTATCTTACTTCTTTCTGTATCTCACTCTTTCCATCTCCCACTCTCACATTCTTCTATTATTTCTCTATCACTCTCGCTCCCTCTCCTCTTTCTCTCTCTTTCTATCACACTCTCTTCCTCTATCTCTCCCCCTCTCTCACTTTCTCATTCTATCTAACTCTACTCTCTTTCTCTCCCACTCACCCTCTTCTCTCTCCCCATCTCTGTTGCTCTTTCGCTCTATCTCTCTTGCTCTTTTGCTACATCTCTCTCTCAACTCCTCACTCACTATTTTCTCTCATCCTCTTATAACTCTCAATATCTTTCTCTCTCTCTCTCTCCCTCCCTCCCTCTCCCCTTCTCACTATATGTCCATCTCTCTCTATCCCTCTCTCCTCCTTGCATGTTATGTCCCTTTCTTTTTATCTCCCTCACTCTCTCTCACAATCTCTCTTGATGACTTTAGTGAATGCCTTTTCTTGTTCTTTTCCCCACTTAAATGGGATTTTTTTTTCTTGATGAGTTTAGTGAGAGGAGTGGCTGAACTACTAAAATCATGCACAAACTATCTATAAGAGCATATTAAGCCATAGAAACTCCTCACTTAGCTGATTGTTGTAGGCATTGGCCAATCTTGGAATTCCTTGATGTTTTTGTCATTGACCTCAATTCCTCTCTTACTATAAAAAAATCTAGAAACACAAGCTTATCTGTGTAGAAGGTTCACTTGTTGATGTTAACAAACAATCTTTCTTTCCTTAGAGTTTTTAAAATAGATTTAAAATGCATTTCGTGTTCTTCCAAGTTTTTACTATAAATTAGAATATGATCAAAATACACAACTACAAATCTTCCAATAAATGCATGTAAAATTTGATTCATCAAACACATGAATATGCTTGGAGCATTAGTTAGAAAAAAAAGGCGTCATTAACCACTCCTACAAACAATATTTAGTTTTTGAAATTGTTTTCCATTCATCACCTTTTTTCATCCTAATCTAAGGATATCCATTTATTAGATTAATTTTTACAAAAACACATAAACTATGCAATTCATCCAACATATCATCTAATCAAGGAATGAGGTGATAAATTTTATTGTTATATTATTGATAGCTCGACAACCCGATTGGGCTCCCTTTATCCCTTTATTATATTGTATAAAATATATATTATAATATGATAATATAATGTTATATATTATATCATAATATATTATATATTTTACATTAAAAATAATATAATATTATATATATTATAATAAAAAAAGAAGAAAAAAAAGAAAAAAAAAAGAGAAGAAAGAATGGAAGATGGGATTTTTTAAACAAGTGTCGAAGACCTCGCATCGTTGACTTTAAGTCCAGCCGAGATGGTTGAAATTTGAAGACTAGCGCCATCGATTTTAAATTTGGGCTGATGGTTTTAAATTTGAAGACCCTGGACTGTCATATCTTAGATCGGATCGTGATGGTTCCAAATCAAAGACCTTATGCCGTCGACCTTAGGTTCGGGTAGGAAGAAATTATGGCAAGCGTTGTTCCAATTTCTTTCTCGGTGAGGAGGGGACGTTGAGATGCTGTTAAAATTTTAAGAAAATTACAAAAAAATTTGGAGTAATTATAGAGCAATTAAATTTGAATCTTTGATTAATCAATAAAAAATGTTTAAAATTAATTGATTAATTAATTATATAAAATTCAGGAGCTATCTAAAATACAAATCATTTTAAATTCGGGAGCATTTTAAATTTGAGACCATTTCAAATCCATGAGCTATTTAAAATACAAAAAATTTTAAAATTTAGTAGTTGTTAATACGAGGGCTTTTCAAATTCGAAAGTTTTAAAATTCAAGAAATTTGAAATTTTATTTAATTAGTTAATAAACTAAGAGAATATAAAATGAAATGCAATAAAAAATATATGTTTTCACTAATTAATATACATAAATGATGCTCTACTCTCCAACTCTACAAGCTCTGTATAGACTGCTCACAACTCAAACAAGTATAAAACAACTCTCCAAATATTGTATTGTACAACACAACAAACACCTGTACATATTGCCCTCCATATTCCTCCCAAACAAATAAATCTCAAACTCTCCAACAACAGTTCAAACATAAACTCTCAAACTCTCCAACAACAATTTAAATTGAATCTCCCACACTTTTCAACAACTCAACTATCAACTTTGAAACACTCAGCAAGCTCTCCACAACAATGCTCCAACACTACTATCTGAGATTCCTACAAACAAAAGAGTGAAGTTCATTAAACATTGGAATAATTCAATATTCAAATAAATGCTAAAATAGAAAATGCTACTGGTAAAATGCTACTAGTACACATGTACTAAAAAGTTGCTACCAAAAAGTAAGAATAAAAGTTCCATAGTAAAAATACTAGTGTAGCAAAGTACTGTAGTAAAACACTAAGTGTAAAACATCTGATGTAAACTCAAAAATTCTAAATAAAATGTTTGGGCAGCCTTGCTTATGAGAACTTGGTTGTAAGACTACCCGGCAACTTTCAAAGGAAAGATGTAAGTAAAACCTTAGGGGAAAATTTTAGGTAAAATTGACCTAACCTTTAACCCCCTATTAAAACATCGGTCACTTCTAATAGAAGTTGTAAGTCCAACCTCTGAGCTTACCTGGCTAAGTGGTAAGACCCATTATTAGGCAACTTCAAAGGAAGCACTAAGAAATATCCAATTAAAATATGTAGTACACCTCTAGTAGAGGCCGTGTGTCCCACTAATTGGAACAATTTCTAATGAAAGCCATAAGTCCCTACATAAATCTAATCACACGAACAATTCTTGTTTAAAAATCAAGGCAAAATCCTCAAAAGAGAATTTCATATTTAAATAATGCTTTGAAATATAGTAATTATGATATTAATCACATGTCAAAAGCATGTGGAATTTCTATCGTAAGATCTTTTACAAAACACACAAATTTTATGGGCATCTTAGTCTAAAAGACTAAGTTGTAAGACTCACTTTTCAGGCAACTTCCTAAGAAAAATCATAAGACCTACCCAAATAATTAAAATTCTTGGGAAAGCTTGCTTTAGAGTTAGGTTGTAAGACCCTTCTTCGGGCAACTCATAAATAGAGCAGTAAGCCCCATTCCAAATCAAAGAATTGGGCAACTTTCTATGATAGCCATATGTCCCAACCTAAATTTAAATCCCCGAGCTACTTTCTATGAAAGTCGTAAGTCCCAACCTAAATCTAAATACAAACACCTGGGCTACTTCATAAAAAAGCTATAAGACCCACTCTAAATGAAGTCATAAATCCCAAACTAAATCAATTTCTAGGTATTCTAATAAATGTAAACCCCAAAACTTTCAATAAAATTAAAACCCACATCTAACCATTTTCAACCTGCTTGGGATCCCTGAGAGAAGGCAACCCATAGTTGTTAATCAGATTCCTGGACACTACGGTCAATGTTTGTTAGTGTTGGTGGACAGAAATCTATGGTATACCCGGAATGACAGAACCATGTGATCTTGATCGTGTTTACCTCCACATCCCGCACTATGGAGACTAAAATTACCTAAAAATTATTTCATCCTTAATCAAGAGTTCTCTCTTACATGTTAAGAGGGGTAATTAACTATGAGTGCTTGCACTCATGGGAGGTAAAAACCCGAGGTCTTTAAACCCTAACACTACCGTTAGGGGAAATCTAGTTAAATATAATCTAACTTAAGAGAAATGTAATTCTACGTCTGCAAAGAGGGATTCATGAACTCATGTCATTTTTCTTAAGCGAACAAATTTCTGGCGACTCCATTGGAAATTACTTTTCTTTCCATCTTCGGATAAAAAGAGAATTTTTAGTCTCAATTATCAAATATCTAAAATTAAATATGGATGTTTATTCATCGAAAGCTTGTGTTTTTTTACAGTAGAATTCAGGTTGACTCTAATCCCATCAAGTTTTGTTAGCAGGTTGATAAATTGATGTATGTGAAATCATGATTATGAACCTAGGTGAGGGAGCCAGAGTGTAGTTCCCTCAAGCAGTTCTGAACACAGTCTATGCTTGAGCGACTATTTAATTTATAACTATTTTTGAAGTCATTTAGTTTCAACAGTTTATTCCTGAGAATATTGTTAGTGTACCTACTGTCAAAGGTGTCGTTAAGAAGCCTTCTACTGAAGCTTTTGATGAGAAGTCTCCCAAAAAGGCCTTTGAATTTTCAAGACTCTCCATGGCACCTATTGCTGCTCCAGTAATTCAAAAGAAAGTTCCTGATACTAAGCTACAATTTTTTTATGTGAATACAACCAGTCAAAACATGATCTAGGATGAAGTGCCTGAATAGTGCAATGCTGAAATTATTGATGCAAGTGCTATGCTTTCTAAGAAAGCCAGAAGAAATGCTAATGGTCACTTACGAGCTAATTGTTGGATGCCCAATATACTTTAAGAATGATCACTGCATTTAAAGGAAAATATACCCACTAATTATGGTTTTGAACCATTAATGTGGGTAACGAGAAATGATGGCAAGGGTAAATTAAATAAGTTTTTCTGGGAGACTTCAGGTCAGCAACCATAACAGCAAAAGAAGGAAGAATCTACCTCTTCTAAGATATATAAAATATTGAAGGCTGTCAAAGAAAAAAATCTGCAACAAAGACTAATCAAATCTGTCACTAAAAATGTTTTCTCAAATGTGATTCATCCTCAAAATAACAAATTTTTAGCAAGACCTTGTAGGTAGGAGTTCAAATCTCCTCCCTACTACTGAGAACCCAAAAAATTTTGTCCTAATATCTGTCGATACCCATATTACGGAAGAAAATAATTGGGAGAGACTTCTAATAGTCTACATGCAAGAGCCTATAATGGAAGATATTTTAAACAATGGTATCATGAATATGGGCATTCAAAGGTACATTCCATTGTTCTTTTAGGAACCTAGAAGAACACAAAATCTCACAAGAATGTATTTTCCTAGAAATACCGATCAAATTTGTAATAAGGCAAATCTATACTTGGAATAACCCTTGAAGATAAGAAAATATATTAATATATCTTTAAAAAAACATAAACACTAACAAAAATAAAAGTCTTTGCATTTTTAAAATAACGAAGTGAGCAGATTCAAAGTAAGTGACAAGATTCAATGTATTTAAACTTCCTAAACTACAAAATAAATTCCCACATATTGTTAGTCATTGCCAAGTCTATTTCCCATTTAATATCCTTGAAACTTAACAAATACATACTTATTAATGATCCTCTTTAATTGCCTCCTTACTAGTTATAAAAGTCCATACAGATTAACCACAAAAATTATTTTGATGACATCGATTAGACTTTTGACTATTTGAGTCCATCTAGCTCTTTTTAGGATTGGCTCATTTCTCTTCGATTTACACATTTAGTGCTTCCTTGAAACATTTAACTCTGAGTCTTGCAATTGAGCCACTAGGAAATAACAAAGGATCTTGAGCTTCATTTTCATGTGCATGCTCATCATGTCCAACACCTTGGTTTGCATCACTTAGTCTTTATATATATATATATATATATATATATATATATATATATATATTGCACTCATTATCTTTATTAGTTTATCACTTCTCTCTCTATCTCCTCGTCTCCATTCACTCTCTCTCTCACCCTATGTACCTACATATAAATAAATGTCTTTATCTCTTACTCTCAGTCCTTCTATCTCTCTCTCTCTCTCTCTCTATCTCTTTCAAGATCTCACTTTCTCCCTCTCTCTTGCTTTCATTCTTTCATTATCTCCCCATCTCTCTCTTTCACAATCTCGTCTCTCTCTCTTAAAATATCCCTTTAATTTCCCCTCTCTCTCACACACACATAATTAGTCTTCTTTATTTCACTCTTGCACTCTCACTTCCTCCTTCCCTCTATCTCTCTCTCTAACTTTATCTTAGTTCTCTCTCTCACTGTCCCCCCTCTCTCTATCACCCTCACACTCTCTCTTGCTTCACTCTCTATTTAAATCACTCTCTCTCTCTCTTTCCCTCCTCCATTCTCCCATATCTCCTTTCTCTTTTACAACTCTCTCTCTCCCTCTCTCCCTCTCTCTTTAATATCTCTTCATCTCTATCTCTTTTAATTTCTTTATCTTCTCTCTTACTTATTTTTTCCCTCCTCCTATCAATCTATTTTTGCTTCTCTCTATCCCACCCATATCTTTTCTTATTTCTCTATTTGCTCTCTCCCCTTCTCATTCTCTCTCTTGCTTTCACTATCTTCTAAAAAAAAGATGTTGTACACCCTCCCCCTCAAGATAAATCTCTCTTTTTTTTTTATTTCTCTCTATCTTCTCTTTTACTCTCTCTTCCCCTTCCATTTACTCTTTTTTCCACTCTCTCTCTCTCTCCAACACCCTCCCTATCCCTCTAAAACATCTTCTCTCACTCTCTCAACCTTTCTCCCCTAGCTTCTTCCCCTCTCACTTTCTCACACACATTCTATCTCCCTCTCTCATTATATCATTCACGCTCTTCAACTCTCTATCCCTCCCACCCTTTCTCACTCTCTATTAGTCATGTTCTCCCATTCTCTCACTCCTCTCTCAATCTCGATCTCTTACTCTCTCTTCCTCTTATTCTCACTAAATCTATCCTTCTCTTGCTCTCACCCTTTCTTACTCCTTATCTCTCTCTCTCTTCTCTTTCTCTCATTATCTTTATCATCTACACAATCTTTATCACTTTATATTTCTCCCTCTCTCTCTATCTCCTTCTCTCAATTCACTCTCTCCCTTACCCTCTATACTTCATAAATAAATCTCCTTTCCTCTTACTCTCATCCCTTCTTTCTCCCTCTCTTTCTAGATCTTACTCTCTATGCGTCTCTTTCTCTCTCACTTTCACTAACTCGCCATCTATCTTTCGCTTTATCTTATATATCTCTCTCTCCTTATCTTAACCCATCTATCACTCTCAAACTCACTTTCCCACACACTCACTCTCTCTCCCTCTCACTTGCTTAACCCAAACGAACAAAAGATAATTTCCATTTAAAATACTCCAAATAGTAGAACAACTAAAAGAATAATAAAAGGCAAAAGATCTAGAATACCAAGACCCCCAAAACACTTTTGCATACACACATCCTTTCATGCAATAATATGGATTTTCTTTGCATTAACATTATCATGAAAAAAAAAAAGTTAGAGCAAACATAATAAATATAAAGCAAATTATATGAATAACAATACCTCTAATCCAACAAGTAATGTAATTGGTAATAATAAATTTAAGAAATCGAAGTCTGTTCGTAAATGAGAGCTTGTAAGCCTTCCAACAAGATGGAAAATCAAGTACTTTAATAAGAAAATGTTTAAAATCAGAACCAATAAGCCTTTTAGTAGAAATTGGAAGAACCAAATATTTCATACAACGTTGAGAATTAGAAATATTTTATTTCTTATAAATACTATCTGCCAAAATAGTATCCTTCGAAAAAAATAGCCAAATTTTTATTATGATTAACAAAGAGACCATAACAAAGAAAGAAATAATCCCAAATATCCTCAAATTTTTTCACATTCAGAGCCAAGGCTTTTTCAAAAACCAAAACATCATCTGCATAAAGTAAATGAGAAATAAAGTTATCAGCAACCTTTAATCCAAGATTAGTATCAAAAGATATATATCAAATATGAAATTAGATAATGCATCCGTCACTATACAAAATAAATAAGAAGATAGAAAACCTTAACGAGAAGAGGAGGAAAATAACCCTTCTAATGAACCATTAAGAGCAATAGAAAAGAAAATTTTCTCAATACAATCTTAAATCCAAGAAATAAAGCAATCAGGAAAATATTTTTAAGTCTATCTATATTAAAAAAAATCTAGTAATGGTGTCAAAAGACTTATGAATTTCAAGTTTAGCATATTACTTTACATTAGCCTAATAATTGAAGTCCCTCAATAATTCTTAAGCTAATACAATATTATCCATAGAAATTCTCTATTTTCTAAACCCAGACAGACTAAGGTGAATAATATAAGGCAAAATAAGTTGAATTTTATTAGCCAAAATTTTAGCCACCATTTTATAAAAAACATTGCACAGAGAAATAGGTCTAAAATAATTAATCAAAGACGCATGACCACTTTTAGGAATGAGAATAATAGCATAAGCTTTAACAGCCCTAGGCATTTTAAAAGAATAAAAATAATGCAAAATAGATTAAAAAAATAGGTTCTAAAATGTCCCAATTTTTTTTTTTTGGAAATTCAAATATAAAATCATTAGGCCTAGTATCCAAAAAAGAGCTGAGAAGATAACCTTCTTACTCTGAGAAGATAAATCATTTTATTATCATGACTTTGAATATGAAATTAATGATCATTCATCTAGTCTATAATAGTCAAATATTTAGTAGAACATCATTTTGACCCTTCAGGGTCATATGTAGTTCTTCCTTAAATTTGGATACGATATTTTGAATGTAATTTATAATTCTAAATATGAACCCCATTAAGAAACCTTATTTCCACTATTCGAGGTGGTATATCATTTCTGATGGTATGTTCTATTTCAGAATTAAAATTTAAGAGTTAATTTCAAATTTCTTTAAGATAGTTAAACATTTTTAATACTTAAACTTTTTCAAAAAAGTAGGGTTGTTATTACCATTGAATGTATTAAATTTTGACACAGAATATCCTTTCAGGTATGACACTTAGTCGTATTCGATAGGATATGGGTAACCCTTGCCTATGAATTTCTCAACCTGATCATTGATTATGATAGCCTTGATCTTTTCTGTGATTATTCCCTTCAGTTGTATAGGTATTACAGGCTTAGAGATACTGGCAATGTTCTGTAGATTAGGCTGGTGAATGACAATCTATACCTCATGACCACCTTCATAGTTGCCTTGCACTCCTTAGACTTGAAGCGCTTGGAGGTTTCGAAGATCGGACGGAGTAGTTCGTGCAGGGCCTGCGATAGCAGTTCTCTACATTATTACTGCCATTGGGGTCATCATCTCACTCATCTTTTGGTTCAGCTGGTGGATTTCCCCGTCTTTGGATCTCATTTCTTATCTCATTTGTCATTGCATATCGATAAGCATGACATCTTCTGCATTAAAGGGATTCTACTCAACCTTTTCTTCTCCTCCTTCTTAGGAGTGACCACCTCTATCAGTGCGTGACCCAATCTCATGGTGGCATTGATTTGGTTATCTAGGTGGTGGCTACCAATCTCCATCATCTTCACCATCATCATAATCGACATTATTATCAATGTTGACATGCCTCACCAATTAAACTATTTAGATGTCCATGGTGTCCTCTTCTTTTTAGATTCAAAATTTTGAGCGGCGGCGCCACTAAATCTCTTGTTCTTAATTTGGCAAGAAGATATCATTAAACTATCAACGTCGTCGATGGAGCAAACTCAGACAACGATGTCATTGAAGGAGCGATCACCTACAAAGGAACAAGCTGAAAGAAGTAGAGCAGGGAAAGGCAAAACCTCGGACGGGGAAAGAAATGATAAGTCAGATGGAGGATGGGTCAAACATAGGTTATTACTGGCATATGTTTTTGCGGATTAGCCATCGATTGACTTACCAATGAATTTTACGCCATTATCATTTCATCGGGTTTAAGTAAGCCGACACAATATGCACCGGGTAATTTCATCGGTAATTACTGGAAGAATATGTGCCAGAATATTTAAAATACCGGCGGAATTTGCGCTGGTGTTTCAGTGGAAATATTTGCACAGAAAATTCCACCGTAAAAAAACTGATGAATATTTTGTCGGTTTTCTTACCGCCGTTTTTTGCGTATATTTATCCGCCAGAAATTCTGACAATAATGATGGATTTTCCTTTAGTGACTCCCTTCCAATCTACCTCTCTCTTCCATCAAATAGATGTTGTGCACTGTCCCTCAATTGCTCTCTTTCTCTCTTCCTCTCACTCACTTACTCTCTCTATTAGTTTCTCTCTCTTCCTCAGACCCTCTCTATCTCTAAAGATTTCTCTCTCACTTTTTTACTCTATCTCCCTCTCCCTCTCTTAGTCTCTTAGACACACACTCTCCCTCGCTCATTCTAATATTAACTATCTCTTCTCTCTACATCTCTGTCTTCCTCTTCTTCTATTTCCTTCCCTCTCTCACTTTCTTACTCTATCATGCTCTCATTACGCCATTCTCTCACTCTCTCCCTCACTTTCACTTGATATTTTTCCCTCTTTTGCTCCCATACTCTCTCTATCCCTCACACTCTTTCTCTACCCTACCTCTCTTTATCACCCTCTCTCTCTCATAATCTCTCCCCCTCCTACTTTAGCTCTCTCTTACTCACACTCTGTTTCTTACTCTATCATTCTATCTATAAATTTCCCTCTCTTGATCTTTCTTTATCCCTCTCTCTCTCCCTCCCTTTACCTCCTTATTAAACCCTCTCATACTTTCCTTCTCTCTCTCTCTCTCTCCCTCCCTCCCTCCCTCCCACTCTCTCTTTTCCCCCCTCCCTCTCTTCCCCTCTCTCTCTCCCTCGTCCTCATTTGTCTCACACTCTTCCTCTCACCCTCTCGCATTCTCCCTCTTCTCTTTTTTCATCTCTATCTCCCATCTCTCTATTTCACACACTCTCTAAATATGGCTATGTCCCCCCCTCTCTCTCTCTCCCACTTTCTTAACCTCTCTCTTATGCTTTCTCTTTGTCTTTCACTCTCTCTCACCCTCTTCTTCGCTCTCAAAATCTTGCTCTCTCTCTCTCTCATACTCTATGTTTATCCCTCCATTCTTATCTCTCTAGCCCACTCTCTCCCTCACTAGATCTCTCCCTTTCTCACTATCTCCCTCACTCTCTCTTACACTCTCTCTTGCATTTTGTATCAAAAAAGAATCTCTCTCACCCTCTTTCTTGGTTCTCCCAATCACTCTCCCTCACTCTCTCTCTCTCTCTCTACTCCCATCCTCTCTATCTCCCATCCTCTCTATCTCTCTCTAATCTCCCTCTTTGCTTCATTCACTCACAAACTCTCTCCCTTTTCTCTCATGATCTTATTTTATCTCTGTCTTCCTCTGTCTCTGTCACTCTCTTTCTATGACTCTATCTTCCTACTACCCCATCTCTTCTTCACTTAAACTCTTTCTTCCCTTCCTTGATCACTCACTCTATATCTATAGCTTCATCAAATACATGTTTCACTCCCTTTATAAGTATATCGCTCATTCTCTCAGCCCACTATTGCTCTCATTCTCTTTCTCTTGCAAACTCTCTTTAACTCTCCCACTTTCTATGTTATACACTCTCTCTACCTCTCTACAAATACATCTCTTTGTCTCTCACTGACTTCCTTTCCCTCTCCGTCACTCTTTCTATATTGCTCTCTCAATCTCTCTTATGTTCTCTCACCTTATCTATATTTTTTACACTCTTTCTATCCATCTATCTTTCATTTTATCTCTCCTTCTCACACTCTCTCTATCTCTCTTTCCCTCATGCTCTAACTCTCTCTCGCTCTCTCTTGCCATCTCTCCCACGCTCTCTCTCATATGATTCTCTTGTATTGTACACCTACTCGCTCTCTCTTCCTCCCCCTTCCTCTCATTATCTATATCACTCCCTCATCTCCCTCCCTCCCTCTCTCTGTCTCATAGTCTGGATTGCTTCAATCATATATATGTTGTTTTTATCCCTCTTTCCTCTCTATATCTATATCTCTCACTTCCTCTATTTCTTTCACACGCTCCCCTTCCCTTACTCTTTTTTCCTCTCCCTCTATGTATCTTCCTTTCTCTCATGCATACTCTCTCCCTCTTCCACTCTCTCTCTCTCTCTCTCAAAATATCTCTCTATTTTTTCCTCTCACTCTCTCTCACTCACTCTTCCTCCCTCTGATATTTCCTTTTCTCACTTTAATCCTTTATAATTAGTTTTTCCCTTATCATATTTTTAGTATTATTATATCAAATCACTATACATTGCTTTCCAACCCAGTTTCAATATACCTTTTTCCCTAGTCATTTTTCCCAAAAAAATTTATACATATATTTAACTAGTAAAAATATAAAAAAATAATATCATATCATTCAAAATGTTCAAACATACGTATTAAAAGTTATGCATTGAAAGCTTACAAAATAAGGAGATAATACATTTTAAGAGATTTAGGATTGATAAAATATATAAAAATTAAAATCATTGAAAATAAAAGTCATAGGACAGTTACTTACAATGAATAAAATAGTGTTCATAAAGGAAACAATGGACAAAACCATCTAAAAACCTTTATCTCTCCTCTCTTTTCTTCTTCTTCTTCCTTATCCTTCTTAATGTATATATAAAAAACATTGTTAGAGTCCTAGTGCAATAACAGTCCGACAAACCAGCATCGCATGTAGAAATCAGATTAATTATAGAACATAGACTCCAATAATGTGGCAGCGGTATCTAGCACCGCTATGCTCTCAAGCTTAACACTACAACACTCAAGAGTTAGTACAACTATGCTCTAGTTCAAGCAATGATTTTAGATTTGTTAAGAGAGTTGTTATTTGCATGTTTTATCTTTTTGCAACTTGTATAGTTTTGATGATTTCAAATATTATTGTTTTAAGCTTTGTGTTCTCCTAACACTTTTTGGAAAAAAATTATTTTTTCTCTTGTGTGGACTAACATTTCAGGATAATCGAACTCTAGACTAATGAAGACTTCAAATCAAAATTCAGCATGAGATAGTTTATAAATTAAAGTTTGTAATTTTTATTGTAATTGAGTTTAAGAAAAAATGATTTTAATTGAATAAGCTTAGCACACCAACTTGGGGAGATCTTTAAAAATCACCTTGATCGTTCGGGACGAACCTTGTTTTTACGGGACGATCAAGTCAGTTAATCCCCTCGAAAGAGCAATGGAATGAACAGGAAGTGAGAAAAGTTTTCTAAGTCCTGATCGTCTAGACAAATTTCTATTCATGCCAGGCGAACTGCTCTCTGGAAAATTTTCATCCAGATGAACTCCTATTCGTTCCAGGACGAAATGCTCTCTAGAAAATTTTTGTCCATATGAACTCCTATTCGTCCTAGAACAAAATGCTCTCTAGAAAATTTTCATTTAGAAGAATTTTTATTCATGTCAGGATGAAATACTCTCTGGAAAATTTTCATCCAAACAAACTCCTATTCGTCCCAGGATGAAATGCTCTCTGGAAAATTTTTGTTCAGACGTGCTCCTATTCATTCCAGGATGAAAAGCTCGCTAGAAAATTTTTGTCCAGATGAACTCCTATTCATTCCAGGAAGAAATGCTTTGTCCTTTAAAATTTCGATAACGTTCTACAGTTTGTCGAAATTGACCCTTGATATAATTGTTCGTCCTAGGATGAACATATTTCGTACGGGATGATGACCGGGTACGAAGTTAGTTCGTACCATTATATATTGGGTTTGTATGCAACTAATTAAGTAAATTCATACAGGATGATCTGACGATCGTATTGGACGATCCACTATGTACAGACTTTAAAATCAGCAGATTTTGGACAGTTTTTTGTGTCTTTCCTATATAAAGTCCAACTAAAGCTTCTTCTTAATCTTTTTACCTACTGATCTTTGTGCCAATTAAAGGGAGAGTCAAGGAGAGAGTGTGTGAGAGTGTTTGAAGGGGGATTCTTACTATTGGAGCGTGAAGGATTCACTTGGTACTCAAAGGTAAGAGTCTCCACTTATGGTTTGTGATTACTTCACTCTTTTATCTCGTCCTTCTAGATTTCTTGTGAGACGATCTATCAAGGAGATCAGGTTCTCTGCCGACACTTGGAGAGTGTGAACAGACAAAGGGTTCTTTGCCTACACTTGGACAGTGTGAACAGCCAAAGGGTTCTCTGCCCACACTTGGATAGTGTGAAAGGATGAAGGGTTCTCTTCCCACACTTGAAGAGTGTGAAAGGACGGATGGTTCTTTGCATACACTTGGAGAGTGTAAAAGGATGATGGTTCTCTACCGCACCGAGAAGTGGTGGAAGAGAGTTTTGTAAAGGCTTCTCCGCCTTGCTGTGGGTACAAAAGGAGAGTCACTAGTGGTATTAGTGTAATACTCGGAGGGTGCCTCCGGGGAGTGGATGTAGGTCGTGTTTGACCAAACCACTATAAAACTTGTATCTTTTATTTCTATTTTTGGTGTTTTTGTTTTTACTGTTTTAACTTGTGGTTGAAAAACATTTTCTACAAAATTCACTAAAGTTATTTTCGGTGTAAAATTTTTTGAAAGAGGGATAAATTTTTAATTACCAATTCACCCCCCCTCCTAATTAGCCACTGGGACATAATCTTAGGTTTAACAACTTAATTCAAATTGAATAAGTTTCAACAAGTGGTATCAAAGCTTTGTTTTAAAATCATAAGTTTATACTACTTTTTTATTAACGTAGATTGCTACAGTTGGAAATCAAAATACACCTGACAGTTACTCTATAACTAGACCTCCATTGTTCAACAATATTCCTTTTGATTTTTGGAAAACATGCATGTCTACATTTTTACAACACTTGATTATCGTATGTGGATCTTAGTTCAGGAAGGATATACAAAACCAACTAAACTAGCTGACGGAGTTAGAGTTGAAACACCTTTTGTGGACTGGACAGTAGAAGAACGTGACTTAGCACAACTAAATGCCAAATTCTTAAATAGTTTCTTTTATGCTCTTAAATTAGAAGATTATGTGCGGGTTTCTACTTGTAAGAGTGAAAAGGACATATGGGATAGACTTTGTATAACTTATGAGGGGACTAATGAGATGAAGCAATCTAGACTTAATATCTTGTTGCATGATTATGAATTATTTCGCATGAAATCAAATGAATCCATTTCTAATATGTATCCAAGATTCACACAAATAGTCACCTATTTACATGCATTTGGTAGGGAACTAACGAATGCTGAAATGGTTAATAAGATTCTTCGTTGTTTGCATACTGCTTATAATGCTAAAATTACTGCAATTACAAAGTCTAAAGATCTAAACATTTACTTTATTAATAATCTTCTTGGTTCACTAATTGCTTACGAGCAAGGAGTTAGCCAAAAAAAGATTGATGCAGGTGAACCATGAAGGGAGAAGAACATAGACTAAAAGTGGAGGAATCTGAGAGTGAACACTCACAACCTGAGGATGAAGATGATATCGCACTAATGACTAGATAATTCAAAAGTTTTCTGAAGAGAAAGCAGAAGAGATGCTAGCAATGGAATCGAGGAAAATTTAATAGAAATATCAAGGTTTTAAATGATGTTATTTGCTATGAGTGCAGGAAACCTAGACATATTAAGACAGTTTGCCCAAAACTCAAAGCCATTCCTAGCAAGGAGAAGGTAGAGGAAAAACCAATTGTGAACAAGGGCAAGAAGAAATTCCAAAGAGTTTTCTGGGCGAACTCAGCTTCGGACTCGTCAGAGACGGAAAAAGAAGAGGAAGTCACTAATATGTGCTTAATGGCCGATAATCTTGATCAATCAGATCAAGAAGAGGTATGTGACCTAACTTATGATGAACTTTTTGAAGTTTTTAAACACATGCATAATGCATATAAGAAATTAAAGAAAATGCATACTAGTCTAAGCTTAGAATTTTAAGAACTACAAAAGCAACATGAAATCCTTAGGAAAGATCATGCTTTAATTGATGACAACCATATGAAATTACTTGATGAATTTGATGACTTGAATAAAAATCATGAAATGTTAAAGACATCCTTTGCAGAACTACAAATTGAAATCAAGAATAATAAGGATGAATCAGAGAGCAAAAAATATAGAATCAATTATACAAATCAAATTTTGAAAGATATTAATTTATTTTACAAATTGAAGATAAAAGCTCTCGAGAATAATAGGATATCCCGTAAACTTGAAGATTTCACTAATCCTATTTTGTATGCTAAATTTATGCAATCCCTAAATAAATAAAATAAATATTAGAAGACTTAGGTATCCTTCTTCGAAAGTCAAATGTAATAATTGTGGATTGATTGGACACATAGCTCACACCTGTACTTTGAAGAAGAAAACTTATTTGGTGTGGAAACTTAAGATGCATAAACCTAGACATATCATACATGCATCTCTTTATAAATTGGGAAAATGAGAACCCAAACTTGTTTGGGTTCCTAGGTCTAACGTTTGATATTCTTATAGGTTCGCTCTCACACAAGACCTCGTGAGAGCATATGGTACCTAGACAGCGGATGTTCAAAATATATGACTGGAGATACTGCACAATTCATATCGCTGGAAGCTAGGAGTGGAGGCAAGGTTACACTTGGAGATAACACCACAAGGAAGGTGGTTGGGTCAGGTATGATTGGAAATCTTAAGAACTTCTTTATTGAAAATGTGTTATTGGTAGAAGGCTTAAACAATAATTTGTTAAGTATAAGCCAGCTATGTGATAAAGGATACTGTGTAAATTTTTTTCCTGCTAGCTACATATTAAGCCTAAATGGAAATGATATTTTAAATGGTATAAGGGTAAACAACGTGTACATGCTAGATTTGAATTGCATTAAAACACCTACTATTTTTTATTTAAAAACTATTTTTGATGAGTCATGGCTTTGGCATAGGAGACTTTGTCACACTAGCATGAAAAACCTTAGGAGGATTACCCAAAAGAATCTAGTGAAAGATATACCAAAACTAGACTTTAATAAGGATCACCTTTGTGATGCATGTCAATTAGGAAAACAAGTGAAGTCCTCTTTTCAGTCCAGTATGGATCTTAGAACTAATAAACCATTGGAGATTTTGCATATGGATCTTTTGGACCAGTTGGAACTATAAGTCTATGAGGGAAGGTATACGGATTTGTGATTGTAGATGATTACTCTAGATTCACATGGGTTAGATTTCTATTTTATAGGAATTAATCATTTGAGGAATTTAAAAACTTTTTGACTTGGATTCAACGAAAGTTAGGATGTGAAATTATGACTATACAAAGTGATCATGGAGGAGAATTTAAGAATAAAAAATTTTAGAATTTTTGTAAGGAGAAAGGAATTGATCATAGCTTTCCTACATCTAGAATCCCTCAATAGAATGGGATAGTCAAAAGAAAAAACAAAACATTAATAGAAGCCCCCCGAGCCATGTTGGCAGAATACTCACTTCCTAAATATTTTTGGGCTGAGGCGGTTAGCACTGCATGTTATGTTCTGAATAAGCTGAATGTGATATCTAAATTAAATAAAACATCATATAAGTTGCTAAAAGGAAGAACACCTAATTTGTCACATTAGCATATTTTTGGCTGCAAGGTGTTTATTCATAACAATGAAAAATCTTCCTTAGAAAAATTTGATCCAAAATAAGATGAAGGAATTTTTGTAGAATACTCAAGTGTTGGAAAATCTTATAGATTATTCAACAAAAGATCTTTGGTAATTGAGGAAACCATACATGTTGTATTTGATGAATCTAAAAGTTTGGAAGAGCCAAATGTTGTAGAAGATGAGATTGAGATAAACTCCCAAAAGATTGATAAAATAAATTTAGAAGTAAATTTGGAAGAAAATTTGGAAGAAAACTTGGAGATAGAAAACCCTTTGCATAGAGATTTGAGATTTTCTAAAAACCACCCAAAGGAATTGATAATTGGTGAACCTAGTGAGGGTGTAAGGACTAGGCGTGGAATAAACAAAGAAGTCAATCATTCAGCCTTTATTTCAACAATAGAACTCTAAAAATATCGATCAAGCACTTTCGGTTGAATTTTGGATTTTGGCTATGCAAGAAGAGTTAAAACAATTTGTAAGAAATAAAGTTTGGGAATTAACTACAAGGCTAAAGGATTAAAGTGTAGTTGGAACTAAGTGGGTATTCAAAAATAAAATGAATGAGTCAGGAGTAGTCATTGGAAATAAGGCTAGATTAGTTGCTAAGGGGTATAATCAGATTGAAGGGATTGATTTTGAGGAGACTTTTACCCCTGTAGCTAGACATGAAACAATTAGAATTTTGTTAGCCTTTGCCTGTTTTAGAGGATTTAAACTATATCAAATATATGTAAAAAGTGCCTTTTTAAATGGGGTAATTCAAGAGGATATTTTTGTAGAACAACCTCTAGGTTTTAAAAATTCTAAATACCCAAATCATGTTTCAAATTGAAAAAGGCATTATATGGATTTAAATAGGCACCTAGGGCTTGGTATGAGAGATTGAGCACCTTCCTACTTAAAAGATCATTTAAAAAAGGAAGTGTGGATACAACTCTCTTTTTGAAGAAATTTGGAAAGGATATACTCATTGTACAAATTTATGTTGATGACATCATCTTTGGATCTTCAAATAAAAATTTTTGTGATGATTTTTTTAAAAAAAATGAGTAGTGAATTTGAAATTAATTTAATGAGAGATTTATGTTACCTTTTAGGCTTTAACATTAAGCAAATTGAGGATGGTACATTTCTTAGTCAGTCAAAGCATGTTAAGGACATCCTCAAAAAGTATGAAATGGACAATGCTAAACCTGTTAGTACACCTATGTGTTCCTCAGTTCAGTTAGATAAGGACCCTAAGGGAAAATCTGTTGGTCAAAAGAAATTTATAGGGATAATTAGTTCTTTGCTTTACTTGACAGCTAGCAGGCTCGATATCATGTTTAGTGTTTGTTTGCGTGCTAGATTTCAATCAGATCCAAAAGAATCACATTTGACAACAGTAAAAAGAATTTTAAGATATCTATTAGGAACTCAGAATTTAAGAATTTGGTATCCTAAGTTTAGCTCTTCATTTGAAATAATTGGTTATTTAGATTCTGACTTTGCAAGTTGTAGGGTGGATAGAAAGAGCACTTTTGAAACATGTCAATTTGTTGGAAATTCTTTAGTCTCTTGGTCTAATAGAAAATAAAATTCAGTAGCTCTATCTACTACTGAAGCTGAATACATTGCATTAGGAAGTTGTGTGGCACAAGTACTTTGGTTGAAACAACAATTGATTGATTTAGGATTTACTATAGGCACTATTCCAATTTATTGTTATAACACTAGTGCTATTTGCATTTCTAAAAATCTTATTCAACATTTTAAAACCAAACATATAGACATCAGACATCATTTCATAAGGGATCATGTATCCAAAAGAGAAATTGAACTCAATCATGTTTCAACATAAAATCAACTTGCAGAAATTTTTACAAAACTATTAGCCTTTGATACTTTCAGTGCATTAAGAATAAGGCTTGGTGTGATCGATTTGAATGCTTAATAAAAATATTTCTGCAACATTGATGAGTATTTTTCTAGTTAGTATTTTTATGTGTATTTTTGATTTTGTGATTTTTATGTGTTTTTCTATTATGTTTTTATTGAGTTTATATTTTTATTTTTCATTTTTTGATTGAGCTTGTATTTTAGTTTAATAAAATTCTCACATCTAGACTTTTGATTACTTGTTTTAAAAAAATCGATTAACAATCATCCAGGACGAAATTATTTTCGTACGGGATGAATTGTGTAGTGTGTTAACTGTCAGATTTGAACAGTTTGCATATAATTTTTTAGTTTTTATTTTTCACTTCGTCTGTATGATCGTCACGATCGTTTGGAAAAACTTTTCAAATGTCTGTACGATTGATTTTTAGTTAAACGGATAAGGTCATTTTTAATATTATATTCGTACGTACAAACCTTTGGTTTGTCTGCACGAACGCTTGGAGATTTGATGTAGGGGATGGTTTCAACTGCCATTAAAATGATATTAAATTTCTGATCGTCCAGGATGAACACCTGTTCGTCTGTACGATCATTTAGTCAAAAGTCTGTACGAATCGAAGCATCGTTACTTGTGTGATTACGAAAAGTCGTTTCTTTTTTAGACTAATTCGTTAGTCCATACGAAATATTTTTGTATGGGACGAACTAAATTTCATACGGAATGAAAGTAATTTCATCTGTATGAACAATCATATTTCATTAAATTGACAGACTTTGATCTCAATAGTCACTCTCACACATCCCTTTCAGACCCCTTTTTTTCTTGTAGATCTTATCCATGGCAAGCTCAAGCAAACGACAAAAGGTTCTAGCCAAGGGTCCACCCAAAAACTCTAGCGATAACTTTCTGTCCAAGGCCAACGAAGAGTCATTTCCTAGATTTTCCTCTGCTAAGATCACCCCTTATAGAGTTCTTATTTAAGAACAACTGAGCTTTCAAGTAATGAACTTGTTTGCTTCCACTCAATTTGGTCTCATTCTCACACTAGTCCACTTCTACAATAAAGAGACCTTTCACTACTTCCTAGCAAACATGTCTTTCAATTCTGACCATTCTATGATTAGGTCATATATTTTTAAAAAGAAAGTAGAAATCATAAAGGCAGATTTAGGAATTTTTCTAAACTTAAGGATTGAAGGGATTAGAGGCCATACTTTAACCACTACTTCTAATTTTGACTGGACTGAAATTAATGAAGTGATTATAGGAATTATATTTAAGGAGCATGTGCCTAAAGTGTTCTCTTTTGTTCGCAATGCTCGTATCATCGAGCATGTTCTTCGAACTTCCATAATTCCTAAAGCTGGTGATAGAGTCAACATTACTCTCTTCTTTCAACAGTAACCTACTTGATTATGACTGACCAAACTATAGATGAAGCCCAACTAATCATTGACTATCTTTATGGACTTTCTGAAATTGGTCATGTCGCCCATAAAAGAAAGAAGAACATTGACTTAGGACATCTTGTTGCCTACATTTTTGAGAAGAAGTATGAATTGGTTCATCCTATTCAAGATTTTGAAGAACCTCTCTACTACAATGACAGATCTTTTAGAGCAATCTTCAATGAATCACGTAAAACATATGTTATTAATGACTCAGAGGAGGAACCTGAACCTGCACCTGCTAGTGAACCAAATTATCAAGATTTGTTTCAGAGATTTGATCGCTTAGAGTCATATTGATCAAAGATATGATCAAATTGAAGCTCACTTACAACAACAAGATGTTCAGTACAATCAATATATGGGATATATGCGTGAACAGATAAATGACATAAGTTGAAATATGCTCATGATAAGCAGTTACTTTAGTTTCTTCAGTATGGTACCTCCTCCTCCTCCTCCAGATAAGGGCCCATTTGAATGACTCATGTACATGCTTATGATTTCTTTAGTTGATGTGATTGTGATGTAGTAGATTGTGATGTGATATGTTTTAGTTAAGTGTTAGTTTTATTTTTTTGTTTTAGCTTTTATGTTTTATGTAGTATTAATATCAAATTTCACTAATTGTAATATTCTCTTTTAAGATATCAATATAAGTTATCTTGTCTTGGTTTTAATCTTATTTTGAAATGTGTGTTAGCCTATATGACAATCTTTAAAATTTTTGATCTTAAGAGTGTTATACCTTGAAGTGCAACTTAAAATTGAATTCATTAGAAAATCTAATTATTCTAAATTTAAGTTTTGCTTATAACTTGATGTAATTAAGATTATCAATTTCATGTCTCTTATTAGACTACATTAATGTTCAATATTATTATTACAATTGTGATGTTTTCTTATTTTGTATTTCATCTATCAATAAATATTGATGTACTTAGAAATATTTAAAAATTTTTATTATTAATTTTGGAAAGATCAAGATTACTCTTGAAAAATATACAAATGTACAAAAATCAAAAAGAATGCGCAATGATTCACAATTTGAAAAAGATGCACAAAATAAGCCCACAAGTAAAAATATGCATAAAAATGTGTCATAACTATTGTAAAAGATGCGCAAAGTGCCACATGTGATAGTTATTTCTTTTCATAATCTTGTAATCTCTTAATTCAAATTGATCTTCTATACATTTTTATTTCTTATTGAAATTTGAAAATATATAAATTTTATATTCATCCTTTATGCAATGATATTCTTTATCTAAGTGTCTAAATTGATTCATATTTTTGATATATCATTTATTATAAAAGTTATATCTCTCCTTAAATTCTGTGAATCATTTTTATTTATCTAATGATTTGATTTTATTTGTAAAATTTACGTAAATCACTTTCAAGGATCAATTTTCAAAGGATTATCATATGAATGCTTACATTTTTGTTCTTTTTCTTCTTCTCTTTTTGCTGTTGTCAAAAAGAGAGAGAAAATAATGTTTGTATTGTTTTCTGTTATCATATTGTTCTCATATATTTGTACTATTTTGTATTATTTTTTTGTTATCGTATTATTTTCATTTTTTTTAAATAAAAAAAAAAGAAAAAAGAAAAGAGAGATACATTTGTTGTGCAATGCCTCCTTATTTTCATATGTTCATCAATTCATGGGGAGATTAGGAGATTCTTAGAATTTAAAAATGATACAAATAATAATTATTTTTCCATCATCAAAAAGGGGGAGATTGTTAAGAGAGTTGCTATTTGCATGATCTTTTTGCAACTTGTAAAGTTTTGATGATTCCAAATATTATTTTTTTAAGCTTTATGTTCTCCTAACACTTTTTGGAAAAATTAACTTTACTCTTGTGTGGACTAACATTTCAAGATAATTGAACTCTAGACTAATAAAGACTTCAAATCAAAATTCAGCTTGAGATAGTTTGTAAATTGAAGTTTATAATTTTTATTGTAATTGAGTTTGAGAAAATATGATTTTAATTGAATAAGCTTAGCACACACACTTGAGGAGATCCTTAAAAATCACACTGATCATACAGGATGAACCCTGTTCGTACGGGATGATCAAGTCAATTAATCCCCTCGGAAGAGCAATGGAACAAATAAGAAGCGAGAAACTTTTTCTATGTCCTGATTGTCTTGTAGAATTTCTATTCGTGCCAGGACAAAATGCTCTCTGGAAAATTTTTATCCAGATGAACTCCTATTCGTCCCAGGACGAAACCCTTTCTAGAACATTTTCATTCGGATGAATTTCTATTTGTGTTAGGATGAAATGCTCTCTGGAAAATATTCATCCAAATGAACTCCTATTCGTCCCAAGACGAAATGCTCTCTGAAAAATTTTTGTTAAGATGAGCTCCTATTCGTTCCATGACGAAATGCTCTCTGGAAAATTTTTATCCAGACGAACTCCTATTCGTCCCAGGATAAAATGTTGTATCCTATAAAATTTTGATAACGTCCTGCAGTTTGTCGGAACCAACCCTTGATATAACTGTTCATCCCAGGATGAACATATTTTATAAGGGACGATGACTGGGTACAAAGTTAGTTCATACCATTACATTGGGTTCGTATGCAACTAATTAAGTAAATTCGTACAGGACAATCTGACGATTGTACGGGATGATCCACTATGTACAGACTTGAAAATCAGCATATTTTGGACGGTTTTTTGTGTCTTTCCTATATAAAGTCCAATTAAAGCTGTCTCTTAATCTTTTTGCCTACTAATCATCATGCCAATTGAAGGGAGAGTCAAGTAGAGAGTGTAAGAGAGTGTTTGAAGGAGGATTCTTACTATTGGAGTGTGAAGGATTCACTTTGTACTCAAACGTAAGAATCTCCACTTGTGATTTGTGATTACTTCACTCTTTTTTCTCGTCCTTCTAGATTTCTTGTGAAAAGATCTGTCAAAGAGATCCGGTTCTCTACCGACACTTGGAGAGTGTGAACAGACGAAAGGTTCTCTGCCTACACTTGGAGAGTGTGAAGAGCCGAAGGGTTCTTTGCCCACACATTGAGAGTGTGAAAGGACAAAGGGTTCTCTCTGTCCATACTTAGAGAGTGTGAAAGGATGGACGGTTCTCTGCCAACACTTAGAGAGTGTAAAAGGATGACGGTTCTCTGCCGCACCAGGTAGTGTTGGAAGATAGTTTTGTAAAGGCTACTCCGCCTTGCTGTGGGTGCAAAAGGAGAGCACTAGTGGTATTAGTGCAATACTCAAAGGGTGCCTCCGGGGAGTGGATGTAAGTCGTGTTTGACTGTGTCTTTTAACTTTGTTTTTCGTTGTTTTTATTTTTACTGTTTTAACTTCTGGTTGAAATTTTTTTTCTAAATAATTTACTAAAGTTATTTTCGGTATAAAATTTTTTAAAAGAGAGATAAATTTTTAATTACCAATTCACCCCCCTCTTGGTTAGAAGCTGGGACATAATCTTAGGTTTAACAACCTAATTCATATTGAATAAGTTTCAACAAGATTTTCATATTTCAAAGTATGTTTTCATATTTTGGATTATTATAATCGTCCCATACTCAAAAATATCATCATTGATATTTTTGTAGCAGTCTGTTAGAGAAATAACATTTTTAACACAAAATTGGATCTATAATATGTAGAATCAAAATTAATTTGTAAATAAAATACCTACATCGAATATCGATCAATGAAATCATTAGAAATCTCAATTTAAAAGAATAAAATAAATCATACCAGTCATATCAGGTATTTCAGATGACTCTTTCACTAATTCGAATGGTATATAATCAATCTAAGCATATCTCATTCCTTATCCATGTAATGGTCATTTTTCCATCCTGTGCACAAAATGACAACATATAAAATATTATCCAGTCACCCTATGATAGGTCCCCACATGTCTTTTCCCACACTAAAGGCATTGCAGAGTGGTAGGTGCTTTAATAGTTTTAACTATCCTTTATTACTAGTTTCGTCATTTTCTTATAGTTTTTTTCCAAAACTTTTTCATTAATATATCGCTCACCATCTAAGTAATCATGTTTGTTATTTTTTTTCCCAAACTGTTTCATTAATATATTGCTCACTATCTAAGTAATCATGTTTATTATTTTTTTCAAGTTTTAAGATGCCATTGAAAAGGCTTCAGTATTATATTAAGTTTTCTTTCATTTTGTATCCATTTTTTTGATAAAAAATTAATCTTAAATTCAAAATAAACTAAACAAATACAAAACAAATCTATTAACACATTAATAAAGCAATAAATAATACAGATCTTCCTACTAGTAAATTATTTCACTAATCATTACTCTAATACCAATTTTTCATGCCTCGAGATCTTTTATAAAGGAAACTCATTTCTATTTTCTTTTTAATCTTTATTATCTAGTAAATTCATCTACTTATTTATCAACAAAATCAATTTGACATCTAAAGTTGATTGTTATATTAAAGAAAACTAATAAACAATATAAATTACAATTCACTTTACTATATAGCACATAATTACATCATGTCTATAAAGTCTAAAATAGTACATACAATAGCCTTACTAGGTTATAAAAGAATACACCTAAACTATAAAACCTAAAATAAAACTATAGTAGCATCATTGTATACATATTCTTAAGTTGCATGCTCCTTATTTGAAATAATTTAAACCACGGAATGAGTATGAAAGCCCAAAAAGTAATCTAAATCTTGAAGTTAAAATTAATGTAATAAAAAATGAAAATTATATGTTGTAAGTCATATAAAAAATTATTGCATTACATCTTAGCCAATTACATCATCAATTATAATATTAATAATAATGATCAGTATCATTAATATGAAATAGTATTAGTGTCAATCATAATATCAGTAATAGTGAACCATCTTAGTACTAGTAACAATATTAGTGATAATAAAAAACATCAGTATAGTGTCAACATCAATAATGATATCAGTAATAAGTAATTAGTAATACTGATTTGTGTTAGTACAGTAGCTAGTAATAGTTTTAGTATCTTGAGTGTCAGTCATAATAATAGTAATAGTAATTACTAATCAGTAATAATGGTCAGTTTTCGTACAATATTTAGATATTCAAATGATGGTATCTTGATCTTGCTCTTGCCTTTATTGCTCTTGATCAATTGTCCCCTATAACTCCCAATCAATGAAATCTTTATCTCCCCTTAAATAACATAACAATCAACGTAAATTCTTATAACTCTATCAATCTCCAGCTTCTTTTGACTCTCAATCATTATATCATTGTATTACATGAGATTGTCACATTATATATTTGATATCACTTAATACAACTTTTCTATTAGATCAATATCCATATAGCATAATACATCCTTTCAATACACATTAATCGCATTATAGTTATTTCAGCCCATATCACATTTATGTATTACCATATCAAATCATTATTCATCGCTTTCCAACCCATTTTTATATACCATTTTCCCAACTTATTTTACCTAAAAATTAATTGTACATATTTAATCGGTAAAAATATAATAAAATTATACAATATTGTTCAAAATAATAAAATCTATAATATATTAAAAGTTAGATGGTGAAAGTTTACAAAATTAGGATATAATATATTCTTGGTAGATTTAGGAGAGATAAAATTTGTATAAATCAAAATCATCGAAATAAAAGTAAGATGATAGTTACTTATAATAAATATAAAAATTTTGTAAAATGAGCGGTGATTTTTCTCTATTCTCCTCCTTTGGTTTCTTCTTAAGCAAGGCACGTGAAATGAGGGATGGGTGAGGGAGATGAGATCAATATTTTTAATTTATAATATATATATATATATATATATATATATATGGAATGAGACCTTCCGGGTTAAGCGATTGAAGTATTGAAGTATGAGTAAAGCGTGATTGAATGATTTATGGAAGACACTTTTCCCCAGATGAAAGCCTCGTCTTGATTGAGAGAGAGAGGTCCCTTTCCCGGAACTTCTCGAGATCTTGACCTCTCGCTCCCCTTTTCCAATTGGGCTTTGGAGAGTGAAACGAAGGTAGTTCACTTGCTTACTCGATAGGGTAAGGAAAAGACGACTCTCGTTTTTGACCATCGCTGTTTCCTAGTTCAAGCCAGTTGTTTTCCAGTTGTGTTGTCTTTTCTCGTAAGAAATTCAATGTTGGATTGAATTGAGTCTTTCTTTGATCTTGATGGATAAGATAAGGCGCGACTGAAAGGAGCGGAGAGCTACGTATGTTTTTCGAAAGCCAAAGAAAAGAGCCGGTCGTCAGTCAGTCAAGCTAGACCTATATACTCTTTCATCTTCCAAACTCGAATCAGTAAGAAATTCCTTAGAGAACCTTTCAGGGATAATGCGGCCCGGCCTATTCTATTCAGTAAAGCTTAAAGCTCGCTCTGGTACAGAAGCGATCCTTTCCTGGTCACATATGTCAAATATGCTTTCCTCATATGTCACATATGCTTTCTAGGTAACATATCTTCACTTGCTCTCTAACAGAAGTTCTCCTCTCCAAGTTGCAGATGCCGGAGCAAAGACGAACTCAATACTTCTACTTCTTTTCTCTCCCAAAAGATGAAGAGAGCGTCCATTTCTTTCTTCCTTAATCTAATATAGAAGAAGAAATTTCATAATACATAAGAAGAATTTCCAAATGAATAAATAGAATGAAGAAAATGAAGAATTAGAAAAACAACCGAACAATAGGTCTTGATCAAGCAAGATCAAGATAGAAAAAAAACGGAATTTAGCCTTGGGAGCACTGGGACACTAATCAACCAGCTAGGTTGTTTTTTCCAAATTCTTGGTGTCCCCCCCCTCCGAAGTGGCTAAAGATCAATGTTGACGGGGCTCTAATTCCAAATAATGGTCCATTCTCTCATTCCCTCGATTATGTATGCTATGGTCCATTCTCTCATTCCCAAATCGGTGCTTGAGGAAGTGGAAAAAATTTGCAGAAGTTTTTTATTTGATAAAAGTAATCAAGTGAAAGGCCTTCATTATGCGGCCTGGTCTAAAGTTTGCAAACCGAGATCTCTTGGTGGCCTCGGGTTTCATGCGACGACAAAGTGGATTGGGCCCTTGAGAACGAGAATTGCTTGGACTTTTCTCTCGCAGAAGGATACATTGTTTCATCAATGTTGAAAGGAGAAGTATGGTGCCCAGCCGTGGAACTATGAACAACGTAGGGGGGACTCTACAAGCTGGAGGATTCTTTGTGATGGTTCAAATAGCCTTATGAACTGTATTCGTTGGCGCATCAAGGATGGTCGAGATATCAATATTCTTGATCAGGTTTGGATTTGGGATCGTGCTTTGAACAATTGGCCCACCTTCTGTAATGCTGATGTGCTGGAGGGGTTGTCGGTGGCGGACTTTCTTGATGAAAATGGCTGGGATCGACAAAAGCTCATGGACTGCTTTGGTCAAGACATGGTTGAGGTCATTTGTGCTATTCCCATTTTTGGTAATGAGGAATCGGACATGATGGAGCTAATTAAGAAGCCTATTGGTAGGACGATCACATCTCTTGCTTATAACATGCTGTTCCAACATTGGGAGGATCCAGTTGTGCAGGTTTCTAAACTCAAGCTTCACCCTCGGGAGAAGATTTTCTGGTGGCGTATCTATTTGGGGATTATCCCAACAAATTCTTGGTTACAAGCTCGGGGGCTTGAAGGAGAAATTAGCTGCCCGATGGGATGTAATGAGATAGAAAATCTGGACCACGTTACTACGACATGCAAGGACCTTATCGAAACTTTAGATATGATTGGAAATTGGGGCTAGCCAACACCTCGATTCCGCCGGCTGGAGGATCTGAAAGCTGGTATCCGCGAGTGTATTGACTCAGATGGGAGCTGGGCTACGATCTACTGCTATGCTACATACCAGTGTTGGCGAAATAGAAAAGAAATGCAAAGAAGCATAACCGAGCAACTCACACTGCTACGGTGCGGGCGGCCCACATTATGGAGGTGCTCAAACGTGGCAATGTCTTTGGGCCTTGGGAGCACTGGGACACTAATCAACCAGCTGGGTTGTTTTTTCCGAATTCTTGGTGTCCCCCCCCTCCGAAGTGGCTAAAGATCAATGTTGACGGGGCTCTAATTCCAAATAAGAATAATGCTGCGGGAATTGGGATGGTGATCCGGGATGAACAAGGCAATCTCATCACAGCCGCTGGATGGAACCTAATCCATTGGGACAGTACAGCCGTGGAATTGAAAGCCATTGAACTTATTGACAGGATTGTGGAGGGCTGGATGCTCGAAGTGATGGGTGTCATCATCGAGGGGGACAACGCTTCCGTTATTCAGTTCAGTTCATGCAAGAGTTTGAGTACAGGCAGAGATGGAAGGATCGGCCTCAGGAGGGTGATCTCTTCTCGTGGATGAAGCTTTTTCATAGAGTTCTTTTTGTGCATACCTATAGGAATGCAAATAAGGCTGCCCATTTTTGTGCCCAACAGGCTTTATACGGGGACTTTTTTTGGAAAGGTGTTGATAGGAATTTTGATTGTCTTCCTCAGGATCTTTTATATATCCTTGAGGAAGATAGGTTTTCTCTTTCATAGCTGTTGGCCGTTGGCCTCTTAGTTTCTTGATTGTATTTGTTTGAATGCAATATATGCAAGTTTCAAGGAACCCAAAAACTTTGATTTCTCACAAGGTGCCGGCGGAGTCCTAAAAGCAACATCAGTCGATCCCTGGTCGGCATCGTTTATGGTTGAGACTTGGACGGTATCTGATCGTCTTCGAGCCCCCAACATTCGTTCTTGATTAAGTAAAACATCCTTGGCAAATGCTTTCGCAGTGGTTCGTCTTTCATAAAACCAAGAATTTCACCTCTGACTATGAAATACGAATGCCCCCGACCGTCCCTCTGAATCATTACTCTGATCCTGAAGGCCAACACAATAGGACTGAAATCCTATGTGTGGTGTTATCTCATGCTAATGTATCCAGAGCGTGGGCTTGCTTTGAGCACTCTAATTTCTTCAAAGTAACGGTGCCAGAGGCACGACCCGGCCAATTAAGGCTAGGAACGCATCGCCGGCATAAGGGACGAGGCGGGCGATGCACATCGTGTGGCAGACCGACCGACCCAACCCAAGGTCCAACTACGAGCTTTTTCACTACAACAACTTAAATATATGCTATTGGAGCTGGAATTACCGCGGCTGCTGGCACCAGACTTTTCCTCCAATGGATCCTCGTTAAGGGGTTTAGATTGTACTCATTCCAATTACCAGACTCGAAGAGCCCGGTCTTTTTCTTTATTGTCACTACCTCCCCGTGTCAGGATTGGGTAATTTGCGCGCCTCCGTTACTTTTTGGGAGGTCTACGCCCCATAGAAACTGTCTACCTGAGACTGTCCCTTGGCCCGTAGGTTCTGACACAAGGTTAGAATTCTAGCTCTTCCAAAGTTTCAAGCAAAGCCAAATCTAAGACCCATTCGAATGAAAACAGGGGATTTGAGGGTCCCCCTTTGGGCGAGCGGAGTCCTGGGGCTTCTCGGCCTGGAGTGGCGACTAAGGAGGAGGCGCCTCCTGGAGGGATTACGCAGACGAACGCTGATGCTGGGACGGCCAGTTTGGGGGAGCGGCTGCCGTTGGAAATTGGGGCCCAAGTGACCCCTACCTCCTCGATGCACATGGGTACGTCCAGAGTTTTCACCCTGGCAGGGGCCAGAACGGGGAAGGCTGGTGTTGCGAAGCCGAGGTGGAAGAAGGACAGGCAGTCAAAGACGAGTTTGCTTCGGGAATTGGCGGGCCTGGGTGCTTTGGGGTATCTCCCACGCACTAGACAGGCCGGGTCGGTGGCTAATGAACAACTCATGGATGAGGGGGACACTACCATTATGGAGAGACTGGAGACGGACGGCGGGGACGCGTCCCCATTGGTTGATTAATGTCGTGCATTTTGTGTTGGAACTGTCGGGGTGCCCGCAAAGGTTCGGCTGGGAATTACTTGCGGCATCTCATTGGGGAGTACAATATTGGGTGTATTGGGCTCCTTGAGACTAAGATGGAGGAGATTACACGGAAAGACGTAGATAGGCTGATTGGCCGTAGGTGGGATTTTGTTTCTCAGCCTGCTACCGGGAGATCTGGAGGGATTTTCATTGCCTGGCGCAATGATCTGTGCTCTTTCCATGGGTCCCCCAAGAGGAAGGGGCGTGTTCATACCGTCGTATATTCAACCAAGAAGAACTGCAGAATCATACTGAGAAGTCTCGACTTACTTTAGTTGATTTGATGCCCCTAGGCTTGGAGCCGGATGATCAAAATAAATATTTTCAACTTGAAAATAGGGGAAGAACAGGAAAGAGAGATAGTAAGCTTGGGGCAGGTGCAAGCAGAAAACCATCTATTCCCGTGGCTTTATAGTGACTAACGAAAGTTTCGTCCCAATCCATATGCTTTGGTGGGGTGATGAACGAATAGTCTACATCCACATAGTCTGCTGTTTTATGTCCTTCAAGATGGGCGGGGGGGTGCAGAATATGGCTCTTTCATAATATGATGGCATGAATTATGAAGGGACCTATCAGACGCATTGGCTGGCGTAAGAAGATCCGATCTTTTACGAATAGGTTTCGCAGCTGCTGCTGTCGCAACAGAGGAGCTCGTTGTGTTTGGGAATGCTGAGAGTGATCGAACGCAGGCAGAATAAGTTGATCGGATGTGAAAAGCATCCACACTATGTTTCTACCATTAGTCGTGAATATGAAGGAGTATAAGCAGCTGCTTGAGAAAGTGAAACTGCCCTTCTGGATCCTATTCTTTATGAGAGAGAGAAAGAGATAGAGAGGAAGAAAGAGAGTGAGAGAGAAGGAGAGAGAGAGGGATGAGAGAGAGGGAGAGAGAGGAGAGAGAGAGGGAGAGGGAGAGAGAGAGGGGGAGAGGGGCAGAGCTTATCATGTGGGAGATAGAGAGAGATAGAGAGAGAGAGAGAGAGAGAGAGAGAGAGAGAGAGAGAGAGAGGGAGGGAAGAGGGAGGGGGAGATAGAGAGAGAGGAGAGAGCTAATGAGAGAGAGAGAGAGAGAGAGAGAGAGAGAGAGTGCTGAACTTCTGCAATTGCATTCATCATCAAAAAAATAATTACAACTTGTAAAAAGAAAGAGGGGCCAAAATGCCACTAATCTAAAGAAAAAGAACTGCTGTTATCCTCAAGAATATCCAAAAATTATTGAGGAATACATATATTTCTATCTCCTATATCCCAATGAAAAGTGTCCTCTAAAGCTCTATGAGCACAATAATGTGCCGCCATATTAAATCTTCTATAGGTATGTATAAACAGCCCTTGTTGAAAAAGCCTCATCCAACTCCATTTTCAACATCTGCAGGTTGCAACTTCCATAGTTCCTTTTTTTTTTTTTTTGAAACATTGCAAAAGCAAATGGATTAACAGAACAAAGAAGGAAATCCTAGATACAAGCTAAAACGGTAACATCTCATCCTTGATTAAATTAATCAAGGGATTCAGAATATTACCAAAAGAAAAGCTATCAAAAATAAAACTAGCATCAATAGCTAGCTTAGCACAAAAATCTGCTACTTTATTACATTCTCTATTAACATGGTGAAAAATGACCTTATTGAAGTCACTTAAGAAGTGAAGCTCTCTAACCGGCCAACTGTCCAAATTCCAATCAACCTTCTTCAAAGAATCTTGTAAGAATGTAATTACATTTACATTATCACTTTCAATGATAATGCCACTACTTTCAAACATCCAATTTTTTAATACCTCTCTAATATCCACAATAGCCTCCATCTCTAATTGAACCACATCCCAATGAAATTTCTTTTTACCAATAGCCAAAAGAAGTCTCCCTCTATGGTCTCTGAAGATACCTCCAATACCACCTATATTAGAGCTCAATAAAGCAGCGTCCACATTTATCTTAATCCAATCTAGTGGTGGAGGATGCAAAGAGAGAACGGACTCCCTAGGGAGATTAGCACCCGAGCTAACTAGAGTCGGACAGGACTTCAACACAACAAGGGAAATCACATTAGCAACAATAATTGAACTTGGTAGAGCATTCTTACCATGCTTAATAAGATTTCTATTCTTCCAATTCAAGAAGACAGCTACACAGTAAATTCTAGCCAACCCAGAATTCTGTCGAGAACACCCCCTTAGCTGCAACATACATTCTTCCAATGATTGAAAAACTGGTAGGCCAAATCCCCATTTACGAATGCATTCTAGTATTTCCTGTAAGAACTTACAATGAACAACTATATGCTCATAGTTTTCCACACTTAGACATCCTCTAGCACAACAATCTTCTTCAGCTAGTCGTCTAAACTTCAGAAAATGGTTAGAGGGGATAGCAAACTTAATTATACAATCTCCACTAAAAAATATCTACATTATAATTGAGATTTAATCTCCTAAGCCATGAAAAAAAACCATCATTATCACAAATACCTTTCCTTCTCAGAACTTCTTCATAAGCCAAACCAGAAATGGATTTACCAGAGAACTTAAAGATTGTTTCCAGCAAATCAGCCTATAGAACGTCCATCTTCACCTCTCTGATAATGCAAATCAAGTCTTCATTGAAATACATAGCTAATTTAGCTAAATCCCAGTCTCCTGAATTAGTAAAAAGCTGATGAAGATACATATTTTCCAAGCCAGTACAGTTCAAAAAGGTTGGCCACTCATTATGACATCGGTTCAAAAGCCAGATTTCATTCAAAATAGAAATTCTTTCTCCATTTCCCACCTTCCACCTTACAATTGGCTTAAAAAATTTTCCTCCCTCCTTTAGAATTTTCCATACATTTGATGAACTTTTCATTCCACTGTCATTAAGCACATTATCTTCATACTTGGCCAACATTGCACGGTGAAACAGGGTATCAGGTTTCTGAATAAAATTCCATGCAATTCTTTCTAACAGTGATCCTGTTTTCTCAGAAAAAGACTGAATACCCAAGCCTCCTACATTTCGTGGATAACAGCTATCCACCCATGAAACATAATGAATTCCTCTTTTCCCATTTTGCTTGTGCCAAATAAAATTTCTACAATATTTTTCAATCTCCATCATCACCTTCTTAGGAACCAAGGAGTGTGTAATAGCATAATTGGAAAGTGAGAGTAAAGAAGATTTAATGAGTATGATTTTACCTCCCAAAGAAAGGGACTTCCTTCCCCATACATTTAATCTATCATTGATTCTACAAAGAAGGTCTTGAAAATCAGCAATTCTCAATCTTTTCAATGAAATCTTTATCCCCAGATAATGTAGATTCTTAACCACTTTGAAACCCAAAATTTTGGCCACCCTCTTCTTACCAGCTTTTTCACAAACTTCCCAAAAATTATTTGAGATTTATCCACATTCACCCTTTGTCCCGTTCAATTGCAAAAAGCCTTCACAATGTGTTTCATTAACCAAGCCGATGAAGTAGAGACCCTGGAAAACAGCAAAACATCGTCTGCGTACAGAAGATGAGAAATTCGTGGACCTCTAGGAGATACCTGGATACCCAAAGAATGTCCCCTTTGCTCAATACTACTTGTCAACAGCTGAGAGCACAAAATAAACAGGTAAAATGATAATGGAAAACCATCCCTAAAACCACAATGTGCATCAATCCATTTGGAATACCTCCCATTCATACTAATAGAAAATCTTGCATTCATCACACATTCCATAATCAATCTGATGAAGAAAACAGGAAAGCCATACCAATGAAGAATCTGATTCAACGTTGGCCACCCCATACTATCATAAGCCTGTTCCATATCCAGTTTAACAGCCATCATACCTTGCTTGCTTTTAGAAACTTTGAATTTGTTAAAAACTTCTTGAGCCAACAAACAATGCTTAGTAATTGATCTACCCGGTATGAATGCAACCTGCTCCTCAGATATCAACCTTGGAAAACACAATTTCAGCCTATTTACAAGCATTGTATCCACAATCTTATACGTGCATTGACAAAGACTAATAGGCCTATAGTTTGTAGGTAGAACCGGGTTCAAAATTTTAGGAATTAAGACAATAATCGTGTCTTTCCATTCCTTATGCATCCTTCCAACCTTAAGAAACTTTTTCATAGCATTCCAAGTAGTAACGCCTACCAGATTCCAGTAACATTTGAAAAATGAGGCAGTAATCCCATCAAGGCCAGGTGATTTATTGTTGCCTTGTTGAAAAATAGCATTTCTGCGTTCATTGAAGCTGAATTCAGAACTCAGGACGGCAGCACCCATCTCATCTAACTTCAAGTTACCATTCAGACTTGGCCATCCATATAACTCACAATTTATAACTCTCCACTTATTTTCAAAGAACTCAAAAAAACTTGTTCAATCTGATCTTCTTCCACCACCACATTGCTGTTTGCATCCTTTATTTGTCCAATCCAATTAGCATTCCTTCGACCAGATGCATAATTATGAAAATAGTTTGAGTTCGAATCCCCTTCCTCAAACCATCTAACTTTCGCTCTCTGCTTCCACCATACAGCAAGTCTCCTCAAGATAATATTCAGTTCATGAACTTTCTGCTGAAGAATAAGAAGATCCTTGCATGAAAAATTAATCCCCAAAGCCTCGCTAGCTTGAAGTTCCAAGATATCTTTTTTCAACTATTCTTTCAGCTTTTCCATATCTCTGCATTTGCTTCTGTTCCAGAAAAAGAGGGCTCTTAAAGTCCTCCTAAGCTTTCTACTAAGCACTTCTTCCTCCTCACCAAAATCATTTTTCTGCCATGAGCTCTTGACAATACTCCAAGCTGCCAGATAGGACCTCCAAGTGTCTTCAAATCTAATAATCTTATTCCTAATAGTCTTCTTCCCATCCATATTAAAAACACCTGGACAGTGATCCGAAGCCACCCGTGCAAGATGCTGAACTTTCACAAATGGTACCAAATGCAAAGCAGTAGAATTGAGCAGACAACGATCAAGCCTCTCCCAAATTCTGGAGGAACCTTCCTTATTGTTACACCAAGTAAAACTTGGTCCAACAAAACCTGCAACATGAAAGTCAAGATTAGTCAAAAAATCCCTCATCTCCCTTGGAACTTTAGATAATAAGAACCGCTTTCCTCCCTTCTTCTCCTCTTTGTTCAATATACAATTAAAATCTCCTCCCACAATAGCAGGACCCGAATCCTTCAAGCAAGATTCCAACAGGTTCCATAAGGCACTTCTTTCATTATGACTCCTACTACCATAGACTGTAGCAGTCTTCCAAACTCCTAGAGAATGAGTAGAAAGAGATCCAACCACCACCTGTGATGAACTCATCTCAACTTCAAAGGACACCACTTTCTTATTCCACAAGACCATGATACCACCAGCCATACCATTAGCTGGATAATGCAAGAAGTCCCAATCCTTCCCAATAAAGAAATCAGCATCACTTCTATTAAAACTAGACAATTTGGTTTCCATTAAACCAACAAAACTAACCTTATGGTCTCTAATAATTTCTTTAAGATACAAGGAGGCCTCTTTTTTCCTTGGCCCCCTGCAGTTCCAAAAAACCAAGGAATTCATTAAATAATCAATGGGGAGCCACCCCCACTAGGCATATTTCCGTTCACTTCTTTCCTCTTCTTCCTGTGTTCCAGTTCTAATGGTCCCAAAGACTTCAATTCCTTAGCCAACTTTGTCTTCACCAAGCTGTTACACTGAGAGACAACTACATCACTTTTATCAGGCAGCTCCACAGCAACAGGCTCCAGCTGTAGCTTAACAGACGGAGATTCTCTCATCTCTCCCTCTTCAACGTCTTTCAGCAATGCATCATATTTGTTAGCAGTCAAGATTCCCACTTCACACTCTGCAGCAATTTCCTTGCCATTTCCTTCAATGCTAACGTCTTTTGCATTAATTTCTTTCACCTGATCCAACAACTGTCTAGGAGAAATTTCCTTATTAGAAATTTGTCCTATTTCAGGCTGTAGCTTTGATACAGCATTATTCTTGCCATTCCTTCCAGCCATGGTCAAATTACCATTCCTTATTCTTCTGTTTTTAAATTTTACGTGTATCCATAATCTCCATCTTCACCTCTCGATTCCATCACACCTTCCTCATTTTTCCCAACCTCTGCCCTGTTACCATCTTGTTCAACAGTCTTCTTTCTCACAATATCAAGACAAACCTTATTATCATGTCCTACCTTTCCACATTGATAGCAGATTAAATCAATCTTCTCATACTCTATTTTCTGAAAAAATCGTCCAGCTATTTCCATCCACCCATATTCCATGAGGTAAACTGTTTTCCAGATTCAAATGAACACATACCCGGGCAAATTCACGTTTCCCCCATTTAAAGGAATTTCCATCCAATAGCATAGGGCCGCCAATTCTCGAAGCAATACAAATAATGTTCTCCTCATCCCAACAATATAAAGGTAAGCAGGGCAACCAAATCCAAACAGAAGCCGAAATTCCCTTAAGAGAATTGGGATTAAAATGAGGAGACCACTTATCCATTCCCACAAGGTAACCACCAACAAACCAGGGGCCACCACTAAGGATTTCCTCCATTGCTTCCAAAGATTTGAAAGAACAAAGAATCCAATTTAGGCCAGTCGACGTCATGTGAAATTTACCAAACTTACTACACTGCTTCCTCAGTTCCAGGCTACACAGCGGAAAAGAAACTCTATCTCCCAACACCTTAACCACCAACGAGTGTCTCAAGATTTTCGAATTCAACACTTCTTTCTCAGCATTGAACTTAACCGCTATCCCATCCTCCGACAATTCTGTGATCAACTTATCAGTAGTGATCTTAATATGCTTTGTTTTCTGACAAGCATCCTGAAAACTATTGATTTTTGAACTAGTCAACTCTGCGGATAATAACTCAGCAGTCTCCTGATTACTTTCCATATCTTGAATCTTCTCAGGAATTTCATCATTCAGCTCGTTATCAACATTGTTAGTATCTAATGTCAACGATCGTCCCATAATTTCTTCATGATTAACAATAAATTTGTTAACTTTCAAGATCGCACCACAAGAAGCGGGTGCTTCCGGAATCTAATAAGTAGAGATCCCAACCCTTCCAACTTCTTGGACATTTTCAAAACACCGATCAACAGCTATCTTGTTGCCTTTCCCTTCGACAGCTTCTTGACGAACCAGAGGTCAACAACCCTCCTTAATAACAATTCCACCACTAACCTTCCCATTTCCACGAAGAACACCAGACGTCCGAGGGTTCGTCATGATCCAATCAACCAAAGACCAACTTCCATAGCTCCTTGTGCTTGAACTTTTGAAAATACTCAATAACACTTGCATTGTCACCTTCCACAATGACTCCTTTAAATTAAAACATCCACTCCCCAATAATCTTCTCCAAAAATTGAATAGCCATTAACTCCACTTGAGTACTATCCCAATGAAAAACATTCCAGCCAGCTGCCATAATCAACTTGCCCTTACAATCTCAAATAACAAGCCCAATACCACCATTATTAGACCTTAGAAGAGCTCCATCCACATTTATCTTTAACCAACCTGTAGGGGGGGGGACACCAAGAAGAAATTGAAAACAATCCAAAGGATTGAGTAGTGCCCTGTTGCTCCAGGCTGTTAGAACGACAACCTTGGTGAAGTACTTCAAGAATATTCGCTGCCATACAAGTCGGTGTGTTTTTCTTCTTCCCATGCTTATTGAGTTTCTGTTCACCCAGCTTAATACACAGCACAACAATATAACAGGAACCCAATATCCCTACCTCCAGATTTTCTCTCCAACATAACCTTCACCTCATCAAGACAATCAAACCGAGGAGTCACAAACCCCCAATTGTCGAGAGCCTGCAGAATAGCCAGCAGCTGCTTACATATTTTTTGTAACATGGTCCAAATCTTCAGTTATGCAACATCCAAACAGACAATCTACATCTACCTCAAATCCACGATTTTGCAACCAGAAATTTGTTGGCAAAACATTCTTATAAACCCTCCACCAGAAAATACTTTCACATGGCCTCAATCCCTGTTTAAAAACTGCATAACATGGATCAGCCACTTCATAAAAATTGCTGTTGTAAACAGTGGCAGAAATGGTTGATCCAAGAGGAGATTTCATCAATTCTAATGCATCATCTTCCAAATCATCCCATATTTTAATTTCACAAATTCTTTCAGCTAAGGATTCCCCAAAGCAGCTTCGTAGCATATCTTTATCCCAGATTCTGTCCATGCCAATAAAATCTGATACCCGCAACTCCTCAATTGCAACGATATCACAAAAAGTAGGCCATCTTTAAATAGATCTATCCCAAATCCATACATGATTTACCACATCAATACTTTTGCCATTACAAACCTTCCATCGCATGCAAGAGATTAAACTATTTGCCCCATCACAGATTAGCTTCCAAACAGCTGAAACACCATGTTTCAGCTCAACATTCCACGGCCATTTACCATATTTCTTCATCATACACATCTGGAATAGATTCTGCAGTTTGCTAATAAATTCCCAAGCAATTCTTGATCTTAGTGGCCCAACCCAATCAACACTAGCATGAAAACCAAGGCCACCCAACTTCCTTGGTTTAGCAACCCTTTCCCAAGCTACATAGTGAATACTCCTATATTTAGCATCAAGATCCCATAAGAAGCTTCTACACAACTTTTCCTAATCATAAAGAACAGATTTTGGAACAGGAGAATGAGTTACAAAATACACCAAAGAAGGAAGCAAAACCGCATTAATCAATGTTATCCTCCCTGCCAAGGAAAGGTGCCTAACACCCCATGTCAAAGTTTTGGCTTGACCTTATTGTAACAAAAAATCAAAGTCCTTCTTTCTAAGTCTCCGCATGACCAACTTCAAGCCAAGATACTCCATCTCCTCCGCCTTCCTGCATCTAGTCATCTTAGCAAGCCGAGATTTTGTAGAAGACGAAGTCCTTCTTTTGAAAAGAATAGCAGATTTATTGTTGTTCACCCTCTGGCCAGTCCATGCACAATAATCCTCCAATATCGATAAGATCTTCCTTACATTAGGGATAGGAATAGAAGCACCTACAAAAAATAAAACATCGTCAGCATAAAGCAGGTGGGAGACAAGAGGTCCCCCCACACTGATTGGCACCCCAAGCTCCTAGAAGTTCTGATGAAAATGTGCCGACAACAACTCAGAACAGAGAATAAACAGGTATGGAGAACGTGGGCATCCTTGACGGAATCCACACTCTGCAATAATCCCCTTTGAAAGCTGTCCATTCACAATGATAGAAAAATTTGGATTTTTAACACAGCTGAGCACCCAAGTAAAAAATTTGAGAGGGAACCCCATCCGAATAAGAACAAGCTCTAAAGTCTCCCAGCACATCTTATCATAAGCTTGTTCCATATCTACCTTCATTGCCAAATAACCCATAGCAGATTTGGAAACCTTGAATCTATTCATCACCTCCTGAGCAAGCTAGCAGGGGTTTGAAATCAAACGGCCTGGCACAAAAGCTGCTTGTTCTTCAAAAATTAGCCTTGGCAACACCCATTTTAACCTGTTAACAAGCACCTTCGCAACAATCTTATAAATTGTTTGACAAAGGCTAATTGGCCGAAATTTGGAAGGGTGATCTGGGTTCATAACTTTAGGAATTAACACTACCACCGTCTCCTTCCAACTTGCTTCCATACTCCCACAAACAAAAAATTCCAAGAAGGCTCCCATGAGTTGCTCCCCTATAATCTCCCAAAACAATTTGAAAAAAGAAGCCGTAATGCCATCTCTACCAGGTGCAATATTTCGGCCAAATGAGCTTACAATAGCCCATAATTCCTCTTTGGAAACCTCACATTCCAGAATTCCAGCAAATTGAGCTAAGATTTCCCTTTGAGAATCAAAAGACGGCCATCCCACATCAATAATTCCTTGCCCATGCCATTTCAGCTCAAAGAACCCGTGAATGACATCCAAGATTTTACTATGTTCAGACAACACAATTCCATCTGCATCCTTCAAAGATCTAATGCCATTACCTCTTATTCTAGCCTAGGCCATAGTATGGAAAAAATGGGTGTTCCCATCCCCCTCATCAATCCATTTTACCTTGGCCCTTTGCTTCCACCAAGTCATAATTCTAGCAAGAGTACTATTCATTAATTGAACCTTATATCTCAAAGATTCAGCCTGAGCTTCATTTAACCCATCTGGTAAGCATTCCATCTCCTGCAAGATCTTAATCTCCTTGTCCAAATCCTCCTTTAACTGATTAAGAAGTTTAATTTTGTTCTTGCTCCAAAAAAACAAGGCTTTCAAAGTTCTATGGCATTTCTTTTGAAGTTTAAAGGCTTCAGAATCAAAGTCCTCCACCCTCCATTTTTCCCAAACAAGTTTCCAAGCATTTGGATAACTAGCCCAAACATCTTCAAACTTGATCCAATGAGAGTAATTCCTCTTCATATCTTCTTTGACAATGCACAAAATAGGGCAATGATCTGAAGCAAGTCTGGTAATGTGCTTCACCTTCAATCCCTGAAAAGAGTCCATAATTGAAGAGCTAATAAGGAATCTATCCAGTCTTGAGAAGATTCTACTCCTCGAGTCCTTATTATTAGTCCAAGTAAAAGTTGGACCAATAAACTCCAAATCAATCAAGTCATTTTCCAACCCTAAACCCTAAATCCTGCTCTACAATGAGGTGTCGTAAATAATTGCTCGTCTCCCTCTTATGAGCACCTCTACAATTCCAACATAAGATGTTAAACATTATCAACCAAAGGGGAAGCATCCCTGCCACAAAAAACTTCAGAAAAGACACCTTGCCATTGGTCAGCAAGATCCACCTCTTTTAGCTTGCTGACAATAGATTTATCCACAACATTAACAAACTTCAATGGATGAAGAAGCCACCTCATTCTTCAAAATTTTACTTCTCTAAATACCAGGCAATTTCTGTAAAGGGCCAATAAGAGTCATTTCCTTAGAATGACACTCTTTAGAGTTCCTCGCTTTCTTGTTTTTGCTTTTGATCACACCAGCTTTAGCATCAGAAAACTTCAAAACTTTAGGACCCAGTAATTGAGCAGGGGAATCCTTGGGCTCTCTATGATTTTTCTTCTTCAACACAGGCAAAGAAACCGAGCCCTTCTATCCCAAATCGGGCCTAATAGGTGAAACCTGATCCACAATTTGCATACCATCCTGTGCCTTAGCCCACAACATCTCATCTGGATTCTTCAAAACAGATTTTACTCCGATATTCTCACCTTCTTTCTGCACAAGTGACTGTCCAATTCCAGTAGATATCACCATTTTCTGCACAACAGACTAATCAATTCCATCAGGATTCACAGATTTCTGCTCTTTAGAAACTTCCCTCCAAACAGTTTTAGAAGCCGAAACTGGAACAACAGGCTTAACATTAACATATTGAGATATGTTCCCCACTCTATTATTATTAAACCTTCTCGTCCTTGTCACAATGGTCCACTCACCCAATTCGTTATCCACATCTGAAGAATTCTCATTAGACAGAGAATACCCATCCTTCAAATTAACCTTTTCACCAAATTTCTGCTCACCTCCCACAGAAAATTCAGACCCGGCTGGTTTGATCTGCACCTCAGCACCTTTAGCTTTCTTCTCTAGCTCCTTAGCCAGATCCAAGTTCTCCTTGCACAACTCAGCTCTGTGACCAACCTTTCCACACTTCAAACAGATTAAGTGAATACCCTCATATTTAATTGGTTGAAAAAACTTCCCATTTAGACCCTGTGCCCATACTCCTTTAGGTAGCCTCTTCAATAGATCCAATCTAACACACATACGAGCAAAAGCACATCTATTCCATAACTTCGTTTGCTCATCCATAAGGAGAGGTTCTCCTATACCCGCAGCCAAACTTGCAAGATTTGATTCATCCCAATATTCCAAAGGGAGAAAAGAAGCCAGATCCAAACAGGGGATGTAAATCCTATCAAAGATTTTGAAGATAAACCTGTAGACCATTCTTCAATACCAATAATTTGTCCTGCTACATACCAAGGACCACCAAGAAACACATTATCCCTTCCCTCCTTATTCTAAAACCAACACAAAAAATAGTCTAGTCCCATTGGGGTAATACGAGTAAGCCCAAGATGTCCCATTTCCTTTGCAGCTCATTTTGGACCACATAAAATGGAAGTCGACGACCCAAAAGGCTACCAACCAAGGCTCTATCCAGCTTCTGTATGTTGCCCCTGGCTTTATTTAAATCAAGTTTTACCAATCCATCATCCCTCATAAAGCTACATTTATCTTCCAATAAGCTCAATTGAACTGCTGTAGACTACTTCCATGCAATAGCAGCCAAACCAATCTCATTCACTTCCTTCTTAATCGCCCGTGAAGCTCCAGCTCCTTTTGCTTGCTGTTGAGAAAACACCCCTTCCAAAGGAGCATTTCCCCAAACACTAGGCGTGCATTTAGCCAAACTTGGAGAATCACCACAATCAGCCATAATATGCTTACCCCTAATCGTCTTATCAACAGTCTTCACCTCCACTTGATTCCCAAAGCTAAACTTCGGCAATAAACCTCCCGAAACCTTATCATTTTGAACATTACAATCCACTGGAGGATTATTTAAATCCCTTATATGGCTTCGATTACCAAATGTAAACAAAATCTTATTGGGTTCAAACACAGGATTATCAATCATCTTGCTGGCGATTTTTTGAGAAAATTTTTTCTCTCATTTTGGATTCTCGACGGCGGGGTTTGATCGTCAGACCTTGGGTTATGGTTGGGGGTGGCCGTCGATCACCCCCTCGTCACCCATCGGGGCGTGGAGGAGGAGGTGATGGTGCAGGTTCAAAAGTTAGAACACGAGCTAGTGTTCGAGGGAGGAATGTAGCTGATAGAGGTGGATCGGGAGCTGATGTACATAACAGAGGAGGTTATAGCCAGAGGAGATTTTCCTTAACAGGGTTGGAAGGTTTGGCGGACATTGAGGCGGATGGGAAAAGATTGGTATACTCTCGTGCTCCAAGAACTGGAGTTGTGAGCTCGATTATTGCGGGAGGTTCGCAGAAGGTTGATGCGCAGGGGATACATTCCAGAGAGGTGCTGGAAATGGGATCAAATGCGGAGGAGGACCTTGTAGTTGGGGATCGGGATTTGTCAATTAATGACTCATTAGATCTGGATGAGGTCATGGAGATTTTGGGGGGTAGTGAAGCTGAGCATTTCATTAGAGAAGTGAATGAAGGTGCTGGATCGCTGGATCTGGCCGACCGGATCTGGGATACTGAAGACGCTGGAGGTCTGAACAGAGCGAATGCTACTTCGGAATGTGCTGTGATGATGGATGTTGAGGAGAAGGGGGAGTTTATCTCTTATGTTGGTGTTGAGGTAGGGGAAGTGGCCCCTGAAGTGCAATGTACCATGGCTGTTCAGACAGAGCATGGTGACTTGGCTGATATGAAGATGAAATCAGTGGGAGAGAGAGATAGAGAGATGAGAGAGAGAGGGGAGAGAGAGAGGATAGAGAGAGGAGAAAGTGTGAGAGAGGTGGAGAAAGATTGAGAGGAGAGAGTAAGAGAGAGAGAGAGAGGAAGAGAGAGAGAGAGAGAGAAAGAAAGAGAAAGAGGAAGAGAGAGAGGAAATATAGAGCGAGAGGGAAGAGAGAGAGGAAGAGAGAGAGGAAGACAGAGAGAGAGAGGGTTTGAGTGAGAGAGGGAAGAGAGAGGGGGAGAGGGAGGATAGAGTAAGAGAGAGAGAGGGAGAGAGAGGGAGGGGGAGAGAGAGAGAGAAAGAGCGAGTGACAGAGAGAGAGAAATAGAGAGAGGAAGAGAGAGAGAGAGACATATATGTAGAGAGAGGGGCGAGAGAGGGGGAGAGAGAGAGAGATGATAGAGAGAGAGAAAGAGGGAGAGAGAGAGAGAGGGAGAGAGAGAGAGGTGCATTAAAGGGAGAGAGAGAGAGAGAGAGAGAGAGAGAGAGAGAGAGAACTGAACTTTGAATTTGCATTCATCTAAAACTTAATTACAATCAAGTAAAATAAAGAAAGGTCAACCGACCTTTAGGTAAAAGAAAAAGAACAACTATCATCCTCAAAAAAATCCAAAAAATCTTGAGGAATACATATATTCTGTCTATCTCCTATGTCCCACACAAAGTTGTCCTCAATTTCCCTTTGGGCACAAAAAAGGGCTGCCATGTTGTTCCCCCTTTAAGTACGTAAAAATAAGACCTTTTGGAATGACTTTAACCAATTGAACTTATCACCCTCCTCAGCATAATGCCTCCATAACTCCTCCTGCATAAGCCTTTGCATATATTTCACCACACTTGCATTGTCCCCTTCAATAGTAACTCCAACAACCTCAAACATCCAGTCTTGAAGGAGCTTCTCAATATAAAGGAATTGTCCCAATGAGTAATGCTCCAACCAGCTGCAACCACCAAATTTCCCAAACTATCTCTTATCACAATACCAATCCCTCCAGCATTTGACCTGAGTAGAGCTCCATCCACATTAATCTTCCGCCAACCTGTAGGGGGGACACACCAAGAGAAAGAACAAGACAATCCAAAGGATTGATAGGTGAACCGTTGCTCCAGGCTAGTAGAAAAAAAATTCTACTTGATGGATTCTAAAATACTAGCAGCCATCACTATAGGAGTGGACCTATCTTTGCCATGCTTGATAGCAGTTTTGTTAACCCAACTAGCATAAACAGTATGACAATACAATACAACTTGCTAATCCTTGTCATATTTATTCTTCTCAAAAGCAACATGTAATTCTTCAAATGACGAAAACCTTGGGGTAAAGAATCCCCACCCGTTTAAACATTTCAGAATTTCCAAGAGTTATTTACACTTAGTTGTAATATGTTCCATATCTTCATGCTCATCATAACCAATCGGGCACATAACATCTTCCCCTAAACCACGTCTGTGCAGCCACATACCAGTTGATCTCAAGCCAATCTTCAAAATATTACATACATGATCTTCATCTCCTTGGAACAAACTATTATAACACATAGCTGAAATAGATAAGCCTAGCTTACATTTAATGGGTTCCAAGGAATATACATTTAACTCAGCCCAGATTTTATCTTCACAGATTTTCTCCACTTGGCTTATACTGAAAAACTGCAGCAATTTATCCCTGTTCTAGGTCCTTCCCGCCGTAAGAAACTCCTCAACCTTGCAGCCCTCAATAGCTCAAGAGTCACAGAAGGTAGGCCAGCAAGCAATAGCCTTATCATATATCCAAACATGATCTAAAACATCCACCTCCTTTCCATTACACACCTTCCAGTGAACACAATTAGCCAAACTATTTGCACCATTGCAAATAACCTTCCAGCCATTAGAATCTCCTCGTTTGTGTTCTACCATCCACGGCCATTCTCATTATTAATGTTTCATACATTCCTGGAACAAATTTGATGGTTTTGATAAAAATTCCCAGGTAATTCTAGCCCGTAAGGGAGAAGCCCAGTTACTGCTAGCATGAAACCCGAGACCCCCCAATCTTCTCGGTCTTGATATATTCTCCCATGAAGCATAGTGCAATCCTCTGTAATTAGAATCCTTATCCCACAGAAAGCCGCGACAAATCTTCTCAACCTCATTCAAAACACTCTTTGGAACAATAGTATGGGTGATCAAATAAACAGCATAAGGCAATAAAACTAAATTAATAAGAGTTACCCTCCCTGCCAATGATAAATTCCTGATTCCCCAAGATAAAGTATTTGCCTGAGCTTTTAGAATCATCGATCCAAAATCTGCTTTCTTCAGCTTCCTCATAGAAAGTTTGATTCCAAGATATTCCATCTCCTCCACCTTACGGCATCCAGCAAGTTTAGCCATATGGGTTTAGGTAGTTGAAGTAGTCAGCTTGATGAAAATAAAGGCAAATTTGCTATTATTGACCTTTTGCCCCGTCCACGAATAATAATCTTTCAAGATAGTCATAATCTTCTTAACATTAGGAATGGTAGCACCTGCAAAAATTAAGGGAGAGAGAGAGAGGGAGAGTGATGCAATAGAGGGAGAGAGAGAGAGAGAGGAGCGAGTGAGAGAGAGAGAGAGGGAGAGAGAAGCAATAGAGGGAGAGATAGAGATAATAGATAGAGAGAGAGAGAGAGAGATAGAGAGAGGGATAGAGAGAGGGAGAGGGAGAGGGAGAGAGAGAGAGAGAGAGAGAGAGAGAGAGAGAGAGAGAGAGAGAGGGAGGGAGGGATAGAGATACAATAGAGTTAGAGAAAGAGAGAGAGAGAGAGAGAGAGAGAGAGAGAGAGAGAGGGCAGAGAGAGGGGCAGAGAGAGGAGGAGATAGAGAGAGAGAGGTGTAATAGAAGGAGAGAGAGAGAGAGAGAGAGAGAGAGAGAGGGAGAGAAAGAGAGAGAAGGAGAGGTAGATAGAGAGGGAGGGAGAGAGAGAGAGAAAGGGCAAGTGAGAGAGAGAGTGTGTGAGAGAGAGAGAAATATAGAGAGGAAGAGAGAGAGGAGAGAAAGAGAGAGAGAGGGAAGAGAGATGGGGAGAGAGAGAGAGAAGATAAAACAAGAGAAAGAGAGAGAGAGAGGGAGAGAGAGGGAGAGAGGGAGGGAGAGAGAGAGAGAGGAGAGAGTGTGAGAGAGAGATAGAGTGAGAGAGAGAAAGGGGGAGAGAGAGAGAGAGGGAGAGGAGCGATAGAGGGGGAAGAGAGAGAGAAGGGACAGAGAGATAAAAAGAGAGAGAGAAGGGACAGAGAGATAAAAAGAGAGAGAGAGAAAGAGCGAGAGGGAGAGAGAGAGCGAGAGAGAGAGAGAGAGAGAGAGAGAGAGATGCAATAGAGGAAGAGAGAGAGAGAGAGATGGAGAGAGGGAGAGAGGGATAGAGAGAGAGGAGCGAGTGAGAGAAAGAGAGATAGTGAGAGAGCAGAGAGAGGAGCGAAGAGAGAGGAGGAGAGAGAGAGAGAGGTGCTATAGAGGGATAGAGAGAGTTGCAATAGTGGGAGAGAGAGAGTGAGGGAGGGAGGGAGAGAGGGGAGAGAGAGAGAGGAGAGAGAGGAGAGAGAGAGAGAGAGAGAGAGAGAGAGAGAGAGAGAGAGAGAGAGAGAGAGAGAGAGAGAGAGAGAGAGAATAAGAGAGACGAGAGTGAGAGAGGAAAGAAAGAGGGGGAAATAGAGGGACGAGAGAGAGCAAGAGAGAGAAGGAGAGAGAGGAGAGAGAGAGAAGATTGAGAGGAGAATGAGTGAGAGAGGGAAGAGAGAGGGGGAAATAGATTAAGAGGTGAGAGCAAGAGAGAGAGAGAGACAGAGAGAGATAGAGAGA